>CM075808.1:77426028-77912512 GCA_037975025.1 Excoecaria agallocha
GAAAAACAAACATGAAAATGCAATAAAAGGATCAAACAATGGTCACAGATGGCCTAAAGAGAGGGGTAAATGGGATGGAAAGAAAGCTTCGTGACGTCCCATCGTTCACTGTCGTTCAATTTGATCGACGAGCATCTATCGGGCTTTCTTTTCGTCTATCACATGCATAACAGAACAACAAGTGTGGTACACATGCAAAGGAAAATTGAAATCTAGCTTTGAATTAATCACACGTATTTTATCTCCTGATCATACCAAAACTACTCTTAAGGGCTATAACACATTCAAATCATGCTAAAAACAATTAATTAACATAAAATATAAAATTATAATAAAAAAGCATAATTACGCATCAATTGTGAAAAATCCTAAAAAAATGCCATTCTACATATTTTAATTAATATTTAGACATTCATGGCATTATAAAAATTACGTAAGCATTAAAACAAATCAAATAACAATAAATCGTAATAAGCAAGGCATAAACAAATAAAATAAAATAAAATCCAATCAAATTCATATAATTTATGCCATGAGAATGAAACAAAGCTTAGATCTAGACTATTAGCCTCAGTAAACTTTTCTGTAACTTTGCAAATTACACTTCGAGTCCCTACCAATTGATTTCCACATTTGAAAATGATAAATGTATTTCTCTGTAAAGAAAATAATGTGAGAAAGCTTATGTTCTCAAGAATAGAAATTAGGTTTTCTATCTGAAGAATGGTTACCTCTTTCTCTCAAAAATAGAATGCTTCGATCCCACTAAAACCCTAGGGTTTTTTTTATTTAAAGGAAGGAAAGAGTTTAAGAAAATTCACATTTAAATTCCCTTAAAATCTACTTCGAAAATCCTCATGAAATCTGTCAAAATCTGACATTAATTAACCATATTCTGTCTAGGTTGTTAGCTGCTAGAAAACATGCAATTTTGCTGAAAAAAACAACATTGATGGTCATCCGTTATTAACAGACAGCCAATACTCAAAATTGAGTGTTAAAATCCCAAAAATGCCTTTGAAATCTTGAACTATTGACCTGTAGCTGTGACTTAATGATCAACGACCATTTGTCGCTGAGCCACAGATAGGCTAGGGATGGCCAAACTGGGCTATCTACTACGAGATGGCCAAAAATAAAAAATGGCCAAAAATAAAAATGGCCACAAACAGCCGTCTATCTAGCACATAGTCATCTGTCATAGAAAAAGACCAGATTTTTCAAACTAACTTACAATCCCTAAAAATACAAATTTAAAACTCGTAAAAACATTTTAGAAAATTGTAAAAAACAAAGACAAAACTTGAAGTTTGCATTTTTCATTTGAAATATGAATAGTTCTTCCTCAATGGGTAACTTTGATTTGGCTTTCCTCGAGACTTGATGTCTATAATTGCCTCCAATTTTCGAAATTTTATGCACTAATGCCTTATTGAACTAAAATTCAGAGTAAAAAAATGTGTACTTGAGGTAGCAAATCTCTTATTGGTTGATTAAAGACTCGTACCATTTAAGGAAACAAATCTCTTGATTTGATTAAAAATGTGTACCATTTGAGGCAGTAAATCTCTTGATGATGTGAATTTACTGATGAAGCGATACCCATTTATTAGTGTGAGTTGTATCGCGTAATCTCTACCTTCTCCATGATCTGATGGCCTGGTTACCTATTAAAAGGATTTTGATGCCTCTTAAAAGGACTTTTATTTTTGTGCCTCTCAAGGAGGAATTTGGTTTTTCTATGCTCTGAAGAGACTTTGAATGCCTTTTTAAGAAGATTTTGATTTTCTGTGCTCTAAAGAGACTTTGAATGCCTCTCAAGGAGGACTTTGATTTTATGTGCTCCGAAGAGACTTTCAACACCTATCGAGAAGGACTTTAATTTTTTATGCTCCAAAGAGACTTTGAATGCCTCTCGAGAAAGACTTTAATTTTTTGTGCTTCGAATAGACTTTGAATGCTTCTTGATGAGGACTTTAATTTTTTGTGCTCTGAAGAGACTTTGAATGCCTCTCGAGGAGGACTTTGGTTTTCTATGCTACAAAGAGACTTTGAATGCCTCTCGATGAGGACATTAATTTTCTGTACTCCGAAGAGACTTTGATGCCTCTCGAGGAGGACTTTGATTTTCTATGCTCTATAAAGACTTTGAACGCCTTTCAAGGAGGACTTTAATTTATCTTGCTCCAAAGAGACTTTAAACACCTCTAAGGAGGACTTTAATTTTACGTGCCCTAACGGGAAGGAATTTAATTTTCTTTAGGTGCCTTATTAAAAGGATTTTTTGAGTTTCAAGTTTTTGAGTGTTAGGGACTTTGGGTTATTGTCTTTTGTCCCTTACTATTTTTAACAGCATTTAAAGATTTTGAATCCTAATTTTCATTTTAAGATTTTGAATCTTTGAACTATTGGTGTGGTTTTTGAGTTTTTAGCATGTCTCCTTAGAGGGCTTAATGTTTGCGAAAGGACTTTAAACACCGAGCTTAATAATCTGAAGAGACTTTGGATGCCTCGTAAAGAGCACTTTGTACTTACGAAGAGACTTTGAATGCCTTGTGAAGAGGACTTCGTGGCCATAAAGAGACTTTGGATGCCTTGCGAAGAGGACTTCGTGCTCACAAAAAGACTTTGGATGCTTCATGAAACATGTTTTGTTTTGTTAGTTTGAGTGTTTCGAGTGTGTTTTGGTGTTTGTTCGAGTTTGTTTGTTAATTGTTGTTTTTCTCTTCTTCTTTTGCTTTCGAGTGTGAGAATTTACACTTTTATTTTGACTTTATACAATTTTAGTGTGTGTTGAATTTTTACACTTTGAGTGTGTTTTCAATTTTGGAATGTTTACATTTTGGCGCGTTTTCATGATTTTTACATTTTGAATGTATATTGATTTTTTTGGGATATGTACAGCAACATATATACATAAAAGACTATATGGGAAGGACTTTAATTTTCTTTAGGTGCCTCATTAAAAGGATTTTTTGAGTTTCAAGTTTTTGAGTGTTGGGGACTTTGGGTTATTGTCTTTTGGTCCCTTTCTATTTTTAATAGCATTTGAAGATTTTGAATCCTAATTTTCATTTTAAGATTTTGAATCTTTGAACTATTGGTGTGGTTTTTGAGGTTTTAGCATGTCTCCTTAGAGGGCTTAATATTTGCGGAAGGACTTTAAACACCGAGCTTAATAATCTGAAGAGACTTTGGATGCCTCGTAAAGAGCACTTTGTACTTACGAAGAGACTTTGAATGCCTTGTGAAGAGGACTTCGTGGCCATAAAGAGACTTTGGATGCCTTGCGAAGAGGACTTCGTGCTTACAAAAAGACTTTGGATGCTTCATGAAACATGTTTTGTTTTGTTAGTTTGAGTGTTTCGAGTGTGTTTTGGTGTTTGTTCGAGTTTGTTTGTTAGTTGTTGTTTTTCTCTTCTTCTTTTGCTTTTGAGTGTGAGAATTTACACTTTTATTTTGACTTTATACAATTTTAGTGTGTGTTGAATTTTTACACTTTGAGTGTGTTTTCAATTTTGGAATGTTTACATTTTGGCGCGTTTTCGTGATTTTTATATTTTGAATGTATATTGATTTTTTTGGGATATGTATAGCAACATATATACATAAAAGACTATACGTGTGCACAAAAAGAATTATGCATGATAAAACATGCACAAAATTATACATGAATTGTATGCAATTGTGTGTAAAAAAGGATTATGCATGTGAAATGTATGCATGTGAAAGGTATGCAAGATTATATGTGGGGCAGGCACATGAAAAAATATTGTATATGAAGCATGTGTGTAAATAATTATGTGTGTTGAAACATTTGTACAGAGATATGTGAATCCATGCAAAAATGCATAAACCACACTTTAGGTGGTTTAGGAGTTCGTTGAGTGTACGACTCAGTTGTTATTCTCTTGCCTTCTTTTGGAGCTCTCTTACTATTTTCAAGGGGAATAGTTCATCGCTGTTGTGTTTTAACCAAAGATAATTTGATCCCCTCAAAACTGCCCATACTATCTTATATCCTGAAGAGCTTGGAAAAGTGTCATCTTGGCTTTTGCTCTATGTGTTGAGGCTTCTTGTAGAGATTAATCCATTGTGTGCTTAGTCATATAGAGTATGGTTTTGTGTCTTTTACTTTACATGAGGAGAGTCATGCCCTCTGTTTGAAGAATTTATAGCCATTTTAAATGCACCTTTTGCCCCTGGGATTCTATCTCACATTTTAAATTTTGAACTCTCCATCTGAAAGGAAATTATTATAGACCTTTTTTTGCTAGCAAACCTTTATTTCTCTAGATGCCTACAGTCATTATTTGAAGGTAGTGTGCCCCTCGTGGCTTTTTACACTAACTCTTCTTAGTGGGAAATGCATCCCATTAGAAATTTTTACATAACCTTGTGCCTAACTTTTGCTTGGACCCATTCCAGTCGCTTTTTATTTATTTATTTTATTTTTTATAGGACAAACTACCTGTTTCATTATTTTATCCTGTTCCTTGGCTTAACTTTTGCCTAGAGACCTAGTTACGGTTTTTATCTCTAACAAATATTTTTTTGGCCTCTGCAATTATTCTCTTATCAACCCATACTGGAGTCCACTTGTGGCCTTTATCTAGAACAAACTTTTAAATGGTAAGAAGTCTCCATCACATGAAGTGCTGTCGTTACTATCTCAAAATTAAGCCCACTTTAGCATGTGCCTCTATGCATGTCATAGGTTTTTTTAGACTGGTAAATCATATGCTCGTGCATTACTTATGTATGTGTTATTATCTACATGCACCATATAATGATGGTAGTAATCATGACTAGACATGTAATGCAAAAATACAAGTTTTATTCAATCTCAAAGGTAAACCCTTGTGTGCATCTGTCTCCTATTATCAATTAGCCCTCTTGAATTTTCTTGATTGAATATTTTAACTCAACCCTTAATTTTTTGCCCAGGGTACCTTTGTTCATATTTGCCTTAGCGAGGTGCCCAATTTTAACTCCTGTTATCAATTAACCCTTAATTTTTTGCCTAGGGCATCTCTCTCTTTTTACTTTGCCATAAATCCCTCTTCAATCTGTTGGCATAATAGCTTGGCATCATAAGGCACATTAACCTTCACTATGTCATCCATAAACTCACAAATGCAGTAATAGGGGCCCTTAATCTTTCGGCCATCCGTCACCGTTCATTGGATCAATTGTCGGTAGAATATTAGACCTATAAGGGAATGAACCATTTCAATAGTACACCCATTGTAAACCCTCTCATTTCCCCATCGAGAAAGTCCAACACTATGAAGCTGCACTATGATAGTTTCAACTAACACTATGGAGAAAGGGGTAGCATATTTCATCGAGCCACCATAAGCAATTCCCTTTCCCAAAGTAGCCTCTAAGAGTTTTTGTGGAGTTTGACATGAAGGAAAGGCATGTGGTTTTATAATGACATCAGGAACTATTCCCTATCTTGTGAAAGGGAATTTCTCTTGGGACTAAAAAAAAACCCTAGAACACTCTTTTGCCCTTACGTGTTAGAGAACTTATTTTCAAGACATGAATAATGGACGTGTCTCAGGGGTACCACAACATAATTACTTCCCTCATAATTGGAAATTAAAACAACCTTCTGGACCATGCCTCTTTCAATGTGCATCAGATTTATACGGTGATCAATGTTTATACTTTTAGAGTTTAACTAACTCATTGTTTTGGCAAACTGGAGCAGCATGTCCTAATAATGCATTTGTTGATTCTCAGCATCACCTCGGTCTAGGCAAAGACCTTTTTTGACCATTTTTATTTTCTTTATTTTTTTTATTTTTCTCTCAAATTTATCTCACTTTAAGAGTCACAATGAATGCAATCAAGATTTTTTTTTATAAATTAAATGAAATAGGGTTTATTGAATCAATGTCTTAGAGATGAGCCTAATTTGTTTGGGAGTATTTGGTTTTCTCCTTATCTCTATCACTCTATTTCTCCATCGGGTAAGGTATTTATGAATGGACTCATCAAGCTTCTACTATAGCAACTCTAAGTCTTTTAGGCTTACTTCCATCCTCGTACTACAATCATATTCTCATGAACTCTTTAGTCAACTCATACCAATTCTCCTGGGTCTCTCAGTCCAGCCCATGGTACCAGTTAATCGCAAGGCTCATTAGGCTGAGACAAAAATATTCAACCTTTTGTTTCTTGGTCATAGTAGTTCCCTTCATTACCAGAGTATATTACTTCACATATACTGAAGGGTTTGACGTGCCATCGAACTTAGGCAAGTCAAGCATCTTAAACTTTTAGGGCAATAACTCCTCCCCATCTTAGTCTCGATCTTCTAGATTACTGCCCCTACCGGCTGATAAAAGGTAGGCCATAGCTTCAATTCTCTCCTCCATCTTCTTTAACACATCATCCTCTACTTTATGACTCTTATTCTTCACTACTACTACTAGTTTATCCTCCTCGTTTTCTTTTACAAAGTCTCCCTTAGAGGCATACACTTTGTCTCTTTTTTGCTCTATTGGCAAGACTCAAGGCACTGTAGTAGCTGCCGCTGGAGTGACCCTGATAGTATTTAACTTCACTTAGCCTGAGGCAAACACTGCAGGCAAGTTTTAAAAGGTGGTGTCAAAGAAGCAACCAACCTGCCAATCATAGCCATCAATCTTACCTTAAATTCCTCCAGTCTCTTATCCAATTCCTCTAAAGTAATACCGTGGTTCTATTATGAGTCATCAACCATTTTTAATTCTGGTAGTAAGTCTAAACCTTCCCCAAAATGCTATCCAAACTAAACTCTAAACTAAGGTCTATACCTAACTTTGACTTTTCTTCTATAGCTTCCACTTGCTCGGTTAATGACTCTCAAATAAGGCAAATTTTTGGACCTCTGAACCACCCAGATGGATCTATGATGGCCTTAAGAGTTAATATGTTAGGATGATGCATGATGGTGATGCATGTGTATGATATACATATGATGCATGAATGCTTTAGGTACAATCACTACCATATACAAGCATAACAATAACCTTTCAACCTTATTACCTCTACATAAGAGATAGTTGATCTCTTTCCTATATAGGCTTAATCCATGGGTTAGCAGGGGACCTAATGGAAGCATATAGTGCACGACAGAAAATTGGCAGCATAACCTTTCTTATTTAAAATGCAGGCGTATGAATTTTGGCTATTATGTATTTAAACAATTTAACTAGATTGGGATAAAGCCACCGGGGCATGGCAGCCTTTAATGAGTGATCACTTAATCTAATTGAATTTGTCTAATATATAATGGCCCATATAGCAAGTAAAAGTATTACGGTCATACAACTTAAGGGAAGTAGCTATTGTCCCTGCCAATAAGTCTAGCTCATCGTGAGCATAATGACCGATGGGTCACCATTCAATATGCCAAATGTTACAAGGCTTGAGTTGGTGGTCTTCCTTGATAGCTCCCTACATTAAGTGAATATAGAGTGTGCTTCAGGAATACACTGGGGCTAATAAGGGATGCCTAACATATTCTAAGGCCTTAGCATGAATGTAAAGATGCAATTTTAAAGAGAGATAGAAATTTCATTTTAAAAACTCATTTATAATTACTTAACCAAGGCACTTTAGGAGCAATGCCTCTTAACTCCCAAGTGGAGTCACCATTGTGATGCTGTTGGACTCCCTTAATGCCTCGTTGCAGAATTTAACTTATTTCAAAGGCCTGCTATTAAGGTCCAAGACGGGACGAGATTCATAAAGTTTGTAAGATTGGCCATTTTACAATAAAAAAGGGGTTCAACCCAATTTGCCAAGTCTTGGGCCTCAAAATGGCATGAGACAGTGTCTCGGGGTAGCTTAATTTTATTGTTAGTGGTCAACCTACAATTGGCATCTAAATGGGCTTAAGAGGTAGGTATCATGGAGTCACTACCCAACATAACGTTGGGAAAAAAGATTCTAAACTTATGATGCCCAAACCAGAGATGGTTTGGGAGATCACTCTTACTTGTACCTTGGTTGGTTGTTTTTATAATTGAATTTTTAAGATGAACTCTCTATTTGTCCTCTCACACAATTTGCAATATAAAGGAAAAGTGCACATCAAGCATGTAAAGAAAGTGATAAAGTAAAGTAAATACAAGAATAAAAAAAATTACATAAAGAAATTGTCCAAAAATAAAGGAAATATCATATATAAAATGAGACATTCATTAAGTTGGAAATATTGATTCCGTCATGCATATTTTATAAAAAGCAAAAATCGTTATTGATTTTTGAAAATGTAGGATGAGTGATTTCAATTTTTATGAAAGCAAAGACTCCTCATTTTATTGGTTAATTTTTGGATGAAAATTTAGACATTGGTCTATTTTATTAAGAAAAGTTCTAATTATTTAGTAAAAAATATTAAGTGAATTCTAAATTAACGTGCAAGGAAAATCTCTTATTACTAACTATTACTAATCCCCAAATAAATCCAAATAAAGCAATAAAAAAATAAATAGAAAGCAATAAAAATAGAAGGAAATAAATAAATAAGGAAGTATAAAAACAAAATCCATTGAGGTCAAGTCCTCCAAAGCTTTCGATCTCAGAACACCAAACATCTCAATGCACATAAGATGAAATTTCTCACAAACACACAAAGGATAAGACAATTATTATATGATAAGTGAAAAAAATAATAAAGTAAAATAAAATAAGCATGCATTCTCAAATAAAAATAAACAAGACAGAATTAAAAAAATAACATCTAAAAACATGAAAAAGCATGAAAATTTTATATATTTTATGCTATGAGAACGAAAGAAATCACAATAACCAAGGTATAAACAAATTAAATAATGTAAAATCCAATCAAATTCATATATTTTATGCTATGAGAATAAAAGAAAGCTTAAACCCAAAATAGTACCCTTAGCAAACTCTTTTGTAACTTTGGAAATCGCACTCTGAGTCCCTAGCAATTGATTTCCACATTTGAAAACAATAATTGCGTTTATGTGTAAAGAAAAGAATGTAAGAAAACTTATGTTCTCAAGAAGCGAAATTAGATTTTTTTTTATCTCAAGAATGGTTGCCCTCTCTCTCTCAAATTTTAGAATGCTTTGATCCCACTAAAATTCATCAAAATATAACTTTAATTAACCAAATTCTGTCTTGGTTGCTGGAAAACATGTAATTTTGCTGAAAAACACCATCGATGGGCGTCTGTTAATGACAGATGGCCAGCACTCAAAATTGAGTATTAAAATTCCAAAATTGCCCTTGAAATCTTGAACTAACGACCTGTGGCCATGACTTAGTGACTGATGGTCGTCTGTGATTGAGCCATGAATAGGCCAGGGACGGCTAATGCAGGCAAACGACCAAAAACAAAAAATGGTCACGAATAGCCGTCCATCTATGACTGACGGCCGTCTGTCATAGAAAAAGACCAGATTTCAAGATTTTTCAAAGCCATTTTCAATCCCTAAAAATGCAAATTTAAAACCCAAAAAGCACTTTAAAAAATTATGAAAATCAAGAACGAAACTCGGAGTTTGCACTTTTCGTCCGAAATACGAATAGTTTTTTCTCATTGGATAACTTTGATCTGGGCTGCCTCGAGACCTAGTATCTACACATATCTAATAATATTTTTATTTTTTATTTTTCAATTTTGAGTACGCTAAGGATGGATGGGATACAAGTTGGTTCCAATATGAATGCAATTTGAATATAAATTTATGACTTTTTGCATATTTTAATATATATGTGTATTTATCTCACTATTTATAGCATATTATTTTTTTCTAATTTTAATATTAATATTTTTAATTTTATATTTATAATTTTATAATATGATTATTAATTATGTATAATTTTTTATTATTAAATTTTATACCATAAACTTATACATCATACATCATTTTTTTTAAATAATTTTATCAGTTTCACCTAATTTGATAATTTTTAAAATATATATTTTTTTTTCACTTAACTTGGTAATTTTTAAATTTCAAGAAGTATTAATTACATAATTTTTTTTTATTTTACCCTTACTTATGCACTAAAAAATAAGATATTTAATAGAGTAAAAATATATAATTATAGAGAATTGATAGAAGGATTAATTTTTTTTCGCAAAGAAGGGTGAGCAAAGCTCACAACAACAAGAAACTAACAAACATATATAACTCCTAAGGAGTCATGATCAAGCCAATTCCTTGTCCCACTAGGAGGAGAGGATAAAGTGTGATAGCCTGGAGGGAAGCCATGTCCAAGATGAGCAAGATAATCAGTTGCAAAATTAGCTTCGCGGTGGATATGATGAAAGGAGATAGCTTAGAAGTCTTCTAAAAGGCACTGAATGCGATTTATAAAAGAAGTGAATGAAGAATTAGCTAAACACGTACCACAGAGCATATCCATAGCCATTTTGTTATCACATTCCACTATCACATTATTCACCCCTTCATCCTTAGCTGCAAGAAGCCCATAGTAAACCCCTCATATTTCAGCTAAAAAATATGACAAACTCCAATGTTGACAATATAACTCGAGCACTATTTTTCCCAATGATTCCAAAAAAGACCATTGTATGTGGCACTTCCCTCCACAGATACCAAGGTATCTAAATTGATTTTAAAGAAACCAAAAGGGGGATGAGACCAAACAACACAAATGGGATCAGATTTATTTTTACCAAGAGAATATATTTGAGTGAAAGTTTTACGGCAATGAGTAGCATAGTTGACTACATCCCTAACTAAGAGAGAAGTAGGTTTGTGGTTACTTTGAAAGACAAAATCATTCCTATTTTTCCAGAGGTGCTAGCAAACTATGACAAAAAAACTTAGGCTAACTAATCCTCTCAACTCATAGTTGGTACTACTGTATGTTGAGTTTTATCCAGCTCTTTAAATCTTTAACCTCTATAAAGAGATGAGAAAAATCAACAAGGAGAAAGAAATTCTAGAAGTAGAAGGCAACAAAACAATCTCAAAGGATATGGATACCATTCTTACCTGCATTACAACAGACTGGGCACACATCAGAATCAGCAAAGTTTCTGCACTTTCTCTTCGAATTTGTCATGGTTCAATTGCTTAGAACAAGCTAGAGGAACATTTTAATCTACTACATCACCTTTAACATCCATATATGGTCCCAAAGAGAGTAATTAAGACTCATAGAGTTCTCGCTCAAAGAAAAGTATGCTGACTTAATTGTAAAATCACCTGAGGGAGACAGATCCCAAAAAATAGAATCATCTTCTGCAGTGGTCATCGTAAGGCAAACAACTACAACTTTAAGCAGCATCTTATGTGAGAAAAAATCATCGAAAAGATGCCAAAACCAGCCTTTATTGTCTTTTACAAAATAAGCCACCTTTTTATCAATTAAGTCAACTGGAATATGTTGTGAAGCAAGGTGAAATAGGGGAGAGTTAATACCAGGTACCCATTTATCGAACCAAAAATTAACCTTCAAGCTATTGCCAATAGACCAAATGACATGCCTGGTAATATTGCTCTAGTAATTACAAATACCCCTTCAAAGAGGCATGGAATTCCATTGGGCAATTAGATGGGCATTAATAGTATGATGAAACTTATATTTCGAAGAAAGGACTCTAGCCCAGAGTTGTTGAAAAATTGAACAAACAATTGCTAAGCAATCTTCATAATAAGAGATACATTGAGAATATGAGTATCCCGAAATGCTAGCCCACCAGTACTCTTGGGTTGAGTAACTGTACTCCAAGGAACTAGAGCAAGCTTGCAAGTATCTTTCATTCCATCCCAAACAAAATTATGAGAAAGTTTATCAAAATCAGCTTATAAAGAAGAAGGGATCATCGATGCTTGCATGATATAAGTAGGAATAAAAGATAAAACTAATTTAGATAAAGTAATTCTCCCTACTACCGAAATATGAGATGAATTCTAGCTGGACAGTTTGCTTTTCATTTGGTCTAGAATATAAGAGTATTGCTTTCGAGAAACTCTCAAATGTAAAAGGGGCATGCCAAGATATTTACCTAGATCAGCGACTTCTTTGAAACCCAAGCACTGATTTAGATCCCAGCGAAGAGAAGAATTCACATTTCTGGAGTATAAGATGTTAGTTTTTTAGCACTGACTTTTTGTCCTGAGTTAGCACAAAAACAATTGAGGACATTAATAATGATTTTTGCCTGCAAAACATTAGCTTTGGCAAATAGAATTAGATCATCAGCAAAAAATAGATGGTTGAGAAAGGGTCCACCTTTATTTAACTGAATATGCTTCCACAAGCTATTGTTCACTACATCACAAATACCATGGCTCAAACGCTCCATATAGAGCACAAATAAGTAGGGAGAAAGAGGGCACCCTCGTTTTAGCCCATGGCTAGGCATAAAAAAAGTAGACAAATCACCATTCCAAAGCAATTGTATGGATGAAGAGGTAACACAGTCCATAATAACAGCAACAAGAGCAGCAAAAATACTGACATCTATTAGAGTCTCTTTAAGAAACATCCAATTAATATGATCATAGGCCTTCTCCAAATCAACCTTAATGACCATGAACCCTTATTTCCCTTTCTTGATCCTCATTGTATGAATTACCTCCTGAGTGATGATAATATTCTTTGTAATGTGGCACCCCAAAACAAAGCTTGTTTGGGTTGGGCCAGTCAAAGAAGACATAAAGGATTTCAGCCTATTAGCAATCATTTTAATAACAATCTTGTTGAGGACCGTGTACAGAGCAATGGGTCGAAATTGGGACAGATTCTTAGGCACCTCTACCTTTAATATCAGACGTAGAAGAATTTTATTCGTAAAGTGATCCATATGACACCCATTAAGAATTCTTTTAACCTCTTTACAAATGTCTGTCCCAACCACTGGCCACTGAGACTAGTAAAATCCCACATAGATCCCATAAATACCAAGAGATTTCTAAGGTTTCATGTCATGAAGTGCGATCCAAATATCCTCATTGGAGTACTCCCTAACTAGAAAATCAGATCTATCACTAATGGAAGGGAGTCGGCCTCTAATGTGATAAGGAGAACAATTATGGCAATCATCAGTATAAAACTTAATTAGAAAAGAAGTTGACCGCTATAGAACAAAGGTGGGTAGGATCATCTTGCCAAACTCCATCATTGTCATATAGAAACTCTATCATATTTTGCTTTCTTCTTCGAATAGTTTTAATGGAAGAATGAAGTATTCTTTTCCCCCCAGAAGATTCCCTCACTTATGGAATTTTGGAATGAAAGAAGTTTTTCATATAGGAAAGTTTGTTCAAGTTCCAACTTAAGCTTTAACTTTAGATTTTTAAGATGAGAAGACTGTCTATACATAAGAATCCTTTGGATACCAAAAATACGAGCCAAGAGAATTCTATTTTTATGAAAAATATTGCCAAAAGCTAAATGATTCCACTGCTGCAATTTCTCAACAAAGTTATTAATTGTACCTATGAGAATGCCATCAATAATCCAATTTCTTTTAACAAAATTTGGAAAATCCAAATGGGTTAACCATGCTTGGAGAAATCTAAAAGGCTTGGGACCCTTAAGAGAGTAGTTGTTATTGAGTTTCAAAAGGAGTGGTCTGTGGTTTGAGAAAATCCTGGCAAGGTGCAAAATAGAAGCTTTTGGGAATCGGAGTCTACAGTCAATGTTACAAACTCCTCGGTTAAGTCTTTCTTACAAAGTACCCCTCTTCCACATAAAATCTGGTCCTTTGTACCCAATGTCAATTAGATTAGAATTGTTGAATCACTCTAAGAAGCTCTTACAAATGCTAGACCTATTAGGAAAATCGCCTTATTTCTTATGTGTATACAGAAGAGAGTTAAAGCCTCCCATGAAGAGCCAGGAATCATCAGTGCTAAGATTAATTTGTTGCAAATAGGGCCATAGTCTGCTGTGCATAGAAGCAGCTAGATGGCTATAAATCGCAATAAAAAACCAAAAAATTATTATTAGCAAAAATATGCATGTGAATAAACTACATATCATTGATTAACACATCCACACACCACTCTTCCTTCCATATAATCTAAATTCCTCCACTAAAACCAGTAGTTTCCACTTTATGGGAATGAGGGAAGCAAATTTTGGAAATGCATCTGTCAGCTTGAGGACCACTAATCCAAGGTTTTAAAAAAACAATCAAAGTCGGGTTATGGTTCTAAACAAAACACTTAAGTGTTCTAAAAAATGAAGGGCTCTTAGCACCTTGACAATATTAAGTTAAAATCATCATTAAAGAAACAGAGAGGAGCAGAGAGTAAAACTCAATATTCACACAAATAGGGGTCAAGTGGCCCTTCATCCTTAGATAAATCATCAAATCTCACATTAGGAGTAACATTTTCCTTTCTAAAAGTAAAATCATCAAGTGTCATAGAATCTGTACCTATGTTTGCTTCTAACAGAGTTAGATCGGGTGGCCAGCTCTCAAATTACCCTAAAGGGCGAGAAGTATTGGGGATTGTCTCTATGGCAATCATTGAAGGAGAATTCCTAGTAGAGGAGCTTTCCACTCACAATTTGCTCATTACTAAGTGTTTCTCAGGATTAAGAGTTGATGGCAGACTCACCAAGTTTTCCTCTAGCTGGTACCTGCTCTTAAACTAAAAAAAATCCCCCAGAACAATCTTATTTTTGTTCAAGTTAAGCTCATTTGACCTGTGTAATTGACCACGTGAGGATTTCCCTTTATTAATTCCTCCTCTCTCACGTGATATCAGACTTTTATTCTCGCGTGACTCAAAAGTCCCATTCTTTTCTTTATTTTGGTCAATAACCAAGGTATTTTCCTAAGTTGGCAGATTTTCCTTATCAGCATTAAACTCTCCTACCTTCTCACCATTATCTTCATCTAAAATGGCAAATCTGGAGCCATGACCCTTGTTCATGGGATTTTGCCTAAATTAGTATAGTTGCTCTTAACATTCCTTTTTCATTTCTCAACCACCATCCAGGCACTGTACTGCCCTGAGCTTTTTGCTGGAATATCCTTCGTTGCTTCTATATGGTTTTCCTTATGGCATTCTATGGTTTTCTTATGAGGACAATACGTATCAAAATGTCCCACTTTGCCACAATGAAAATAAATCTCCGGTCGATTTTCATATTCCACTTTCTGAATTTCTCCATCAATCTCAATTATAGAGACCAAAGGCCTACTTAGATCCACCGAAAGAGCCACTCTAGCAAATTTTCCCCTATGCAATTCACTAGTATTGTGATCGATTTTAGCCACGGGCCTAATTGCCTTAGTAATGGCAGTCAAGATGTTGCAAGCATAATATTATAAGGGCAATTCAGGAAGGCTAATCCAGACAGTAGTTTGCTCCACTTTGCCTTTAGACACTATGAATCAGGAACTCCACTTTTGCACTAAAAGATGGGCTCCATTCACTACCCAAGGGCCTTCATACAAAGCTCGTTTATAATCATTCTCATTAAAGAATTACACTAAGAAAAAACCTTTGCCTATATCTAATATTTTGGCGTCAGAAAGGTTCCATAAAGTTTGGAGCCTAGAGCTCAAGGCTTTGTATCCAATCATTTTTCCTAAAAGACTCATGACTATTGCTTTTCCAAGAGTAGTTGAAAGTTTTGTTCTGAGGCCATCCAAAAATTGCACTACGGGAATAGAACCAGACCTGTCTATGTTGATGTCCCTTGCATCAAGATTTACCTCTAAAGAATCGAATACTGCCTCCATTGAGGACTCTATAAACACCCCATTAACCAAGCTATCCTTGTAACCAGACTCACCAGAGAACTCAGCTCTCCTCTTCACTTTCTTTGTGGCCCTATCGGCATCTGAAGGAGGGACGTGTTAATCAAAGGCTAGCGGGATGGGTTCCACTTTTAATGGTTTATTTAGTTATAAAATAGTGCTTTAAATGTGTAGTTATAATAGTCATTCTTAATTTTAATTATTTGTTTAAATATTATTTAATACATTGTTTGCTACTAACATTTATTATTTTTAAAATAATATAAAAATTATTATTTAATATTTATAAGATATTTAAAATACACTTCACATTTTTAAATTATTTTTTATTATATTTTAGAATTAAGGATTTAGGGCTTAGCATTTAGATTTTTATATTATATCAGTTAGGGTTTAAATTTTTAGGGGTTAGCATTTAGGAGTATTTAGGGTTTAGGATTCAAATTTTCAGAGTTTGGGGTTTAGCTTTTTAGAGTTTACAATTTATTAACATATAAAGGGTATTTTTGAAAAAAAAATTATTTTTGTAATTTGTAATTAATAATTATTATTTTTTTAAAAAATACTACTTTCTTACCCTTAAATCAATTACCGCTTTTGTTCTTAAATAAATTGTTCCATTTAAATTGTCACGTGATAAAATCAAAATAATATTTATTATATATTCTAATTTTATCCTCTTATTGTTCGCTACATTAGTGTTTTCATTAATATTTTTTAAAATATATTTTTTTATTTTCATGAAATATAAAAAAGGAGATTGTGGTATTTTTGAGTATTTTTAATAAATTAAGGATAATTAATAATTTAATATGCATAAGAAAAAATAAGACAATTACTGATTTTACATGTATCCTAACAGCACATGTTAGCATGGACCAATGATAATTGAAATAAAAATTTATTGGATTAATGCAATTAATGATTTACCTGGTCTCAATAAGAAATAATTTACTAAATTGAATGAGAAGGAAGTGACGTATATTATACGAGTATCCATATCTCTACGCACGTGTACGATATATTGTAAATTTGTAATCATGCGACATAAACGTTTCAAAAATATTTACAGCAGGCACGCGCATAGAGAAGCGAGTAGAAATCATAACCATTCAAAGAGCCAAAGCACACAGAATGTGCCACGTGTAATACACATCACATAGAGGAGTGCACATAAAGCAGCGCATGAAGTTGAAAAAATTTCAGCCTGCCAGTCCATCTACTAGTTCTAAAAACTCGCCAGGTACGCGTGTCAATCCATGAATGGAGCAATAAGAATTTGATGCACAATAGTTAAAGGGCAGGAGAGCATGAAGATCATCGTTCAATAGCAAAAGCACGCACACAGTAAAGAAACCCTGAAAATGATGAGGAAAATAATAAGGGTGGGGTCCAGCACTACATCAACGGAAAGGGTTTTGTTGACCAAACATTTACACTATAAACAGACAAACTTTATATTGGAAAAGCTACCTTACCAGCAATGTTATTAAAATCGAATCAAATAAAAAATTAACGAAATTAAAAATTCGTAATTTAATTAATTTAATTAATTTTTTTTTATTTTTAAAATAATATAAATTATTATAATTTTATAAATATTATTATATAAAAATTAAAAAAATATCCATCAAATATTAATATATATCATAAATATTTTAATAATAAATTATAAAATATAATTTTAATTTTATTATTACAAGTAATTAATTATGAATTTTTAAATATTATATATTAAAAACATAAAAATACAATCATATTATGAAAAAAATTGTATTTTTAGATGAAATACTAATGAAGCAAATACAAAAAATATTAACCTTGCATATATAAATATAATTATATTTAATTACAATAAATTCAAATAGATAATTAGTATATTAAATTATTAAGTGACATCTTTAAAATTTAAAATACTAATTTTTTCAAAGAAATAAATTATGAAAATTTCATATATATATATATATATATAATGAAACAAATAAATAATAAATATATTAAATTATCAAGTGATATTTTAAACTTTAAAATACTAATTTTTTTAAATAAATAAATAATAAAAATTTAATATGTATATACACACACATATATTTGATTACAATGAACCAAATATATAATAAGTATATTAAATTATTAAGTGACATATTTAAAATTTAAAATATTATTTTTTTCAAATAAATAAATAATGAAATATATATATATATATATATATATATATATATATATATATATATATATATATATATATATATATATATATATATATATATATGGGGGGTGAAAAAATACAAAAAAAATAATTTTTTGCAATTTTAGCCAAAATCCGGTTTTGTCCGGTTTTTCGGTTCAATTCGATTTTTTCCGGTTCAATCCGGTTTTATATAATCGAACCAATCAATTGATTTGCAATTAAATCGGTTTAACCAATCGGTTCGATTCGGTTTTAATAACTATGTTTAGTAGTTACTCTCTCGCATTTTTTATTGATCACTTTTATTATTTTTATTAAAATTAAAAATAATTATTAATATTAAATTCTTAAGTTTAATTAATTATAATTTTATTAGAAAAATAAATTAAATTATATTAAAAATTTAAAAGTGACATAAATAAAATATAAATTTTATTCAAAAGTAATAAATAAAAAAGAAGGAAAAAAGTAATATATAAGTAATATATATATATATATATATATATATATATATATATATATATATATATATATATATATATATATATATATATATATATATATATATATATATATATATATATATATATAGTATGGGGATTAAAATATGCTTTGCATGTGTCTTTTTAATTGTGGCCCCTAATTTCACCTAAAAGCCAAATGCTAAAAAAAGAAAAATGAACAAAATAAAATAAAATAATAATTCATTCTTTTGTCAAATACTACGTTTTATTAATTTTCTAAACTTAAATTGCTCTATTAATTATTTTGTTTTAAATGAATGTATAAAAGTAAGAAATAATATGCACTCGTTTGTTTCTTATAATTTAAAAGTGAACACTTAAATTTAAAAATTTCAAAAGCAATACCTGAAATTAAAGGGGATATAGTTTATTTTGTCCTTAAACTATGTCTAATTATGTGAAAATGTTATTAAATTTTTACTTTCTAAAATTTTACTCTTGAATTACTGTTTTTAGGTGAAAATCCCCTTATTTTGATTTCTCTGAATTTTAAATTTCCTTTTTTCCACCTTAAGTTTTTCTTCTTTCATTTATATAGTTTTTCCCTTTTTAATTAATTATAAATTTATTTTATATTAACTATATAGATATTATATTTTTCATTAGAATAGACGTCATTTGTGTTTCTTCTAAAATTTCTTGTGTTCCATATATTAATTCATTTTCGTATAAAATTTTTAATTGTTCATTTATTTCTTTTATTATTTGGTCTATATTTTTCTGTATAACTTATAATACTCATGTATTAAAATCACTTAATATTTCTATTTGGCAAATATTATAATTTTTATTTTATTTTTTTTTAAATATTATCCTTAAAATATAACAGTTATTGTAATTCTTTTTTTTACTATACTCAAAATCATATTCAAACAATTTAATAGCACTGTTTGGTATATTTATAAATTTTAAATAATTAATTTTATTTTTTAAATAGTTGATATGATTTTTTTTTCTCAACTAGTTATTTATTTATTTATCATTTCTTTAACTATTTTATATTCCTAATTCACTTAATTTTCTCTTAATTTTATACATAAATTATTTATTTCATCTGTAACTTTTTCCAAGTTGTTTTTTTTAATTTCTATTAATTTTTCTTTTATTTCTTGTAATCTAGTTATTTTATATTCATCTACCATATTATTCAATTTTATAAACTTATATTTATTTTTCATATCTCTCATTCTATTTTTATAATATTTTATTTTTCCTATTACCTCGGAACATACTTTATATATTTTATTACAAGTTTCTTTTAGTATTAAGCTTAACATTTTATTTTTCCACTAGATCTATGCTTTGATACCAAGTAGCATAACAGACAGAAACACAATTTTTTTTTCTAAATTTTTTATAATTATTAAAGCATCATTTGATTCAATAACTAAACAATTCATTTTTTGAAATATTCTTTCTTTTAGTATAGTATCTTTTGTCGTCATTTAAAATTTTCTTTAATTCCCTTATTCTAGTGCTATGAAAATTTATTATTTTAAATATCCTGTTAAACTTGTTTATGCAATTTTATATTTTAATTTTGCATGATTTTAAGAATTAAAATTTATATGTGGTATTAGAGGGCAGAGCCATAGGTTGAAAAATATATACGATTTTCAATGATAAACTTTTTTTTTTTTTTCAATCCATATGATTTATTATCGTTATTGTTATTTTAGCCGTTGCATTGCCAAACCTTATAAGAAAGTAACATTATGTATCCCATGGACTATTTAGTTTTGTTTTGAATACAAATAGTTTAACACAAAATTCTCAAAATACTAAAAAAATAAAAAAATAAATGTTGCAGCTGCAATATTATTGTGGCATAACCACAAACAGAAAATGATGTTCCGCTTGTTTTTAGGTTTTGTTTCGGCATATTACAGTTTGGTCCTTACTCTATTAAATTATGATTCTTAAATTTTAGTTATATACTGCATTAAGTTATGTTATGTGCTATTAAATTTTAAAGGACCAATTTTATTTAAATAAAAAGCATTGTTATTAATACTCATTGTTTATTTTTCTTAATGTTATGGTAAGTTGAGGAATATAATCATTATATGTTTTTACATTAACATAAATATGTGAGAAGTCTTGTATTTTATGATTGGAGTGTGTGTATGTATATATGTATAATTAATTAATTAATTAATTTGATGTCCTTTATGAATAATTTGTTAGTCATCAAAGTGGCCGGATTAAAAGGTTTCTTGGACATTATATTAAATAAAATTTTAATTATTATGCACGCGCGCGCGCGTACACACACATATATATAATTTGATATCTATATGAAAGTATAATTTGTTAGTCACTAAAGTGGCCAAATTAGAAAATTTTTATAGATGTCAAATTAAATTACTTGTGTAAAATTGTCAGTATCCATGTTGCTTATGAAATGCTTATAATGAAAATGGATATATTGACTCTTATTATTCAATAGAACATAAGAATATTCCAAGAGGTAAATTATTTCTATGAATAGTGAGAGTTGTGGAGACAAATCAATATTTTTATTCCATATATTTGGATGTCCAAAGACAGCATGTATATTTGATAAAATTATTTATTTATCTATTAAGTTTAGTAGCATTTAAATTTTGATAGTATATTATAGTATCTACCCAAAGAAGAACTGTGGTATATTTAATTATTTTGTTATTTGAATTCCTAAAGTAAAAGCAATGTTTTGAGCATTCATGTATTATTTTGTAGTTATTTCACTTCCTTCGCTTGCTTCATATTTAATGGTTTAAATTTCTCCAAATGGTATGAATAAGTTAAGTTCTATTTAGGTGTTTCGGATCTTGACTTGGTGTTGTTGAAAGATAAGCCCACTGCTACTATCGATTCAAGCAGCGAGGAAGAGAAGTTGTACCATAAGCACTGGGAACGGTTAAACAGATTAACCCTTGTGTAGTTACAAATTTCCTATATATGGGGAATTGTGCAAAGGCTCCAATTGAGGGCATAAGGACTAATCGGTTAGTCTTGGATACGAGTTATCATTTAGACTTATTTCAAACTCTTTATGTACCTTCAATTTTTAAGAACCTTATTTTTGTTACAAAACTTGATGTTTTTGGATTTGATATTAAGCTTGGATATCATTGTCTTAGTTTAGTTAAGAATCACAATGTTATTGGTTTTAGAATTCTTATTGATGGTTTATATAAATTGGAACTTAATGATAATTTTGCTAAGTCATTACTTATTATGCATAGCAATGTTGGAATTAAGTGTAGTATGCTGAATGAAAACTTTACTTGTGGCACAAATGTTTGGATCATGTATCCAAAGAAAGATTTGAAAAATTAGTAAAGAATGAGATTTTACCAAATTTAGTTTTTACTAATCTTGGCATATGTTTGGATTGCATTAAGGGACAACAAATCAAACTTACTAAAGAAAAGTGCCATAAGAAGTACCTGGCTTCTTGAAATAATACACTTTGATATATATGAGCCTTTTAATACTCTATCTTTTAACACAAAAAAGTATTTTATCACATTTATTGATGATTTCTCTTGTTATGGACATGTATATTTGTCAATGAAAAATCTCAATCAATAAAGCCCTTGAGGTATATATCAATAAGGTTGAAAGGCAATTAGATAGAAAGGTGAACATAATATATGATGAAAGTGGTGAATACTATTAAAAACACACTAAATTGGGATAATGTCTAACTACATTTGCAAAATTCCTTAAAAGTCCCGGTATATGTATTTAATATACTACGTGAGGCACACCTCGACAGAATGGTGTGAGAGAAAGGTGTAATTAAACTTTAATGGATATGGTCAGGAGTATGATGAACAACTCCTTATTATCTATGTCCTTGTGGATGTATGTACTCAGAATCACTGTATACCTATTAAATTGGGTGCCTAATAAGACAATCTCTAAAACTCTTTTTGAATTGTAGACTAGAAGAAAACCTATTTTAAGGTGCTTATATGTTTGAAGTTGTTAAGCAGAAGCGAGAATATATACTCCATATGAAAATAAATTAGATTCTCGTACTATAATGGATACTTTAATGGCTATTTAAAGAAATCCAAAGGATATAGTTCTTATGTTCTAAATCATAGTTTTAGAATGATAGAAATCAATAATGCTAAATTCATTAAAAATGGTAAAGTTAGTGCTCTAAAATAGGTTATGAATACACAAAAAATTAAAGTAAAATTTCTTACACATTTAAATGTTCCTTTAACCACAAATAGCTACAAATTTTGTCCAAGTAATTAATGTATTTGCTAATAATGTTGCACAATATTTAAATGATGAAGCACCCATAGAAGAAACTAACTCAGAAAGATATGATGAAGATGATGTTGGAATTTATCGGTTACATGCATCTCATACATAAGCGGAATTTAAAGTTTTTTAATCAATATTACTGATCTTGCCATGAATGTAAAATATTCATATTAACAAGAATAAGAAAAATCACCTTTGATTTTTGTTGTACAGTTGATTTTTCTTCGCACCGGGTTGTCGCAAACCACAGTGTCCAAAATCGAACACCTCCAATGAGTAATCCACACTAGAGATTGATAAATTGAACCAACAAACTGGTGTAAAACAAAGAGTGGCCAAAATTCCCAAGAGCTAGCAAGGGAAGTGGCGCAAAAGGGAGAGAGAATTAGAAGAAAAGACTTTCTTATGTGTTTAATCACTTAACCCTAATTCCTCATTAGTTGGACATTTATAGTCAGGTTAAAATTCCAACTTCTAATGAGATTGGGCTCTTTAAAATTGCTGGAGAATTATTAATTGGGTCTCTGGAATTAATTATAATCATTTAGGCTTAATTAAATCCTAATTAAATCTTTTCATAAAAGACTATGCACAAAACTCACAAACTAGGCTCTTTGTACAACTAATTGGATTTAACTACCCAAATGGATTCCAAATCAAACCAAATTAAATATGTAGGTTCCATAACACTTATGTAACATATATAAATTAATTTGGTCCAAAAAATAGGCCATTAAGGCCTTCTGTATGGAGTTGGCGTGTGGCCCGCTTCTGGAGGGCTTTCACACCAGCTTCATTCCTCTAGCCCTTTTTATAATTCCTCTAATGAACCTATTAATTATTATATCAGTCCTATAACACTTATAGTAGTCCTATAACACCTATAGGATAATAATAATTAATCATAAAATACATTATTTCAATTAAGTCCAAGTTTACAGAACATTTCTTAAAAGTTCCACGAACAATTTTACTTGATCATAATTAATTAAACTCTTTAATTAATTATTATCTTATTCACTTCTCTACCCTCATAATAATATCAAATATTATTATCCTTGTCATTTTACCATTTTATCCTTTTCTCTATATGTGTGTGACCTATTGGGTTCCTGTCCATATTGGCAGTATAATATGTAATTGTAAATTCTATTCAAAACTCACATGACTTAAACTCCTTCAAATTATTTTATCAATCCCTATTGATATTCTTGATACATCATTATACAAGTCATGATTGGCCTCTAGCTAGGCATCATGACTACCTAAATGTCAGGAAAGTCAAGTGGTTTGACTATACCCTTTCATAGAAACAGTTACCGTGCAATTACTCCTTTCACCACTCTTATCTCAATTAGATTCTGAGTATGAATTTCTGTCAACTCATATAAATCTAATTATGTATGTTCTATTAATTTAACCATTGTTCCCAAAATGCCCTTCATGGATCTCTATCCATTTTGGCATATTACTCTGGCCAGAGATTCTCTGAACAAGGCAATTATAGAATCATGCGAGATAACTTCCCTTATTAAATCTGGGATGGTGAATCCTTTGTCAATCACTCAACTATCTTCAAGTAGGTTATGATATACCCAATCTCCTAACTATGTTCACTCCCAGTTGGAAGTAATGAGTTATGGAGTCAAAGTATACCACTTGCTACTTAAGATAACTTTAGTGATCTCAAGTCTAAGGATACTTGCACAACCGCTATGAAGAGATTCCTCACTGACATAGATTTAATATCCATATGAGGATTCTCTATGCAGGTCTCCAATGAACTTGTTCTTCTAACAAGCATCCACATGTTAGCTTTGATTATCTTCCATAATCACAATTATGAGAACCACTGCTTGAACCATTTAAGAAGCATAACATGTGCTAGTCTGTCCGAATTAACAATATCCTTATCTTGTTAATTCTATGACTAGGGATATTCAGATATTAACACATTTGCATGCAATAGACATCTCATATCATAAACACTTTCATGATTGCCTTTGCATTGTGTTTATAATATCTAGGACTTCATTTATTAATTTAAGATTTACAAACTCATGTATTTAAATATAGCATTAATAAATGAATGATGCCTTTTATTAAGAATATAAATTCATACATATGAAAAACATCCCTATTACATGGGCTCTAGGGCATACTCTCTAACAATCTCCCACTTGCACTAGAGCCAATCACTCATATGTCTCAGACCCATGCTATTTATATGGTGTTCATGCTTAATTTGGGAAAGTGCTTTAGTGAGGGGATCCGCCACATTGTCATCTATGGGAACCCTTTCTATTTTCACATCATTTCTAGCTACTATTTCCCTTATGAGATGGTAGCATCTGAGAACATGCTTGGATCGCTGATGAGACTGTGGTTCCTTTGCTTGTGCAATGGTCCCATTGTTGTCACAATATAAAGGAATCGGATAGAATGGACCAATTTCTAACATTTTAGCCCAAAGTCACGCAATACCAAAAACGAGTTTTTAAAAATATGCATGAGGGAACCAATGGTCCCAAGCCAATAAATGCCCAGATTTATGTATATATTTTATTCTTTCAGTTGGACAATTTGGCTCTGTAATAGTTTAAGTAGTAGATTTATTTTTTTATTTACTCACTTTATTTATCGCTTTATTTATTTGATTGATGTGTTTATTTAATTTAATCGTATTGCATCGCATGGAAAGGGAGGTAGGGGATTAATAAATAAAAACTTAATTATAAGCAATACCTAACCGAGATGCCAAGTGAGAGTGATGTCTCGAGCATCGATCTCTGTTTGGGCATTAAAAGGTTGAGGTTCATTTTCCAATGTTCTATTAGGTAGCAACTCCATGATACTTGCCTCTTTGAGCCCATATTGGATGCCTTTATAGGTTGAACATTAATAATAAATTGGACCTAACCCCCTTTCTATTATGAAGTGGCTAGTTTATGAGTTATAGTGAGCCTCATCCAGTCTTAGATTTTAAAAACGGTCCTCCGAGAATCAAAATCAAGTGGGCTTCGGTGCATTATAGTGGCCACTCAGTTGGCGACTTAAGAGACATTACTCCTAAAATCATCTCAGTTAAGTTACTTATCATTGAGTTTTTATTATTAACTCTATCTCTTTTTAAAATTGCATTTCTTATAGTCATTTTAAAGCCTTATAATTAAGTTAGACATCTCTTGTTTAGCCCCAATGCTATCATGAAGCACACCCTACACTCACTCATTATAGGGACGAGTGAAGGAGACACATCAGCCTAAGTTTAGTACCAATTGGTATATAAAATAGTGACCCATAAGTCATTATGCTTGTGATAAGCTAGACCTATTGGTAAGGACTTGCTTAGGTAGCCTTAAAGTTTCATCACCCGACTGTAGCCCATGTAATGACAATAGCTACTTACCCAAGGTTGTATAACCTTAACATATTTTTGCTTGCTATGTGGGCCCTTATGTATTGACCAAACTTAAAACAAATTAGAAGAGTACCATTCAAAGGCTTTCATGCCCTAATAGGCACAACTTGATTTGTTTGAGTTACTCAAATACACAATGGCCAAAATCCATACTTCTATGCTTTCAATTAAGAGAGGTTATGTTACTTGTTTTTCACCTTGTATCATATGCATCAATTGGGTTCCTTGTTAACCCATGGGCTAAGCCCACCTAGGGAAGAGACCGTATGACCTCCTATGTGAGAGTAATAAGGTTGAAAGGCTTTGTCCTGCTTGTATGTGGTTGTGATTGACATTTAACAAACACATTCATTGCATTTATTAATCATGTAAATACCATACTCATGAATAATTATCATGCATCATCCCTGACACTCAACTTTTATAGCCATCATAGATTTATTTAGGTGGTTTAGAAGGTTAGATAGTCTCCTTGTCTAAAAATCTTTATTTAAGCTACTAGAGCTGAGATTAGAGTCAAGTTTAGAGTTAGGGTCTGAGATCAGTTCTAAGTTTGGTTTAACTGAGCTTTCAGAAAGCAGTAGAGAGACTACAACAGAAGAAGAAATGGTTGATAATAAGAGACAACAAACTGAAATGGGAAGAATGATAGAAGATCTTGGTATAAGGATGTTCAATCTGAGAGATAGAATAGCTTCACTTCAGCTCCTTCAGTTCCATAAAATGAAATAGACAGGAGATTAGACAAGCGCTTCCAGGAATTTAAAGAGAGAATGATAGCCCTACTTGGTGGTTTGGCAGCTTTTTTAACACTAAACACTAGAACTTGGCCTGTAGCACCAGCTCATGGGGTAATAGAGCCAATACATATTGGGGACCCTACCACATTAGGTGCCACTTCACCTCAAGATCCACTGAGGGATTATAGGAGAGAAAGGAGGTATAAGCCAGAAAATGACTATATCATAGAGGAAGAAAAAGAGGAAGAGCCTTCTATGGTAGTGGTAAGGAATAGAGGCCTTAGTTCTGAGGATGTAGCCTTCAAGAAGATGGAGGAAAAGATTACGACTATGTCTTGATTATTGTCTACTAGCAGGGGGATGAACCCTGAGGATAGGGACCTGGATAATGACGAGCCGCTCCTTTAAAGGTTTAAAATGCTAGATCTGCTAAGATTTGACAGTACCTCTAACCCTTTTACACTGGTGAAGCAGTATACCTTAATGATGAAGGGGACCACCTTGACCAAGAAGCAAAAGGTAGAGTACTTTTATTTGAGCTTAATAGGCCCAACAATAAATTGGTATCATAGGCTTAATAGATGCACTAAGGGGGATTGGGACTTATTGATTGAAGGTTTCCTCAAGTAGTAAGATTGTAGCACCGGGATAGAGGTCACTCTGAAAGAGCTTGAGTTGCTCCAACAAAAGCATGATGAGTGCTTTCATGAATACTAACAAGGTGGAGGAATCGGGTAATGGAAATGAATAGAAATCCCGATACAACTGACCTAATTAGGCTTTTTATTTGAAATGCAAGTCCCTACTTGAGGGATGGCTTGAAGATGAAGGGATTAAAGGATTAGGAGTCCCTAAAGGATATAGCTATAGAAGTTGAAGTTGAGTATTTGGCCAAAAGGGCCAGTAATGAGGGTGTAAAAAGGAATTTTGGCAATAACAAGGCAATTGAAGGTAGTAGTAGAGTAATGATGTGAGTTGATTTATCCATGATTTGTGAGTGTTTTGTTAGAGAGTATGCCCTAGAGCCCATGCAAAAGGGATGTATTTCATATGTATGAATTCATATTCTTAATAAAAGGCATCATTCATTTATTAATGCTATGTTTAAATACATGAGTTTGTAAATCTTAAATTAATAAATGAAGTCCTAGATATTATAAACACAGTGTAAAGGCAATCATAAAAGTGTTCATGATATGAGATATTTATTGCATGCAAATGTGTTAATATCTAAATATCCCTAGTCATAGAATTAATAAGACAGGACATTGTTAATTCGAACAGACTAGCACATGTTATGCTTCTTGAATGATTCAAGCAGTGGTTCTCACAACTGTAATTATGGAAGATAATCAAAGCTAACATGTGGATGCTTGTTAGAAGAACAAGTTCATTGCAGACCTGCAAAGAGAATCCTCACATGGATATTAAATCTATGTCAGTGAGGAATCTCTTCATAGCCGTTGTGCAAATATCCTTAGACTTGAGATCACCAAAGTTATCTTAAGTAGCAAGTGGTATATTTTTGACTCCATAACTGATTACTTCCAACTGGGGGTGAACATAGTTAGGAGATTGGGTATATCATGACATACTTGAAGATAGTTGAGTGATCGATAAAGGATTCACCATCCTAAATTTATTAAGGGAAGTTATCTCGTATGATTCTATAATTACCATGTTCAGAGAATCTCTGGCCAGAGTAATATGCCAAGATGGAAAGAGATCTATGAAGGGCATTTTGGGAACAATGAATAAATTAATAGAACATACATAATTAGATTTATATGAGTTGACAGAAATCCATACTTAAAATCTAATTGAGATTAGAGTGGTGAAAGGAGTAATTGCACGGTAACTGTTTCTATGGAAGGGTATAGTCAAACCACTTGACTTTCCTGATATTTGGGTAGTCATGATGTCTAGCTAGAGGTCGCTCATGATTTTTATAATAGTGTATCATAAATATCAATAGGGATTGATAAAATTATTTAAAGAAGTTTAAATCAAGTGAGTTTTGAATAGAACTCACAATTACATATTATACTGCCAATATGGACAAGAACCCAATAGGTCACAAACATATGGAGAAAAGAATAAAATGGTAAAATGACAAGGATAATAATATTTGATATTATTATGGGGATAGAGAAATGAATAAGAGAATAATTAATTAAAGAGTTTAATTAATTATGATCAAGTAAAATTGTTTGTAGAACTTTTTAGAAATATTTTGTAAAATGGACCTAATTGAAATAATGTATTTCATAATTAATTATTATTGGAATATAATGTTATAGGACTGATATAATAATTAATAGATCCATTGAAGGAATTAAAGAGGCCTAAAGAAGTGAAGTTGGTGTAGAAACCCTCCAAAGGAAAGGTTACACGCCAACTACAAACAGAAGGCCTTAGAGGCTTAATTCTTGGACTAAAATAAATTAAATATATTTCATAAGTGTTATGGAGCCTACATATTTAATTTGGTTGGATTTGAAATTTATTTGGGTAATTAAATCCAAGTATATGCACAAAGAGCCTAGTTTATGGGTTTTGTGCATAGTCTTTTGTCAAAGGGCTTAAATTGGATTTAATTAAGCCCAAATAAATTATTAATAATTTCAGAAGCCCAATTAATATTTCTCCAGCAATTTTAAAGAGCCCAATCCTATTATGAAGTTGGATTTTTAACCTAACTATAAAAATCTAGGGTTTTAGGTTTAAGGGTGAACAATTAAGAGAAAACATTTTTCTCTCTTTTCTCTCAACCCTAGTTGCCACTCCCCTTCCTAGCATCTAGGAAATTTTGGCCAGCCCTTGTTCTCTTCATTTTTTGGTTCATTCAATCCTTCTCTAGTGTGGATTACTCATTGGAGGTGTTCGATTTTGGACACTGTGGTTTGCGACAACCCGGTGAGAAGGAAAATCAACTGTACAACAAAAATCAAAGGTGATTTTTCTTATTCTCATTAATATGTATATTATAAATTAATGGCAAGATCAGATCTATTGGTTAAAAAATTTTAAATTCCGCTTATGTATGAGATGCATGTAATCGATAATCCCTATCATTGTATCAGAGCCTTGATTTTTCCATGAATCTACAATTCTATATTTTTCTGCGGAATAAGTTTTATTTTTGAGTTATTTATTTCATGAAATTTAAAATATCAGATTTGATTGTTCATGAATGAGAAATATTGATTTCTGAATATATGTGATCAAATATATAAAACGAAAAATAAAAACGGTTCTTTTGAGAAAAGAACCATTGTGAATGGCATGAATGGCTTTTATTTTTCAATAAAGTTTAGGGGCTGTTCTAAATTAAAATTTTATTGATCCTATCTAAAATTATTTAGATGATAATTTATGTGTTTAATATGTTATATTAAGCCATAGGATCAAACAAAATTAAAATCGAACAAGTTTTGCATGAAAACTAGTTTAGACGAAAAGTTCGATAAATTGGTGTTCTTCTTGTGTTCTTGGTATGTTCTTGGTGTGTTCATGTTTAGAATAATTTTTAATCTTCTAAATCTGATATATCTGATATATTAATGTGTTTTAATTAATTGGATTAATTAAAATAGGCCTTGAATTAATTGGATTAATTTTAATTCATTAAAACTAATTAATAGGCTTAATTATGTTTACGGACTTGATTTAAATTAGTGAATGACTTGGTAGGCCCAAGGAGCTAATTTAAATTAAATATTATAAACTATAATTAAGTTTATTAATGATTTTTAAGGGCTGGAGTGGGCTTGGCTCATTCCAAAAGGCCCAAATGGTCCAATAGACACAAAACTAGTTTGTGTGTGAACACATTTTAGGGTTTTATTGTGTGGGTTTTGGCCCACCCTTATTTTAAGCCCAAAATTGATTTTTTAATTATTTAATATGATTAATTAATTAAATAATCAATTGATAATTAATTAATAATTAGTTGAATTGATAATTAAGGCAAGAACACATGCATGCAAAAAGGTTTCCTAAAATGAAAGTTTCCAAAATGGAAAAAAGTTTCCTAATTTGATCACATTATTAAAATAACTCAAAAGTATGTTTCAAGAGTTGAAACAAAGTTAGTAATCCATTATATGTTTTACTTTATGCATTAGAAATGTATATAATGGTTTATGATTGGCATGATGGATAGTTATGGACAAGGCCCAATGTGATTGAGCATTATGCATGTTTTGGCCCCATGAGGACTTTCATATCCTGGCCACTTATTTTTGGTTTGTATTTCTTTTTTAAATTGTAATATGTAATTAGATTACTTAGATTAGAATTAGAGATAGAGATGGAGACCACTATCAAGGAGCAAGATGGGCCGGATGGAGATCCAACAAGTTTGAAGATAATATAATTATTTTTACTTGTTTGAATCATGCATACTACCTAGGTGTGACATTTTGATTTCCCTTTTGGCTCGGGGAAATCAATGTAGTAAAGTCCATAGCTATACCATATTTGTATGCTTATATTTATGTGATAGATATAGGATGCATATCAATGTATGCCAACCATGTATGATGAGACTTAATTAACTAAAACCCTCAAATAAATACTAAGGTATATAAACCTTCCATTAATTGGAGGAGAACTAGAATTCCTTATAGTGTGGCTTGTTGACCACAGTCAAGCTCACATTATATCGAATATGTTCGAATATAATTAAATGGGTCATCTTAGCTAGCCCATTAGCTTGTTGACCACAGTCAAGGCTAATGGTTCTAGAGGCAAGATTAGGGAATGCATATACGATATGTATATATCAAGAGTTGATAACCTAATGATCTAATAGTTGTGTAGAGACACAATTGGTATAGAGATACCTACCTTTCAAGGGTATGGAGTTTGGCTTGTTGACCACAGTCAAGGTCAAATTATATATCAAGGATTGGATATTGGCCCATTAAGAAAACCATCGGGTTTTATCAGATTATATAGTGAGGGTTATTAATTTGTAATAAAATTGTGGGAGTAAATGGATTAATTAAAGACCTAATTAATGCGTACATATATATGAACATACTCTCATATGTTTTTTTTTCACATCTACGTCATCATCATGAGCACATCAAACATTAATATACGATCAATCTTGGATAACAAGCTGGTTAGCAGTAACTATTTTGACTGGATCAGGAAAGTGAGAATTGTTCTCAGAGCTGAAAAGATCCATTTTGTCTTGGATAAAGATCCACTACCACTTCCATCAGATGATGCCATTGATGAGATTAAAGGCACTTATTAAAAATACATGGAGGATAGTGAAGCAGCAACATGTCTAATGTTGAGTGCTATGTCCTTGGAGCTTTAGAAGCAACATGAGATGATGGATGCTAGAACTATCATTTTGCATCTAGAGGAGCTTTATTCATCTCAGGCTAGAACTGAGCAATATGAGATTGCTCGAGCTCTATTTAGCTGCAAAATGGTGGAAGGCACTTCGGCTGCTACTCATGCATTGAAGATGTATGGGTATATTGAGCATTTGAGTAGACTCGGCTATTTAATGGATAATGATCTATACATAGATTTAATCTTGTACTCATTGGCTCCAAGTTATGCACCTTTCGTGCTTAACTTCAACATGAACAAGATCCAAGTAACCATTCGTGAGTTAATCAACATGCTCAAAATAGCTGATGGATCCTTCAAGAAGGATCCAAAAAGTGTCATGGTTGTCACTTCTGCTAAAGGCAAGAAGCAGAGAAGAAGAAGATAACCAAGGCGCAGCCAAAGAATGATGGGATCTCTAAAAAGAAGGTTGCCAAGAAAGAGAATCCCAAAGGAACTTGCTTTAATTGTGGAAAAGATGGTCATTGGAAGCAAAACTGAAAGGCCTATCTAGATTCTCTCAAGGAGAAGAAGCAAGCCGATGCTTCTACTTCAGGTATTCATATGATTGAAATTAATACTTATTCTATTGCTTCAAAACAATCTTGGGTATTAGATACCGGATGTGGATCTCATTTGTGTAATGATCTACAGAGGCTTAAAAGTATTAAAAGAGTTGGAAAGGAGAAAATATGTCTACAGTCAGCTACTGGACAAAACATCTCTACAACGGTTGTGGGGACTTACCATTTGTCTCTTCCAAGTGGATTAATGCTGGAATTAAATAATTGTTATTATGTTCCAGCTTTATCCAAAAGTATTATTTCTTTTAGTTGTTTATTAAACGATTATGACATTTCTTTAAAGGACAAGTGTTGTTACATTTTTAAGAACAATATGTTTTATGCAAAAGCTATAATTGAGAATGATATATTTGTTCTCGATTTAATTAAAGAAGTGCATAATATGGATACCAAGAGAATGAAACATGATAATCTAACTACCTCATATTTATGGCCTTGTCGTTTAGGCCATATAAATGAGAAACGCATGACCAAATTACACAAGTCAGGTGATTTGGGATCATTTATAATGAATCATTTGATACATGCGAATCTTGTTTATTGGGAAAAATGACAAAAGCTCCCTTTATTGGTAAAAGAGAACGAGCTAAAATGGTTTTGAATTTAATACATTCAGATGTATGTGGTCCAATGACTACACATGCTAGAGGAGGTTACTCCTACTTTATTACTTTCATAGATGATTATTCCAGGTTTGGATATATCTATCTAATGAAATATAAATAAGAAGCATTTGAAAAGTTCAAAGCATTCAGAAATGAAGTAGAGAAATAACTTGGCAAGAGTATTAAAACACTTAGATCCGATCGAGGTGGAGAATACTTAAGCCAAGAATTTCAAGATTATCTTAGAGATAATGGGATTTTATCTCAATGGACTCCACCATATACACCACAACACAATGGTGTATCTGAGAGGAAAAATCGAACACTATTAGATATGGTTCAATCCATGATGAGCCGAGCAGACTTGCCTAAGTCCTTTTGGGGATATGCAATAGAAATTGCTGTTTATGTGTTAAACAGAGTTCCTAGTAAATCGGTTGATGTTACTCCATATGAGATGTGGAATAACAAGAAACCCACACTTTCTCATATGAATGTATGGGGTTGTCCTACTTATGTGAAGAAGATAGTGTCAGACAAACTGGATGTTAAGTCTGACAAATGTTTATTTGTGGGATATCCAAAAGAAAAGTTTGGATATTATTTCTATCATCCCTTAGAACAAAAGGTATTTGTTTCAAGGCATGCTATCTTCTTGGAAAGAGAATTTCTCCTACGAGAGGATAGTGGGAGTAAAATTAAACTTGGTGAAGTTCAAGACCCATAAATAGAAGTAGATCAACCGATTGAACTTGAGACTGAATTTCATAATAATGAGATTACAATTGAACCTGATTATACACAAAATCCTAGAAGATCTACTAGGATGCATTCTATCCCTGTGAGATATGGATTTCACATTGATACGGATAGAGGCATAACTGTAGTAGAGGACAATGAGCTTGCAAGCTATCAAGAAGTTTTGAACAGTTCAGAACGTGATTTATGGCTTAAGGCTATGTAGTCTGAAATGGACTCCATGTATGAGAATAAAGTATGGACTTTAACTCAACCACTTGAAGGGATAAAACCCATAGGGTGCAAATGGGTCTTCAAAAGAGGACCGACATGGAAGGTAATATAGTTACCTATAAAGCTCGCTTAGTAGCAAAAGGTTATCGTCAAAAAGAAGATATTGACTATGATGAAACCTTTTCTCCTGTAATGATGATTAAGTCTATAAGAATACTTTTAGCCATTACAGCTCATTATGATTATGAGATTTGGCGAATAGATGTGAAGATAGCTTTCCTAAATGGAAATCTGACTCAGGATGTGTATATGACACAACCAGAAGGGTTCACATGAGGAAATGGCAAAAAGGTATGCAAGCTTCAAAGATCCATTTATGGATTGAAGCAAGCCTCTAGAAGCTGGAGAATATGATTCAATGAGACAATCAAAGAGTTTGGTTTCTCACAGAATGAATATGAATCTTGTGTATATAAAAGGGTCAGTGGGAGTGTAATTGTCTTTCTAGTTCTATATATGGATGACATATTGATCATGGTAAATGACATTTCTCTTCTCCAATCTATTAAAATATGGTTATCCAAGCAATTCTCCATGAAAGACCTTGGAGAAGCATCCTATATTCTGGGAATAATGATTTATAGAGATAGATCCAATAGGTTGCTAGGTCTTTTTCAAAGTATACATATAGATAAAGTATTGAAGAGGTTCAATATGGATCTCTCTAAGAAAGGGTTTATACCCATGGTGCATGGAAAATACCTTTCTAAGTCTAAGTGTCCGTAGACATTAGAGGACAGAGAGAGCATGAATAGAATACCATATGCATCTGTAATTGGTTCTATCATGTATGCTATGTTATGTACACATCTAGATGTAGCATTTGCTTTGAGTGTCACAAGAAGATTCCAATCTAATTTTGGAGAGGAATACTGGGTAGCTATCAAGAATATCCTTAAGTACTTGAGAAGGACTAAGGATATATTCTTGGTATATAGAGAGGGCAGTTTGGAAGTAAATGGGTATACAGATGTCAGTTTTCAATCTGACAAAGATGATTGTAAATCACAATCTAGTTATGTGTTCATAATGGGAGGAGGGGTAGTTGGTTGGAAGAGTTCCAAACAAGAATCAACTACTGATTCCACGATAGAAGATGAGTATATTGCTACTTCAGAAGCAGCTAAGGAAGTAGTCTGGATTAAAAAGTTCATATCTAAACTAGGAGTGGTGCCTAGCATTGTTGATCCAATTCCTTTATATTGTGACAACAATGGAGCCATTGCGCAAGCAAAGGAACCACTGTCTCATCAGCGATCCAAGTATGTTTTCAGATGCTACTATCTCATAAGGGAAATTGTAGCTAAAAATTATGTGAAAATAAAAAGGGTCCCCACAGATGATAATGTGGCGGATCCCCCCTCTAAAGTACTTTCCCAGATTAAGCACGATCACCATATAAATAGCATGGGTCTAAGACATATGAGTGATTGGCTCTAGTGCAAGTAGGAGATTGTTAGAGAGTATGCCCTAAGTCCATGTAAAAGGGATGTATTTCATATGTATGAATTCATATTCTTAATAAAAGGCATCATTCATTTATTAATGCTATGTTTAAATAAATGAGTTTGTAAATCTTAAATTAATAAATAAAGTCTTAGATATTATAAACACGGTGTAAAGGCAATCATGAAAGTGTTCATGATATGAGATGTCTATTGCATGCAAATGTGTTAATATCTAAATATCCCTAGTTATAAAATTAATAAGACAGGACATTGTTAATTCGGACAGACTAGCACATGTTATGTTTCTTGAATGATTTAAGTAGTGGTTCTCATAACTGTGATTATAGAAGATAATCAAAGCTAACACATGGATGCTTGTTAGAAGAACAAGTTCATTGGAGACCTATAAAGAGAATACTCACATGGATATTAAATCTATGTCAGTGAGGAATCTTTTCATAACGGTTGTGCAAGCATCCTTAGACTTTAGATCACCAAAGTTATCTTAAGTAGCAAGTGGTATATTTTGACTCCATAATTGATTACTTCCAACTGGGGGTGAACATAGTTGGGAGATTGGGTATATCATGATCTACTTGAAGATAGTTGAGTGATCGACAAAGGATTCACCATCCCAGATTTATTAGGGGAAGTTATCTCGCATGATTCTGTAATTGCCTTGTTCAGATAATCTCTGGCCAGAGTAATATGCCAAGATGGATAGAGATCCATGAAGAAAATTTTGGGAATAATGGATAAATTAATAGAACATACATAATTAGATTTATATGAGTTGATAGAAATCCATACTCAGAATCTAATTGAGATAAGAGTGGTAAAAGGAGTAATTGCACGGTAACTGTTTCTATGGAAGGGTATAGTTAAATCACTTGACTTTCCTAACATTTGGATAGTCATGATGTCTAGCTAGAGGCTGCTCATGATTTGTATAATAGTGTATCATAAATATCAATAGGGATTGATAAAATAGTTTAAAGAAGTTTAAATCAAGTGAGTTTTGAATAGAACTCATAAGTACATATTATATTGCCAATATGGACAGGAACCCAATAGGTCACACACATATAGAGAAAATGATAAAATGGTAAAATGACAAGGATAATAATATTTAATATTATTATGGGGATAGAGAAATGAATAAGAGAATAATTAATTAAAGAGTTTAATTAATTATGATCAAGTAAAATTGTTCGCAGAACTTTTTAGAAATGTTCTGTAAAATGGACCTAATTGAAATTGTTAGAGAGTATGCCCTAGAGGCCATGTAATAGGGATTTTTTCATATGTTTGAATTTATATTCTTAATAAAAGTCATCATTCATTTATTAATGCTATGTTTAAATACATGAGTTCGTAAATCTTAAATTAATAAATGAAGTCCTAGATATTATAAACACAGTGCAAAGGCAATCATGAAAGTGTTCATGATATGAAATGTCTATTACATGCAAATGTGTTAATATATGAATATCCCTAGTCATAAAATTAACAAGATAAGGATATTGTTAATTCGGACAGACTAGCACATGTTATGCTTCTTGAATGGTTCAAGCAGTGGTTCTCATAACTGTGATTATGGAAGATAATCAAAGCTAACATGTGGATGCTTGTTAGAAGAACAAGTTCATTGGAGACCTGCATAGAGAATCCTCACATGGATATTAAATATATGTCAGTAAGGAATCTCTTCATAGCGGTTGTGCAAGTATCCTTAGACTTGAGATCACCAAAGTTATCTTAAGTAGAAAGTGGTATACTTTGACTCCATAACTGATTACTTCCAACTGGGAGTGAACATAGTTAGGAGATTGGGTATATCATGACCTACTTGAAGATAGTTGAGTGATCGATAAAGGATTCACCATCCTAGATTTAATAAGGGAAGTTATCTCATATGATTCTATAATTGCCTTGTTCAGAGAATCTCTAGCCAGAGTAATATGCCAAGATGGATAGAGATCCATGAAGGGAATTTTTGGAAAAATGGTTAAATTAATAGAACATACATAATTAAATTTATATGAGTTGACAGAAGTCCATACTCAGAATCTAATTGAGATAAGAGTGGTGAAAGGAGTAATTGCACGATAACTGTTTCTATGGAAGGGTACAGTCAAACCACTTGACTTTCCTGACATTTGGATAGTCATGATGCCTAGCTAGAGGCCAATCATGATTGGTATAATGATGTATCATTAATATCAATAGGGATTGATAAAATGATTTAAAGGAGTTTAAGTCATGTGAGTTTTGAATAGAATTCACAATTACATATTATACTGCTAACATGGACAGAAAGCTAATAGGTCACACACATATATAGAAAAGGATAAAATGGTAAAATGACAAGGATAATAATATTTGATATTATTATGAGGGTAGAGAAGTGAATAAGATAATAATTAATTAAAGAGTTTAATTAATTATGATCAAGTAAAATTGTTCGTGGAACTTTTAAGAAATGTTCTGTAAACTTGGACTTAATTGAAATAATGTATTTTATGATTAATTATTATTATCCTATAGGTGTTATAGGACTACTATAAGTGTTATAGTACTGATATAATAATTAATAGGTTCATTAGAGGAATTATAAAAAGGGCTAGAGGAATGAAGCTGGTGTGAAAGCCCTCCAGAAGCGGGCCACACGCCAACTCCATACAGAAGGCCTTAATGGCCTATTTTTTGGACCAAATTAATTTATATATGTTACATAAGTGTTATGGAACCTACATATTTAATTTGGTTTGATTTGGAATCCATTTGGGTAGTTAAATCCAATTAGTTGCACAAAGAGCCTGGTTTGTGAGTTTTGTGCATAGTCTTTTATGAAAAGGTTTAATTAGGATTTAATTAACCCCAAATGATTATAATTAATTTTAGAGGCCCAATTAATAATTCTCCAGCAATTTTAAAGAGCCCAATCTCATTAGAATTTGGAATTTTAACCTGACTATAAAAGTCCAACTAATGAGGAATTAGGGTTAAGTGATTAAACACATAAGAAAGTCTTTTATTCTAATTCTCTCTCCCTTTTGCGCCACTTCCCTTGCTAGCTCTTGGGAATTTCAGCCACTTTTTGTTCTACACCAATTTGTTGGTTCAATTTATCAATCTCTAGTGTGGATTACTCATTGGAGGTGTTCGATTTTGGACACTGTGGTTTGCGACAACCCGGTGCGAAGGAAAATCAACTGTACAACAAAAATCAAAGGTGATTTTTCTTATTCTTGTTAATATGAATATTGTGCATTCATGGGAAGATCAGTAATATTGGTTAAAAATTTTAAATTCCGCTTATGTATGAGATGCATGTAATCGATAAATTCCAACAGAAATAATGTATTTCATAATTAATTATTATTGGACTATAAGTATTATAGGGCTGATATAATAATTAATATATCCATTGGAGGAATTAAAGAGGCCCAAAGAAGTGAAGTTGGTGCAGAAACCGTCCAAAGGAAGGGTTACACACCAACTACAAACAGAAGGCCTTAGAGGCCTAATTGTTGGACCAAAATAAATTAAATATATTTCATAAGTTTTATGGAGCCTATATATTTAATTTGGTTGGATTTGGAATTCATTTGGGTAATTAAATCCAAGTATATGCACAGAGGGTCTAGTTTGTGGGTTTTATGAATAGTCTTTTGTGAAAGGGCTTAAATTGGATTTAATTGAGCCCAAATAAATTATAAATAATTCTAGAAGCCCAATTAATATTTCTCTAGAAATTTTAAAGAGTTCAATCCTATTATGAAGTTGGATTTTTAACCTAACTATAAAAATCTAAGTGATAGGGTTTTAGGGTTAAGTGTGAACAATTAAGAGAAAACATTTTTCTCTCTTTTCTCTCAACCCTAGCCACCACTCCCCTTACTAGCATCTAGGTAATTTCTGCCAGCCCTTGTTCTCTTCATTTGTTGGTTCATTCAATCCTTCTCTAGTGTGGATTACTCATTAGAGGTGTTCGATTTTGGACACTGTAGTTTGCGACAACCTAGTGAGAAGGAAAATCAACTGTACAACAAAAATTAAAGGTGATTTTTCTTATTCTCATTAATATGTATATTGTAAATTCATGGCAAGATCAAATCTATTGGTTAAAAAATTTTAAATTCCACTTACTTATGAGATGCATGTAACCGATAATCCCCAACATGTTTTATATAGGCATTTGTGTAGTAAATGTTTAGTTTTAGCTAGATTTTATGTGAAACATGGTGTTTTTTTTATGTGTTTGTGTTGTTAAGTGTGTGTAGGGAGTAAAGGAGAAAGAGGCAGAAATGAAGCAAAGAGAGAAACTCTATTGCAAGCGCAGTTGGTGTCGCGATCGCGATAAGGTAAGGCAATAGAAGTTGAGGTCAATACAGAGGAAAAGTCAACACTTGATAAACAACATCTTGTAACGAGCATGACAGCCTTCACGGGTGTGACAACTAGAAGACTATGGGCAGTTATTTCTAAAAAGGTACTTGAAGGTGCATGAAGTTTCACCAAGGGTTGTACACTTCTAAAAGGGCACTTTGAGGGACACAAGGATTGGAAACTATATAAATGTAAGAAGTAGTTAGATGAATATACAAGTTGGAAAAGAACAATTATATTTGGGGTTTTTCTTGCTATAAAAAGTTAGTACATTTTAACTTGTTCTTTTGATGAGAAGACAAGAAAAAAAGAAGAAGATCTACTTAGAGATTGAAAAGGGTTGAGAGATTTCTTTTTACTATCTTTCATCTATTACTTTTTCTTGTTATTAGTTGGATGATATTTTTAGGAAATTGAACATTGATGTTTATATCTTTTCTATTCTTAGTGATATACATAGTTTTATTTGCTGAATTCTCTATTAGTATCTTATGCATTAACATAGTAAGTGAGAGTATGATTGAGAGATATATTCTTACTTATAGTTAATAAAATTCATTGTCAAAATATTGCTTGAGAGATTGGAATATTAAGATAATTACTATAAGTCAGTATTTAATCTTAAAATATGTTTTTATAATTAACTAATCTACTAATGAGAATTAAGGGTTAGAATTATAAGTGCATCTTTTAAGCAATCTATTTCATGTCAAGAGAGTGAATTAAAACTTTAATCTAATTTGGCTTGCATTGTATGATTAAAATTTGATTAAGAGAATAGTTTTAAGTTCAAACCCATATTTTATATCACTAACTTTAAATTTTTTTTCTTTGATTATCAATAAAATAGGTTTTAATTAGTATTTCTAGTTTTAGTGTAGACTTTAGTTCACTTAATAATTCATTTTATGAGCTTTGTAAACAAGATTAAGAATTAAGTAATATTGTGTAATCACTCATTAGTCCTCATAGGAACAATATTTTAAGTATTATATTCGATAAACCTTGCACTTATGGATTTAGCACAACAAGTTTTTGGTACCGTTGTCGGGGATCTTGATGTTTTGTGTTATTGCCATTATAATGCTTGATTTAAGATTTTGGATTACAATATTTAATTAGTGTATTTGTTTGTATGTTTGTTTGTTTGTTTGTTTTGTGTTACAAATTTGAGAGTTTGAGTGTATGCCTAGGATAAGGAGTTCTCAAGAAGAACTTGAATGATTGAATTCAGAGATAGAGAGATTTTTGCTAAGTAACAGGAAACTGAAAAAGAAAAAGACCAAGAAACCAACCATGGCTGAAGACAATCCTCTATGTTTCATGGATTATGCTACACCTACTTTAATTGGTACTCAACAAGGAGTAGTATGATTGGTGGTAAATGATAACCAATTCGAAATAAAACCTTCTCTTTTACAAATGGTTTAAAATAATATTCAATTATATGGGTTGCCAAATAAGGATCTTAATGCTCATTTAGCAAATTTCCTTGAGATTTGTGATAGTTTTAAAATTAATGGAGTTTCAGTGGATGCAATTAAGCTTAGGGTTTTTCCTTTTACAATGAAGGATAAGGCAAAGGCTTGGTTGAATTCACTTACTAGAGGTTCAATTACCACTTAGGATTAATTGGCCCAAGCATTTCTTTCTAAATATTTTCCATTGGCTAAAACTGCTAAGATTATTGAAGAAATTACTACTTTTATGCAACACGATAATGAATCTTTGTATGAAGCATGAGAGAGGTTTAAAGAATTCCAGCAGAGTTGTCCTTGTCATAATCTTCCAAAGGAGTTGCTTATGTAAACCTTTTATAATAAAGTCAACCCCACCACTAGAGAAACTATTGATGCGGCTACTGGTAGATCTCTTATGAGGAAGACCACGGAGACTGCATTTGCATTACTAAAAGAGATGTCCATAAACAATTGTATGTGGCTTATGGAAAGAAGTAAGGTATCACCTTCTTCCCCTACTAAAGGTGTCCATTCCATAGATTCAGTTATGGCTTTGTAAGCCCAAGTTGCTACCTTAATAGATAAGATTGATAACTTGAGTATGAGAGGAACCCCACCAAATGGTTGTACCCTTTATGGCCAATAAAGGTATATAAGTGAAAGTAGTGGGGTAAATATGGCTAGTTTGGAGGAACAAATGAGTTTTGTGCAAGGTCAAGGGCATGGGAACCCTTACTCAAAAACCTATAACCCTGGTTAGAGGAGTTATCCTGACCTTTCATGGGGGAATGGTCAAAATAAAGGAGTTATAGGTTTTCAACAATCCTAAGATAGGTTTGGTGCTTTAGAGGTTAAAATGGATAGGTTTTTGGAAGGTATTAACCTGAAACGCAACTCCTACGATGAAAATTATAAGAGGTTAGAGTTTAAGTTTGATCAAATAGCAAAGAATCAATCATCGCCCATACACAATTTAATGGTTCAAATAAGTCAATTAACGAATGCATTACCTTCAAGACTTCAAGGATGTCTTCCAAGCAACATGAAAGACAACCCAAGGGAGCAGATGAAGGCAATTTCACTTAGGTTAGGTAAGACTTATGTTATAATTTTTTAGCTAATAAGAATGGAGTATTGTAGAAAAATCAAGAAAGAGAAAATCCTCCTATCGCAAGCATGGCACCACCTGCAAGCGCGACAGAGGGGAGTTCCAGCCATGACGTGAGCATGACACCAGCCACGAGCACGACGAATGGAGCTTCTAAGGAAAAGGTTTGTCAACCTTATCCACCATCTCTACAATGATTGAAGCAAAAGGATATGGATAAGTAATTTCTTAACTTTTTAGAAAAATTAAACATATTAATTTGTCTTTTGTTGAAGCTATTACTTAAGTTCCTAATTATGCTAAATTTTTGAAAGACTTAATTTCTAAGAAAAAAGTTGGAAAGATATTTCTACTATTACTTTGACTGAGGATTGTAGTTTAATTATCACAAATAATTTACCAACTAAATTGAAAGAACTCGGTAGCTTTACTATTCCATGTACTTTAGGAAATATAGAGTTTCCTAGGTGTCTTTGTGATTTAGGGGCTAGTATTAACCTTATGCGGCTTTCAATATTTAAAAAGTTAGGTTTGAAAGATGTAAAATCTACTTCTATGGTGTTACGAATTGCTGACCAATCTTTAAAGAAACCATATGGTATAATTGAGGATGTATTATCAAGGTTGATAAGTTTATATTGCCAGCTGATTTTGTGATAATTGATTTTGCTTATGATGCTAACTGTCCATTAATCTTTGGTAGACCTTTCATGAATACTAGTAGGGCTTTAGTTGATGTTTCGAAAGGGAAATTGATTTTAAGAGTAGGGAATGATAGTGTGGAGTACCATATGGACAAAGCACTAAAGTACCCTATGGAAGAAAATATATGTATGAAGGTTGATGTAATTGATGAATGTGTGTTAGAAGTGTAAGGAATTGAAGATCAAGTTGAAGATTCTAATGAAGAAAAAGCTAATGAGGAAGTGGAGCAAAAAGTTCAAAGGCCTGGAATTTTGCATAGGAGTAAGGATCTATTGCCCCCATCCATTGTAAGTGCTCCTAATGTGGATTTAAATGAGTTACCTAGTCATTTAAGGTATGTTTTTCTTGGAGCTCATTTTACTTTACCTATTATCATCTCTAATAATCTTACTAGAATGAAAGAAGATATGTTATTATAATTGGTTAGGAAGAGAATTAGAAGTATAGGTTTGAAAATTTCAAATTTAAGGGGAATTAGCCCTAATATGGTCATGTATAGGATTCATATGGAAGATGGCTATGAACCTAAGGCTGATAGACAAAGAAGACTAAACCCTAATATGAAATAAGTGGTTAAAAAAGAAGTCATTAAGTTGTTAGATGCTGGGATTATCTTGATGGAATATGACATGGTATGCACATAAAGATCACGCAGCGAAAAATAATAAAATTTGATCATGCATGCCATACAATTCCATGACAAGAATCGAAACATGCAATTTTAGGGTTTTAAAACGTACAACTTTAGATGCCTTTAAAACTTGATTTTGATGATGACAAGCAACAAAGGAGGATATCTTAGCCTTAGACCTTCACCACCAATGCCAAGGAACAGCCTTTACGCCACTCCTCTCTATTCTCACACACACACTTGCAAAGATAGCTTAAAAACCGAGATTGCTAGCTCTCAAAATAAGTATTGTGTAATGGCTATGGTTTGAAGCTACAAAATTTGATTTTGTACTTCTCTTAAGTTGCTATTACTACCCAAGAACACAAAAGAATGAGGAACAATCCTTTCTCCTTGTGAAAATTGGCCAAAAGAATTTTGTGAGAGAGAGAGAGAAAATCACGCCAAAACAATAGAAGAACTAGGGTTTCACTTTTTTTTTCTTTCAATATATATTATCTCATTATGTAAGTGATTAATCTAAAATCTACTACCTCAAGATAATTTATTTTAGCCTTAATCACTTCCTTAAAATAAGTAATATATATTGATTCAAACTCTTTTGATTTAATCGAAGATAAATACATAAGACATTTAATCAAATAATATCACTTAATAAAGAAATTCACATGTGCCGAAATTCCTTCAATATTTATCTTGGTAATTTCGGCTAAGACATCCCTTAATTAAGTGTTTTAATTTGATTTAAATATCATTAGGATTTAATACTCAATGAACTTAATTAATACAAGATAATTAATTAATTGAAATTAAACCATGTGGGCTGAATTTCTCTCTCTCATGGGCCAAGGTCCAATAGCATTTATAATGCCCATTACATACATTAATTTGACTTTAATTAAAAGCCCAAATTAATGTCCAATACTTTATTTAAATATTTTAAGCCCAATGCTTTGTGTGCGATCCTATAGGTCCATTTAATATTAGCAATGAATTAATAAATTAATTCAAAGGCTATATATATTCTCTAGCAAGATATTATAGCATTCCAAATTAAATGAAAATGCATATGGTATTTAGTGACCTAATGCAATTTTGCATAGTCCCTTACCCATAAATATTAGAATTAATATAAGGCATGGAACTAGTCATCCTTATATATATATATATATTAATTCCTTTCTTGATATTTCAGTGACACCGAACTCTCAGATAAATAATGATTATTCATTATTTCATCTCGGTATGGCCATACACTTCTCAGTTCACTGATCAAGTGGCCGATGATATTTTTCTCTCTTATTGAGAGGGTTAATCCCTTCACTTCTCTCATGCTCTCTAACATGAATCAATGCGTACCCAAGCATACTCATACTTGTCACTCTGTTACGAGCACGTTAGGTGTATGTCAAAGCACACAGTAATTCATAAAGAGTTTCATAGAGATTTTAGGTCTAAGAACTCCGATACAAAACTTGCATATGAGAAACACTTATGACTTGTACCATGTAGTGTTCTCATGAATGGATCGAATCTAGATACCATGTCCTTTAACATGTATCTATGATCTCTGATTGACACTCTTATCCTAATGATCCGTAAGACAGAACTCATAATATCAGAGAGAGCATATTAGTCTTAATTCACATAACAATGACTGACTAGGGATATTTAGAATGGAGTCTCATTTGTTTTAAGGTCTTACAATCATGTGCCTCACACATGATAACTAAACTGAAACAACATTCTTGGATAGTTCTATCAATTGATATGCACAGAATACAATAGATAAAACAAATGCCTCATTTATTAACTAAAGTGTTTTATTACAATGCATTGGGGCTAGGTCTTACACTAACATATCTATCCTATTTCAGATAGTGAATGAGTTAGTCCGATTCAATGTGTGCTTAAGAAAGGAGGAATGACTGTAGTAAAGAATGAGAATGGGCATTCAATTCTTACTAGGACCACCATAGGTTGGTGGGTTTGTATTGATTATAAAAAGCTAAATGCTACAACTAGAAAGGATCACTTTCCTTTGCCATTCATAGATCAGATGTTAGAAAGGATTACTGGTCATTTCCATTATTATTTTCTTGATGGATTTTCTGGTTATTTTCAAATTTTCATTTACCCTAGTGACCAAGAGAAAACAACATTTACTTTTCCCTATGGCACATTTGCATATAGGAGAATGCCTTTCGGTTTGTGTAATGCACCAATAACTTTTCAAAGGTGCATGACTTTTATTTTTGGAGATATGATTGAGGATATAATTGGAGTGTTCATGGATGACTTTTCTATTTATGGAGATTCTTTTGAGTTGTGTTTACATAACTCAGATAGGGTCTTGGTTATATGTGAGGAGATAAATTTTATGCTTAATTGGGAGAAATGTCATTTCATTGTTGAGGAAGGAATTGTATTAGGGCATAAAATTTCAAGAAAAAGAATTGAGGTAGATAGGGCTAAAATAGATTTGATTGAGAAGTTGCCATCACCTACTGCAATAAAGGGGGTAAGGTCATTTTTAGGACATGCTAATTTCTGTAGGAGATTTATTAAGGATTTTTCTTTGATTGCTAAACCATTGACTAATCTTTTAGTAAAAGATGTTCCTGTTGATTTTAATGATGCATGTTTAAAGGCTTTTGGGAGGTTGAAGAAAGCTTTCATAAGTGCACTTATTATAACTTTACCGGATTGGAATCTTCTTTTTGAAATAATGTGTGATGTAAGTGACCAGCGGTAGGTTGTGTTTTAGGTCAGCAGAAAGATAAGTGATTACATGTAATTTACTATGCTAGTCACACACTTTTGGGTCCTCAATTAAATTATACAACCACAGAAAAGGAAATGCTTACTGTCTTGTTTGCTTGTGATAAGTTTAGATCATACTTGTTAGGATCTAAAGTTATTACATATACGGATCATGCGACATTAAGGTATTTTTTTGCCAAGAAGGATGCTTAACCAAGGTTAATTCATTGTGTTCTTTTGTTGCAAGAATTTGACATAGAAATAAGAGATAACAAAGGAAGTGAAAATTTAGTGGTTAATCACTTATCTATATTAGAAAATAAGGATGGACTTAAAGGTGATGATGATGAAATCAATGAAGAATTTCTGATGAGTCATTAATGTTAGTTAGTCATTTAAGTACACCATGATATGCAAATTTTTCTAACTATATTGCTGCAGGAATTATGCGTCATGACTTAACTTTTTAGCAAAGGAAGAAGTTCTTCTATGATATCAAACATTATCTATAGGAAGAACCCTAGTTGTTAAAGATTTGTGGAGATAGAGTCTTGCATCGATGAGTAAGTAAAGATGAATATTTAAACATATTAACTCATTGCCATTCAGCTTCGTATGTAGGGTATAATGGTAGTAGGAAGACGGTGGCTAGTGTATTTGAATGTGGTTTCTATTGCCCGACATTATTTCAAGATGCAAGGAAGTTTGTAGCTCAATGTGACAAATGTCAAAGGGTAAAGAACATAGGTAAGAGAGATGAAATGCCATTAACAAGTATTTTTGAAGTAGAGGTCTTTGATGTATGGGGTATAGACTTTATGGGTCATTTCCCTACATAATTTGGCCAAAACTACATATTGGTTGGAGTGAACTCTGTGTTTAAGTGGGTGGAAGCAAATGCTACCCTAACCAATGATTCCAAAGTGGTTGTTAAGTTTTTAAAGAAATTGTTCTCAAGGTTTGGAGTTCCTCGAGCCATTATAAGTGATAGAGGTAGGTATTTTATAAACCATTCTTTTGCATCTTCGTTGAACAAGTATAGAGTGCATCATAGAGTAACTACACCTTACCATCTACAATCAAGTGGCCAAGTAGAGATTTCTAATAGAAAACTTAAATGGATTTTAGAAAAGATTGTTTTTAGTTCACGAAAAGATTGGGCACATAAGCTAGACGATGCATTATAGACATATAGAAAAACTTTTAAAACACCCATTGGCATTAGTGTATGAAAAAGCATGTCATTTGCCTATAGGGTTGGAGCATAAGGCTTATTGGGCTATTAGAACCTTGAATTTTGATCTTAAGCTAGCTGGTATTAAGAGGTGTTTACAACTAAATGAGTTGGATGAGTTACGACTTAGTTTTTATGAGAATACGAGGATATATAAAGAAAGAACTAAGAAATGGCATGATGCACACATTAAACATAAGAGCTTTAAAGTAGGGGATAAAGTACTTCTCTTTAATTCTAGATTGAAGTTATTTCATGGTAAATTAAGATCTCATTGGAGTGGGCTATTTATTATAACTCAAGTTTTTGACCATGGGTATTTGGAGCTTAAAAATGACAAAGGTGAGTTATTTAAGGCTAATGGTCAGAGATGTAAGGTGTATTTTGGGGAGAAATTTTCATGGTATAGAGGTTTCTTGTGTCTCTCTAAAGTTGGCTAATGATGTACATTTTTAAACTACTTAATTTGTCTTTTTATTTTCATATATTTGTTTCTGTATTTGCTTGTGGATTAGTTTATGTATTTTGTTTTTATTTTGATGTTTTTATGTGTTCCATAGGTTTTTGTTTGATGTTCAAGTGTTGTAAATTTAATTACTTGTTGTGTCTTTAAAAATTTTCATACTTTTATTTCAATCACGAGCGCGACTATGTAAGCAAGAATTTTTTGTATGGTCTCTGTCGTGAGCGTGACCATGTTCGCGAGCATGATTTGTAGTGGAATGGCCTCTGTCATGAGTGTGACAATTGTTGTGGGCACGAGAGATCACGGAATTTGAATTTTGAGGCGGTTCCTAACCGTTGCATGTGATTTTTCCCCTATAAATAGATTTTTGAACCCTAGAACTGCCATTTTCTTCCCTTTTCTATAGTTTTCTTAATAATTTTTTCTTTTCGTCATCTTTTTATTTTTATTTCTTTCAATATTTGTAAAGGTTTTCAGTTTTTCTTAGTTGCTTCTTTGTCCCATTTGTGCTTTCTTGCTGATTTTCCCTATTGTGAGAGTGAAGACTATGTCTAATAGAGGCAAAAGCAAGGGGAAGGCTGCTAGCAGTTCTTCTTAACAAGAAAGAGGTACCATTACTCTTTAAGATATGTATGATTATCCATTTCTTATTCATTTTGATATTAAAGGTAAGAAATTTTAATTCTTTTCTAAGAAAGAATATGTAGGAATGTGGCATTTAGATTTTTCTTTGTTGGAAGACTTAGGCATTTCTCAAAAATTGGGCAAATATATAATATGCATGAAATGGGAGCAATTTGTTACAATGAAATTACCTATTAAGAAGATGTGGGCTATTGATTTTTTTTTGTTACCTTAGACTATGTTGATGATAGGAAGATAAAATTGAAATTTAGGCATGATGGGGTTAAATATATTTTTGGTTTTGAGGAGATGAATGAATGGTTTGGGTTTCCATTGAATGGCCATACTTTTGTGCTTTAACATTTTGTTGCTTCTAATGTTTGGAAAAAATTGACTGCTTTGAATCACTTTGACAACAAAAATTCTACCAATATGCAAATAAAGAATGATGTACTACTATTGTTCCATAAGTTTTCATGCCATGCATTATTTGGTAGGGTCAAAAGTAATAAAGTCCAAGCAAAGGACTTGTTTTTGTTTTCTTTAGTGCAGGCCAAAAAGAGCCATTGCTCGACTGATTTTATCTTTGATGGTTTGTACCATGCCTTTATTGCCAAAACCAAAACTATAGGCATGGGGCACCTAGTAACTGGTATTATGCTAAGATGTTTAGGAAAATTGCAGGGTTTTAAGCCTAAGGAGAATGAAATGGTGGCTATGTTGGATGTCAAATTTTTGTGCAATTCCCACTTGTTGAAGTAAGGTGGATATCCTCCTCCATTCTTTTCATATAAAGAGAGGAGTGGCAAGTCTAGCCGTGGGAAAGGTAAAGCTCCTACCACTAATAATGATGTTGAAAGTGCAAGTAAGGATGATAAAGAGGAAAAGCTTGAGAATTTGTTTGCCACTACTGCAAAAGGTGGAAGTCCAGCAGGTTGCAGCAAGTTTTAGATCAGTTGGACAAGGTGGATGAGTCTAACAAGCATTTGGTGAAGAAGGTGGACAACATGGAAGCAACCATGAAGGCCATGCATAAGATCCATACGAGTTTGAGCAAGAAGTTGCTGTCCTTTTTTCTAAAAAACAACATGGATTTCAGCGCTTCTCTACCGAATTTGCCTAGTGGAGCTCAATGAAGAAAGTCTTTTACTCCTTTTTATTTTTGTTTTTGTAAATGTTTTTGTGTTTTCTTTTTGTTTTTGTGTTTTATTTTGCTTATGCTATTTTTGTGTTTTGTGTGTGCATTTCCTTACACAATAAGGACCTTGTGTCCTTCAAGTGTGGGGAGGTGTGTATGTCATGTTTTATAATTTTGTTTGCATGTATGTTTGCATGTTCATGTTAGCATGTTTAGGTTGAATGTGAGTTTGTATAGTTTTAGAGCTTTTGTATTTTATGCATATTTTGGTAGCATGTAACACACGATAGCTTGAATATTTTTTCACTTTTTGGTCTAGTTAGCAAAATATTTGAGGAATATCATTAGTTATTTTACTTTGACATATTTATGTGCAAAGTTAAAGGGTTATGACTTAGAAAAGATCTTTAGTATAGGTCCTTTTTAAGTTGATTATCTTTTCACATGTACATTTGATTATTTTGGTAAATCATTGCTTAGGGTAATTTGACCTATAGGTAAGTGAGCTTTTGAAGCCTTTTACACTGGCATTTTTCTTTGTATAAGAGGCTTAGTATGCCATATCCTCTAGAACTTGTTTTTGGTAAACTTTGAGATTACATTTAGTGTGAGTTATTGCATGAGAAATGATAAGGGCACTTAAGATTAACCAATTTTAACTTGCTTATATAACCAACTTTTTTGGACTTTAGGTAGCCAATTTTGAGCCTTAGACCATTTCTTTCTTGTTAAGAAAATAATTAGCCTTAATCCATTTTTTTAATATTAAACTATTTCTTTTAGCACCTTTTTTGTGGAGAGAATTAATGTTGCTATGTCATTTGAGATAATTTTTTTTAAGTGTAGGCATGATGTTAGTTTGGCTCCCTTTTGCTTACAAGTCCACTTAAATAAAAGAAAAGAAAAGAGAAAAAGCTAGTCCATAAAGAAAAGAAAAGAGAAAGTCAAGAAAACAAAGAGAAAGAGCTAAAAGAGAAAAAAATAAAAGAAAGAAAAAGTTTTGAAAAGAACTAGTGAAATGGACGTTGATAAGGGGGTTAGAAAATTAAGTTGTGTATCATGCTAAGTCCTGTTTTTAAGTCTCATATGATATGGTAATTACTCTTCCTTTACACATGATGAGCTACTTAACCAAATTTTTAATACCTTTACCTAAGCCAAGTTACAATCTTGAATAAGACACTTGGATTTCATGTTTTTAACTTGTGCTAGTAGTGGAGATGTTTACTCATTTACAAGCTTATGGTATGTAATGGCATATTAAAAGAAAGAGTGAAACAAAACACTTGAGTGAAGTGAGAATAAGTGTTCGAGTGAGAGTTACTTTAGGCAATGTTTTGCATAAAATAATCAATATGTGTTAAGACATTCAATTTCTTGTGTATTTATTTTCTTGTGCTTTGGAACTTTATGATTCTACAAATGTACATGGTTGTTGGAGTTAAATAGACAATGATATTGCTTGAGAATTTGTAAACTTAGACTAATATATTAAAGGATGAAGGTTATTTCATTTTGTTTCCAAAAGATTATCAAATATTAATGTAAGCTCCATAATTATGTGAATGTTGTGTATGTGTTATGTGTTTTGTGTTGTTATTGAATTTTGAGTTTTTCTTGGGGACAAGTAAAAGTTAAGTGTGGGAAATTGATGTGAGTTGATTTATGCATGATTTATGAGTGTTTTACGTAGGTGTTTGTGTAGTAAATGTTTAGTTTTATCTAGGTTTTATGTGAAATATGGTGCTTTTTATGTGTTTGTGTTGTTAAGTGTGTGTAAGGAGTAAAGGAATAGAAGTAAAGGAGAAAGAGGCAGAAATAAAGCAAAGAGAAAAGCTCTATTGCGGGCGTGGTTGGTGTCACGAGTGCGATATGCCAAGGAAGTAGAAATAGAGGTCAACACAGAGGAAAAGTCAACACTTAATGAAGCACGTCCTGTAGCAAGCATGACAACCTTCACAGGCACGATATCAAGAAGATTATAGGCAATTATTTTTGAAGAGATACTTGAAGGTGCATGAAGTTTTACCAAGGGTTGTACACTTCTGAAAGGGTACTTTGAGGGACACAAGGATTGGAAACCTATATAAATGCAAGAAGTAGTTAGATGAATATACAAGTTGGAAAAGAACAATTATATTTTGGATTTTTCTTGTTGTAAAAAGTTAATACATTTTAACTTGTTCTTTTGATGAGAAGACAAGAAAGAAGAAGAAGATCTACTTAGAGATTGAAAAGGGTTGAGAGATTTCTTTTTACTATCTCTCATATATTACTTTTCTTTTAATTAGTTAGATGATATTTTTAGGAACATGAACATTGATGTTCGTATCTTTTCTATTCTTAATGATATATATAGTTTCATTCGTAGAATTCTCTATTAGCATCTTATGCATTAACATTATAAGTGAGTGTATGATTGAGAGATATATTCTTACTTATAGTTAATAGAAATTCATTATCAAAATATTGCTTGATAGATCAAAATATTAAGATAATTACTATAAGTCAATATTTAATCTTAAAATATGTTTTTATAATTAACTAATCTACTAATGAGAATTAAGGTTAGAATTATAAGTGCATCTTTCAGGCAATCTATTTCATGTCAAGAGAGTGAATTAGAACTTTAATCTAATTTCGCTTGCATTGAAAGATTAAAATTTGATTAAGAGAATAGTTTCAAGTTTAAACCCATATTTTATATCATTAATTTAAATTGTTTTCTTTGATTAAAATTTTATTAAGAGAATAGTTTCAAGTTCAAACCCATATTTTATATCATTAACTTTAAATTGTTTTCTTTGATTATCAATAAAGTAGGTTTTAATTAGTATTTCTAATTTTAGTGTAGACTTTAGTTCACTTAGTAATTCAATTTATGAGAATTGTAAACAAGATAAAGAATTAAGTAATATTGTGTAATCACTCATCATTGTCTTCGTGGGAAAGATATCTTAAGTACTATATTTGATAAACCGTGCACTTATGGATTTAGCACAAGAAGCAAACGAAAGTGAGAAAAAGGATGAAGTATCTGCTACAGAGGCCAATGATAAGTGTGATTTATATTATGTTTTTACAGTGTTTTTAGTATGTCTATTGAGTTAATTTAATAGTAATTAGGTTAAATTAGTGTTTGATTTGTTAAGTTGCAATTTAAGGTCTTAATTGAGTTTATTGGTGTTTGTAGGTGTAAAATTAAAGGAAAAGAAGAAATTGAAGGACTAAAATGACAATTTTACAAGTTAAGGAACAAAAAAGAAGAAAAATATCGACATTTAGTCTAGGAGAGGTCCATTTGCTGGAATCACTTCTTGATTCTACCAAATGGCCCTTTTAAAGTAAAGAAAAAAGACCATTCGATGGAATCAAAATGTGATTTTACAGAATGGACTTCTTTGAAGGGTAATTGCTGGCTATTAGGTGGAATTGGCTTAACTACTCTCTCGAATGAGTTGTTAATTGAAGTTTCAGATTTTTTGATTCGGTGGTTTCAAGTTATATTCTACCGGTTCAAGAGGGTTTGCTTAAATTGGAAGTTTTTCTTCATTGAACTATGAAATCTTCTGCTACTTGGATTAGGAAGTTTTAAGGCACATAATTTCTTCTTGTAGTAGCTTAATTAAGCTATAAAAAGGCACCAAGACACCAAAGAAAGGAGAGCTAATGAGATGTAGAGAGAAAGCCTCTTTACTACGGTCGTTTCTTTAGTTTTAGTTTTAATTTTCTTTAGTTAAATTTTTTATAATAGTTTAGCTTTGTTTTTCTATTTTTCCTAGTCTGCAATTATCTTTATTTTAATTATTTTTTTTATTTTCAACATGTTTGATAAGTAATTTTCTTCTCTTTTGCTAAGGGCAACTTGAACCCTTAGTCTTTTATTGTAATGAATTAGTTATACTTTAATTCAATGCAAGTTTGATTATTTCTTAGTTTTCAGCAGATTCTTATCTTTGATTATGTTAAGATTGGTTATTAGTTTATTGGTTCAATAACTAAGAATTGATTTAAGCATAATGTATGATTTGTATGTTCTTAGATTAATTCTTTAGGGTTAATGCATGATTATTTTCTGATTTTGAGGTAATTGTGTATTGGTAATATTGGTTAATAATGAGAGAGGAGGAACTAAGAATAAATTGAAGTTGAATTTACTTGAAAAAGAGTTTAATGAATGTTTAGGAAGTTAAAACTAGATTTTTTATACTAAGTGTTAAATTGTCCTTAAACATACAATTTGATATTTAAGAAAGATATTATTGATTCAAGATATTAGGCTTTATTTATTTGGTTTTTCCATAATCACTTGTGTTACTTATTAGGAATTATCGGTTACATGCATCTCATACATAAGCAAAATTTAAAATTTTTAACCAATAGATCTGATCTTGCCATGAATTTACAATATATTTATTAATGAGAATAAGAAAAATCACCTTTGATTTTTGTTGAACAGTTAATTTTCCTTCTCACCGGGTTGTCGTAAACCACAGTGTCCAAAATTGAACACCTCCAATGAGTAATCCAAACTAGAGAAGGATTAAATGAACCAACAAAGGGAAAATACAAGGCTGGCTGAAATCCCTTGATGCTAGCAAGGGAAAAGTGGCGGCTAGGGTTTTGAGAATGAGAGAAACTCTTTTCTCTTAATTGTTCACCTTGTTACCCTAAAACCCTATCACTTGGATTTTTATAGTTAGGTTAAAAATCCAACTTCATAATAGGATTAGGCTCTTTAAAATTGCTGGAGAAATATTAAATGGGCTTCCGGAATTATTAATAATTTATTTGGGCTCAATTAAATCCAATTTAAGTCCTTTCACAAAAGACTATGCACAAAACCCACAAACTAGGTCCTTTGTGCATACACTTGGATTTAATGACCCAAATGAATTCCAAATCCATCCAAATTAAATATGTAGACTCCATAACAATTATGAAATATATTTAATTTATTTTGGTCCAAGATTAGGCCTCTAAGGCCTTTTTTCTGTAGTTGGCGTGTAACTCTTCCTTTGGAGGGTTTCTGTGCCAAAGCCATTCTTCTGGGCCTCTTTTAATTTTTCCAATGGATCTATTAATTATTATATCATCCCTATAACACTTATAGTACAATAATAATTAATTATTAACTGCATTTTTTTAATTAGGTCCATTTTACAAAACATTTCTAAAAAGTTCTACGAACAATTTTACTTGATCATAATTAATTAAACTCTTTAATTAATTATTCTCTTATTCACTTCTATATTCCATAATAATATCAAATATTATTATCCTTTTCATTTTACCATTTTATCATTTTTTCTATATGTGTGTGACCTATTGGGTTCCTGTCCATATTGGCAGTATAATATGTAATTGTGAGTTCTATTCAAAACTCACATGATTTAAACTCCTTTAAATCATTTTATCAAGTCCCATTGATATTTATGATACATTATTATACAAGTCATGATTGGCCTCTAGCTAGGCATCATAACTACCCAAATGTCAGGAAAGTCAAGTGGTTTGAGTATACCCTTATATTGAAATAGTTACCGTGCAATTACTCCTTTCACCACTCATATCTCAATTAGATTCTAAGTATGGATTTCTGTCAACTCATATAAATCTAATTATGTATGTCCTATTAATTTAACTAGTGTTTCCAAAATTCCCTTCATGGATATCTATCCATCTTGGCATATTACTCTGGCCAGAGATTCTCTAAACAAGGTAATTATAGAATCATGCGAGATAACTTCCCTTAATAAATATGGGATGGTGAATCCTTTGACAATCACTTAACTATCTTTAAGTAAGTCATGATACACCCAACCTCCTAACTATGTTCACCTCCAGTTGGAAGTAATCAGTTATGGAGTCAAAGTATACCACTTGCTACTTAAGATAACTTTGGTGTTCTCACGTCTAAGGATAATTGCACAACCGCTATGAAGAGATTCCTCACTAACATAGATTTAATATCCATGTGAGGATTCTCTTTGTAGGTTTCCAATGAACTTGTTCTTCTAACAAGCATCCACATGTTAGCTTTGATTATCTTCCATAATCACAGTTATGAGAACCACTGCTTGAACCATTCAAGAAGCATAACATGTGCTAGTCTATCCGAATTAACAATGTCCTATCTTGTTAATTCAATGACTAGGGATATTTAGATATTAACATATTTGCATGTAATAGACATCTCATATCATGAACACTTTCATGATTGCCTTTGCACTGTGTTTATAATATCTATGACTTCATTTATTAATTTAAGATTTACAAACTCATGTATTTAAACATAGCATTAATAAATGAATGATGCCTTTTATTAAGAATATGAGTTCATACATATGAAATACATCCCTATTACATGGCCTCTAGGGCATACTTTCTAGCATTACTTTGGTTATTGAGTCATTGCAATGGAAGTTGAGATAGATAGTTCCTTTAACATGAGTATTTCAGTTATTGCTTTTTGTTTAATTCATGTTTGTCTAATTTTAGCTTTTGTTTTAGGTAATTATTTACTTAGTTAGTTCTTAAATCAAAAATTAAACAAATTTATTCAATTCATACATAGATATTATCCTTAGTAATCCATGTTCCCTTGGGTACGATTTTTGGGGTCTTAATCTATATTTTCCAATTTTACTAGCCGATCTAGTACACTTGTTAGACTCTGGTCATGTTTTTGGTGTCGTTACTGGGAAACAATGGTTTTGTTTTTGCTTAATATCTTTGGTTGAATTAGTTTGAGATTTTTTTTATTTGGTTTTTGATTTGGTGATTTTTCTTTGCAGGAAAAATTTGATTCATTTTTCAAGATAATGTAAGATGATGTCCAAGATCATACATTGTTCCTTTTACAACAGCAATTGAATGATTTAAAGGGAAAAATGGAGGAGTTTACAAGTTCACATACACCATGTCCTTATTCACCACTATCCTTTGTTGAAGAGTCTTGTTCTCCATAGGTTTTGGGAGCACAAATGGAAGAATTGAAGGGAGAGATTTAAGAATTGCAATATTCAAAAGAGGCTTGTAACTTAAAAAAATCAATTTCTTCTCGACTCGCTTTTGCATAATGATAATAAATTTTAGTTAAAAGAGACGAGTTGGAGTCTATATTTAGAAGTCAAGAGGAAAAGTTAAGAAGTCAAGAGGAGAACTTTAGACTTCAAGAGGTGAAGTTAAGAATCTAAGAGGGGAAATTAAGGATTCAAGAGGAAAAGTTTATAATTCAAAAAGAGAAGTTAAGGACTCTAGAGGAAACAATCAAGAATCAAGAGAGTTTATTGAGGGATAAAGAAGAAGGAATTGAGAGAATGGAATCTAAACTAGAACTCTTGAGTGTTTCATTGAAATTTCAAGGTGATGGTGTTAAGGAGGAGGAAACAAATCATTTATTAATGATGGATAGGGAAATTTGTAGTTTTGAGGAGCATGAGGAAGAAAAGGAAAAATTCATATTGGAAGACAAGTCTTGTATTTATTTGGAAGGAGTACTTAAACCTCTTGTGGAGAATTTATCACCAAAGGAGCAAGAAGTGTTTAATTCTCAAGTGGAAGCACTGAATTCAGTCCATTTGAAGAATTTATTTAGTCTAGAAGATCCGATAGAGTTCATTTTTGAGGAACCAAAGGAGAAGTCATACTTAATTGAAGATATGAAATTTCTAGCTTTGGTGAATTATGAAAAGTTTCTTCAACTGACTGGAGAAAATAAGGAGCAATGTCCAGAGAGACCTATATTTGGATCACAAGCTCGATCTCTAGAGAGAGTAACATGAGTCGAGCCGGGACTAAAAAAAACTAGAACTTTTCTAACTCTTCTCTTGAATTTTTATGAGTTCTGTTTTTTTTGTTATTTTTAATTTTAGTTTAATTGCATAGGGTTTGATAGTTTAAATCTTATTTTTTTATGTTTTTACTGTGTACTTCTAATGAGACTTACACTTAGTTATCATATTTAAATTAGGATGTACTTCTAGATTAATGGAAGAACTCATATGTTTTTAGGGTGCCAATTGGAGGGAAACATTATTTAGTTGAACTTAAGGTTAATTGATTCTTGTGAGCATGTTTTCTTTTGAGAGGTGTGATGTCTTTATATGCTTTATGAACTTAAAGAGAGTAATCATATGCTAAGAAGTGGGTTTGAAATGCAAAATAATAGATGTTTATGTTTTATATCAGTTATTCATGAGCTGTTGCATTTTGAGTTGAGTTTGTATAGAGGAGTAACTTAAGTTAGCTTGGTTCAAAATGATTAAAATAATCTAATAGGGCTGATTAATGTTAATCGGGAGAAAATTAGAGCAAAAGAGCTAAAAACCAGGTGAAAACCAAGTTAGAATTGTGTGTAGCAGTGTTTTGCTACAAAGAAAAAATTTGATTGTGTAGAGGCTTAGCATTTGGTAGAATAGAATTTGATTCTACAGGGTGGATTTTGGCAATCGGTAGAATCAATTTTGACTCCACCGAATGAGGAATGCTTGAAGTTTTGCTTGATTACTTTAAATTACGCCTTGTTGTTCCAGTGAGGACACATTTAGTAGAATCATTTTTAATCCCATAGAATGACCTCAATTATTCATGCTTTGTTTTTTTTTGTTTTGGCTTAAGTTTCCAAGAGAAAACCATTCGATAGAATGAGAATCATCATTCCACCGAATGGGTCTTCTAACCCTATCGAATGGCCAATTTAAAATGCACAGATGCACACACACTTCAAAATTTTCTTTTCCTCTCTCATTCCTTCACCCATACACACTCTCCTATCACCCCTTTCACATTTAAACACCACAACTCACCCACAATTCCTCACTCCACTCTTGCATTTCAACACTTAACTCACACACCTTAACTCTTTCACACAACAAACACTCACTCACTGCACACACTTATGATTTCAGATTGAATCACTGCACAGTATCACTTGTTTTAAATCTTTATTAAAGCCTAGATTATTTTGCTCATAACTTTTCCTACAGGTATTCGTTTGCTTGTTATAATATGTTTTCAAAAAACTCATTTCGAGATAGACATTTTGTACTAGGGAAAAGCTCTTTGTACCTGTTAGTTTCAGGCCCTAAGAGTGAAGTTTAAGCATTCAAATTTCACTTTGAAGTTTAAGGGGCAAATTTTCACCAATTTTTAATATGCTCAATACTTCACTTTCATTGCTTAGATTGAGTTACATGATTTGGTATGACTTTATTATTTTTAAAAATAGGTTGCTTAAGAGCTTCATATTGAGTTTCGATATGTTTACTTTGCATGCCATTTGCTCTTACATATTTATAGTTTAAGATTGAACCTTATTATTAGTTTGATTTAGGTTGAGATTGTTGTTATATTGACTTAGATGTTTTGTGCTTACCATAACCAACTACAAACTTGCGCTTCATTTTATTAAGCTAAATCATTACCAATTCATTTTAGGCTTGAGATTATGCACTCATATACTTGAGGTCAATTTTGAAAAATAGTGATATTGTGCATTGAGCATTCAAGCATTTATTTTCAAACTAGGTGCATATCTTCACTTAACAACCATGATTATTAATGCTTTCACTCACTCCATGCACACTTGGTGGCATGCACATTTTATGCATACCATGATTTTTTGGCCTTGATTTTTGCACTATTTTGGTTTTAGAGGCATCTTTAAATTGTTCACTTTATTCCTTTAATTTCATGTCTCATTTTGGCTTAATTATGGTTCTTTGCTTGTGTTAGTCTTGTTTTCCTTCAAGTGTGGGGTGTTTTCATTTGAATTCTTCTTGTCCACTTGTTTCTCAGAATTTATATAGTGAGTTTCTACTTTTGCTACTTTGCTGAGGATAACAAGATTTTAAAGAGGGTGATAGAGCTCAACTGAGCTAGATTTTGAAGAAGATATTAAGGGAGTTTTCTTATCTTACTTATTCTTACTCATGAATTGTTTTACCTAGTTTGTCTAGTAGTCTTGTTTTTGTTTAAGTTTGCATGTGTTTTTCATTTTAGTTTTTCATGTTAGTTGAGTAGTTTAGATCACATATCATGTATTGTACATTTAGCTTAATTTGCCCCAGTTTTATTCTAAAAAATTGAACAGGTTAAACTTGAATTTAAAATGTGCAGTGTTTAAGATCTTTGTTAGGCATTAAGACAAGCATGTTGTTTAATAAAATTTTAGCTAGTTTAGCATTTAACTTGATTTATATTTGATAGTTTTCAATCTTTGAGCACAAAAAACCAATTTTTAAATAAAAAAATAATGCATTGAAATAGTTGAGTAAGGAATTTTAGAATACTAGGACCTTCCTCATCATCCTTCAAAGCATAAAAGCAACTCAAATAACTTGGAAAGTGATCTAGGCAATATTTTTTGCATTGAGCTTTATTATGACTACTTTCCTACCTTTTTAATACATTTTACCCTTCTTAAGCCATTTTGAGCCTAATAAGGCATGCTTAGTGCGTGCCATATTTATTTTTCTTATTACACTCATCTTTTTACCATTTATCCTAAATAGCCTTTATCTTTCTTTTTAGAATTGGCCACTTTAGGATTGGATAGATTAACTTTTGTTGGAAAATTGAAGAGTGTAAAAGAAGTTTGTGAGAAGTTTATGGCAAAGAGTATGGATGAAGTCAAGAAATTAGTGAAAATTTTCCTTTTATTACCTATGTTATTATTAATTTACGATAATGAAGCTAACACATGTAAAAAAAAAAGAAAAAAAGAAAATGAAAAAAATTAAAGCTAGCATGTATGGAAAGATCTTAAGTGTGGGATATTTACAAGGAAAAGAAATTATGATTTCTAAAAGGGATGAATTGTGAAATTGAGAGGAGTTTTATTAATCTTTTCTTTCGAAAGTGCTTGATTTGTAAGGGAATAAGTAAGCAAGTATGGAAAAAGAGTTATGTTCTTAGAAGTTTGAAATTTTAGGAATTTGGTCTATCTTATCATAAAGTGGTTATTCTTCTTGATTATCTTTTATCCATTCTTTATTAACCAATACCCAAGCCCGTTACAACCCTTAAAGACCTATATGATTCTAAATTTGCATTTGAGTTGTTTAGCAGAGATGACCTTTGGGTTCCGAAGTTAAAGGAGAGGCCTATAGTGTTTTTAGAATTTCAAGTGTGAAACCACTTAGACACTTAGCTGTGCATCAATTTTAGAGCTTGACTATGAAATGCATTGGGGTTTTAATTTTTGAAAGTGTTTAAAATAATTTGGTCTTGCACACACACATATGAAAACTAGCTTATATCTTTTTGATTGAATCTATTTTAGTTAGAATTTTGTTAAGTGCTCTTGTTAATTGCTAAGCTTTATTTTGAAATGCATAATTCTTATTTAAAGTTTGATTATTTTGAGAAGTTGATTAATTCAGATTTGCTTGGGGACAAGCAAAGGCTAAGTGTGGGGTATTTGATAAGTGTGATTTATATTATGTTTTTACAATGTGTTTAGTATGTCTAGTGAGTTAATTTAGTAGTAATTAGGTTAAATTAGTGTTTAATTTGTTAAGTTGCAATTTAAGGTCTTAATTGAGTTTATTGGTGTTTGTAAGTGTAAAATTAAAGGAAAAAGAAGAAATTAAAGGACTAAAAGGAGAATTTCACAAGTTAAGGAACAAAGAAGAAGAAAAACATAGAAATTTAGTCTAGGAGAGGTCCATTCAGTGGAATCACTTCTTAATTCTACCGAATAGCCCTTTTAAAGTAAAGAAAAAAGACCATTCGGTGGAATCAAAATGTGATTCTACCGAATGGACTTCTTTGAAGGGTAATTGTTGGCTATTCGGTGGAATTGGCTTAACTACTCTCCCAAATGAGTTGTTAATTGAAGTTTCAGATGTTTTGATCTGGTGGTTTTAAGTTCTATTCTATTGGTTCAAGAGGGTTCGATTAAATTGGAAGTTTTTCTTTATTAAAATAGGAAGTCTTCTGTTACTTTAATTAGGAAGTTTCAAGGCACATAATTTCTTCTTGTGGCAGCTTAATTTAGCTATAAAAAGGCACCAAGACACCAAAGAAAGGAGAGCTAATGAGATGTAGAGAGCAAGCCTTTTTACTACTGCTGTTTCTTTAGTTTTAGTTTTAATTTTCTTTAGTTAAATTTTGTATAATAGTTTAGCTTTATTTTTCTATTTTTCTTAGTTTGAAATTATCTTTATTTTAATTTTTTTTTATTTTCATCATGTTTGGTAAGTATTTTTCTCCTCTTTTGGTAAATAAAGCTTGAACCCTCAGTCTTTTTTCTTTTGTAATGACTTAGTTATGCTTTAATTCAATGTAAGTTTGATTATTTCTTAGTTTTGAGTAGATGCTTATCTTTGATTATTGACCGGTGTCTAGCAAGTGTACTAGATCGGCTAGTAATATAGGGAAATAAGATTATGACCCAAAATATAGAACCTAAGGGAAACTTGTGCTTGTATGTGCTATTTCAATTTCAAAATCAATTTTGTATGTAAAGAGAGAAAAGAAATCCCAAGGTTGTGATGATTTGAAAACAATAATTTTAAAACTAAATTAAAATAATTGAAAAAAGCTAAAGTAAAGAAGAGATTTATTGAAAGCAAGTAAATTGAATGAGTTAAAAATCAATGATAAAGACAACTTTCACTAAAGGACTATCCACCTTAACAAATATTGCTATGACTTAATTAAAAGAAAACATACAAGTGATTATGGAAAATTCAGTTTAATAAACCTAAATAACTTTATTCAAGATTATCATTCCAAGCATTAAAACTCTCTTATTCAGAACAATTCAATACTTAGCACAAGGAACTGAATTAAGTCTCCTAGATGTCTATTAAAACCTTTCTCAAGAGTTTTAACTTTCACCTATTCTTGGTTACCCTTTCTTAATCTTAACTTACTCAAATTAACACACAATTATAGCTTATTCAGATTATAACCATGCATTAATTCAATTAAATTAACCTAAGAGCATGCAAATCATTAATCAACTTAGACCAATTAATTAACCAATTCTTAATCAAGTTAATAATCAACTTAAAATTGAGAAAAGACAAGACTATGTTTAAGAACTAAGAAATAATCAACTTGTTTTAAAATTGAAGAACAAACTCAAGTCATAACAATACAAGTCAAGGATTCAAGTATCCTTTAGCAAAAGTTAAAGAAAACTACTCACAAACCATTCTTAAAACTAAAAAAACATTGTTTTGAAAAAATTGTAAAAACAAAGAACGTAAAAACTAAGAAAACAAAGCTTAATTCTAAGGATTAATTCTAAAGATTAATGATCCTTCTTCTGTGTTTTGGACAGCTATTTATAGGCAGGAATTGTAGTAGACTCCTTGTTAAACTTCGGTCATAAAATAGGAATCAAATTCTGCTAAACAGGAAGCTCGTAAATCCTTCGCGATATGGGAATCTTCATCACGTGGCCATGCCCTCAATATGCTTTCAATACACGTGGGCACGAGTCATTTACTTCTTCTTCCACACGTGGCCACATGTGGTCCTTCACTGGGAATCCACGTGGTCACGTGGTCTTCACAATTGCCTTCAATTGCCTTCATATGGCCACGGATCCTTTTGCTATTTTCTTCACTTCTCTTCACATGGCCACGCATTCTCCTACTTTCTTCTTCACGTGGCCACGTGTGGAATTCTTTAATAATTTCACGTGGTCACGTCTCAAGGCTCTGGACTGGACACTGGTTTTCTCGCCTAATTTCTTCATATTTACACTTTTAGCCCTAAACTTTGCCCTTTTTGCACTTTAAAACCTTTTATATCAATTTAAACCTGAAAATCAAACAAAACATAGAATTAACCTCAAAAACATAAATATTACTAAATTAACTCTAAATTAACCTAAATCAAACCAAAACAACTAAATAACTTAACTAAAAACATATCAAAAACTATATATATTTCACACTTATCAATTATATTAAGATTGGTTATTAGTTATTGGTTCAATAACTAAGAATTAATTTAAGCATAATGTATGATTTGCATGTTCTTAGATTAATTATTTAGTGTCAATGCATGATTGTTTTTTTATTTTGAGGTAATTGTGTATTGGTAATATTGGTTAATACCGAGAAAGGAGAAACTAAAAATAAATTGGATTTGAATTTCCTTGTAAAAGAGCTTAATGAATGTTTAAGAAGTTAAAACTAGATTTTTTATGCTAATTGTCAAATTGTCCTTAAATAGGGAATTTGATATTTAAGAAAGATATTCTTGATTCAAGATATCAGGCTTTATTTATCTGGTTTTCCATAATCACTTGTGTTACTTTTGTTATTAAGTCATAGCAATGGAAGTTGAGATGGATAGTTCCTTTAGAAAGAGTATTTCAGTTATTGCTTTGTATTTAATTCATGTTTGTCTAATTTTAGTTTTTGTTTTAGTTAATTATTTACTTAGTTAGTTCTTAAGTCGAAAACATTGGGAAATAATCTCAAATTTATTCAATTCATATATAGATATTATCCTTAGCAATTCATGTTCGCTTGGGTACGATATTTGGGGTCTTAATCTATATTTCTTTATATTACTAGCCGATCTAGTACACTTGTTAGACTTCGATAAGCCAATCAGAGATATTACTCCAACTTGGGAAGGTCTTTATCTTGGGTGTTGGCTCGACTAAGCAAAGAAGGTAAGTTCTAGCCATTACCATCAAGGCCTACCAAGAGTCAAAGGATGCTTAACCATAAAGATGATCAATATTTTTCCTACCATTAGCATTCAAGACATCTCATAGATTATTGCCAAATCCTGAGGATTAAAATTTAAAATCAAATAGACAACAAAAAGATTTTAAATCTTGAGTAAAGAGAGAAGAAGAAGAAAGAAGGGTACAATGTTGTACCGCTTCTTGGGTTTATGATTGGGTTTAACTCACTTGAGTGGTATGTAATGAGAGACCTGTTCGAGAATGTGTACATGGCCATTACTCATTCCACCCCTAAATTAATAGAGCTAGTTCAAGAAAATTAGTTAATTTCTATAAATAATTGTTGGGGTTCCCCCACTAAGAGAGATAGATGAAGGGGCTATGGTGCCCGTTGATATTTGGAGTTTAGCTAATGAAAGTGAGGAGGAAGTAAGGGGAGAGAAAAAAGTAAAGGCAGTCACCAGGAGTAGAAGGGTGGTGCCTAAAGTGGAAAAACAGCCAGCTCCTACTGCTATGCCTATAAAAAAGGAGGTTGAGGAGAATCAAATCATTAAATAATTGAGAAAGACAAAATCTTATATTTTTATTTTGGATTTGTTGAGGCAATCTCCATCAAACAAATACAAGTTAGTGGAAGTAATTTGTGAATCTACTGTCGCTACTGCTATCTTACTATCTAAATTGTTAGATCTAGTTAAGGGAGGAACTAGAGAAAATGTAGTGTACTCTAAAGCAAATCTGCCTGCTGAAGGTAGAAACCATAACCGTCCTCTCTACGTTAAAGCTCAAGTGAATGGTAAGCACATAGCCTGTGTGATGGTAGGTGATGGGTTTTCAATTAACGTGTGTCCACTGGTTGCAATTCTTGCCTTTGGTTTAAATGAGACCATGATGAACAAGTCTAACTTGACCATCAATTCTTATGACAATTTAAAGAGACAAACTGCAAGGACTTTTAAAGTTATGGTGAAAACAGGGCTAATTGAGACTGAAGCTAAATTTGTAGTATTGCCTATTCCCACCAACTTCTTTGTGCTATTTACAAAGCCATGGTACCACAAGTTAGAGGGAATGCCCTCTACACTGCATCAAATGATTAAGATAACTCATGATGGTTAGGTGGTCACCATTAAAGCTATAAGGGAGAATCAGGTATTTATACTCGAAATAGCTAAGCAACCATTCAGTGGGTTCCATATCTCTATGATTGATGATAAGGAGAGAGGAGATGGTTTTTTTTTGATAGCCCATAAGTGATAAACATGTTGAAAATGATCAATTTCTTGCCTAGAGTTGGTTTAGGTAAGAACTCTTAGGGGCCTTAATATGTTATTACTACCAAAGGGTAGAAAGACAAAAAGGGGTTAGGTTATACTGGTTCAGAGAAGAAGAATAAAGGAAAAGGGGTAGCATGTGAAGTCTTGCATATTTCTAAGAGCTTTATGCTAGCTTTAGGAGTTTGTCTCTATTATGGAGAAAATAAACCTTAGCTAGTGGGAGACAAGATTGTGCCTGATTTTGAGCTATATAATAATTTTTTCAATTAGGAGCAAGGAATTATCAAGCCAGTTGAGGGTTATTGGGATGAAGAGATTCGTTTTCATCACTTAGCCTGGGATAGGGAAGTGCCCGAGGAGATTATGACTGAAAAGTTAATGGCTATTCAAAAGAAAGGCAAAGAGTAGATGGAAGGTGAAGCAACACCAGAGCCAAACCTTAAAGCCTGAGAAACATCTACAGCTGCTGCAAGGAGTGAAGATAATGATACCTTCATAGATATAATTTATGTTCTCAAACTTTTGATGAGAATAATTGTAAGGCCCCAACATACAGCCAAGTGGTAATTAGGTAAGTTTGGGGATGTATGAGGGAGATAATATAAGGAGATGAGCATTGAGAGTGTTGGAAAGGGACCTAAATGGAATTAATTTAAAAGTTAATGGCAAAAAGGTAAATTAAAATTGTGTTAGGCACAAATATGTGTTAAAAAGAAATGAAATAAGACTTTATTGGAATTCAAACTATAACTTATGTGTCAAATGTAAGAGTTAAAGGAAAAAGAGGGGCTAGGGTGTAAATTAAGGTTGGTCAAACAAAGGACCAATGAAAAAGGGGCATATAGTTTTCTCTAGAATTCTCTTAATGAAGGAGGAAAAAACAAAAGATAAAAGGGGATAAAGAGGCCAGAAACTCAAGGAAATGGGAAAATTTTTCTTCTCTTCTTCATCCATTCTTTCACACTGAAATGCATACTAGAAACTTAAGAAAAATAGGTCAACATTTCTAAGCAAACTAGGTAAGACTTATGGAACTTTTGCTTCAATTCTTGGTTATTTCTTACATATACAAGAAAGACTAAATTTTAAAGAGTTATATTTGATGTATGTGAGGAAATTTACATGAATAAAGGGAGGAGTAGGCAAGAGTAATGAAAAGGAGGAAGAGAGGCATTAAATAACATGTTTGTGGTGCATCAAGAAGGTATGGGAACTTCTAACTTTTGTGGGTGTACTTACTTTTGTAAATTGCATTAAAAAGGCATTTTATATGTATTGAAAGATAGAAATATGGACATAATGCTCAAATGTTCATAGGAACTGAAATAGGAGGGTCTCTTTTAAGATAGTGAGAACCTGTCTTAGGATTCACTGGACCTAGTCATACTTTTTGGCCTATAACTCGAGTTATAGAGCTGGAATTTTCATGATTCTAGTTGGGTTGGAAACTAGACTTATGGACCTAGATTTTATATGGAGGAGTCAAATTTTGATTCCTTCTATAACATGATAAAAAATTTAGCTTGATCTCTGACTGTGTTTGCTGCCATGTTAATGGGAGTTGGTTACATTGTTTTTATGAATATATAAAGATTTATAAGCTTAAATGGAATGAATCTTGATGTTCTAGAAGCTAGAAATATAGATGAATAGCTTTATAGAGATCATTTTGGCAAAAAATTTCATCTGCTATGTGTAAAACTTAGTACAAAGTTAAATAGAATGACTTCCTAACACACCTTCTATCATGCTCACGACTCCTGTTGCGCTCGCAATAAAACATGCCTACCTCCTCCTTCACTTCTTTCTTCTTTTTTCCTTCATAGTTGCTTGCTTTCATACGTCATGCTCACAATATAACCATGCATTCATGGAGCAAACATGGGATTTAAGCTTTCAAAACACTACCAAAACCCATTTAAATGTTCTTAAAGTTAATTAGAGTATATAAAACATGAAATTACTAGAAATGGATAGCATGAAATGTTTGTCGAATGTAAAAATATGAATTCATGATTAATCTCACATTAATATGATTACATGAAATGCTTAAATGCATATGGTTTAATTTATAAGATTGTAATCATATTTATATATAAATACCAATTCTTTATATATATATGTGTATGCATATGTGTATGTATATCATGTGAATAGGTATTGGTAATATGGGAACATGTTTTGGAGTAAGAGTGAGAGTGACATGTATAATTGATTAACTATATGAGTTACATTACTTTGATTGAATATGCTAATTCGATTAGACCTATAATCACATGTTTAACTACAAGGATGCATAGAATATGTACATGATGAATAGTGTGGATATACACATAAATATCTACATTGTTGTATACATATTAGTTTCCATGTAGTTATAACACTTATGGATATGATATGTAAATATAGAAATGAAAGGTGCAAGAAATATACATCCTTAATTATACATTTTAATTATATGATATGCTTTGATGAAAAGTAAGATGTCAGTATATATGCAAGTATCATTGGGATAATAAGACATATGACAACATATGTACCTTATTCATATGCACGTAATACGTGATAAGCTTTTGTATTGATTACAAGTTCAATATGTGTACACATGAGCATGTACATGAATTTTATGCCTATAGATTTATATGTATATAGTTGAGGTAATGGCTTATACCATTGAAAAGGGAAAGGTAAAGAACTTGAATTAAAGAGTTATAGTTGCCTGCATCTATGTCTAAGTTGTGAATAGATAGGCATAAATATAAGGGTATATTGTAGCTACCACATGTTTGACCCCTTTTGGGCCATAGTACAGATTTGAACCCGTTTGGGTCCACAATATAGATTTGGCCCCATTTGGGTCTATAGTTCGATACCTTCAGGTGTCTTTATTGTACCTTCGGGTACTATAGTATCGCCCGTTATCCACATCCACATAGAGGTGTAAGCTTACCACAGAATATAAGTAAAGCATTATAAGAAGTAGTATGATAGAAATCATCTCATATTTCATGACTTAATCTACATGTTATTGACTGGTGTCTAGCAAGGGTCTAGATTGGCTAGTAATATAGGAAACTATAATTAAGACCCCAAATATTGAACCCAAGGGAAATGTGTAAGTATAAGTATTTTAGATTTTAGAATGAAAATTATGTGCAAAGAATGAAATAATTCCCAAGTTTATAGTGATGTAGAGTTAACTAAATTGAAAACAAAAACTTAAATAAATAAAATAATGAAACTAAAACAAGTAAACAGAAATTTAAGCAAATAAACTTAAACTTAAACAAAGCAAGATGCAAAAGATGGTGAATTCAATAATAAAAACAACTTATTCTAAAGGATTATCCACCTCAACTTATATTACAATAAGGCAATTAAAAATAACACAAAAGATTATGGAAAACCAATAATAAATTCAGATATTTTATGATGAATATCATTCAAAGCATTAAACCTTCTTGTAAGGAACAATTCAACACTTAGCATAAAGATCTAGTTTATTAACTCCTAAACATCCATTAAACTCTTTTTTAAGAAATTTAACTTTAATCTATTCTTAGTTTAACTTTTCTTAATCTTGTTTCACTCTTATCAACACACAATTAACTCAAATTTAGAATATAACCATTTATCAATACAAGTGAACCAAACTAAAAACATGCATATCCTAAGTCATACTTGAAATCAATCATTAACCATTTGTCAAATAAATCAATCACCGATTCAATAACAACCCAAATATAAGATTTCTGCTAAAAAACCAAGAGATAATCAAACTTTCATTAAATCAAAGCTCAAACTAAGTCATTACAATAAAAGTTTAAGGATTCAAACATCATTTAACAAAATTAAAGAAACTACTCATTGTATTTAACCTTAAATAGAAATAGAAATAAAGATACAAACTCATAGAGTTGAGAAGCTTCTCCTGATATCTTTATACAAAACCAAGTTACAGCCTCCAAACCTCCTATCTTTGTCTCTTGAAAAACTAGGTTAAAACACTTAATGAAAAATTCGTAATTCTAACTCTCTATATGTATATTTCTTATTCTGGTGCTTAGGCATGCTTTAATACTATTAAAAGAAGAAGTTATTTCACACTTATAACACGTTTATTAGGTGAGTTCCTAAAGCACTCAAGTGAGGGCTTTTCTTACTTGGTTGAGTGGTTAAATACTCGGTTGAGAGGATTTAAGCTTAGTAGAGGGCTTTGCATACGCGGTTGAGTGATTTTAGCACTCTCCTGAGTACTTAGGCTCTGTACTCCACAAAACTTTGACTTTAAAATTACAAAATTGCCCCAAATCTTTTCATTTCTTCAATTAACTTCTCTTTTTCTTCAATTTAGCCCTTAAAAACACCAAAACTAGCAATTAAATCCTTAAACACACAAATTAAATAATTAATCATGAAATCAACCAAATTAACACTAAATTAAACAACTTAAACACATAAAAACATATTAAAAATATAGTATAATTTATAATTATCAAATACCCCACACTTAATCTTTGCTCACCCCTGAGCAAATTTGAACAAACCAACTTCTCAAAATAATCAAACTTCAACTAAGAATTATGCATTTCAAAACCAAGCTTAGTAATTAACAAGAGCACTTAACAAAAATTTTTAAATAGATTAAATTCATGCAAGACAATATGAGCTAGTTTTCATATGTGTGTGCTAGACCAAAATATTTTAAACTCTTTTAAAAATCAAAACACTAATGCAATTTATAGATAAGCTCAAGAATTAATGTAAACCTAAGTGCACAAGTGGTTTCATACTTGAAACTCTAGAAACACTATAGGCCTCTCCTTTAGCACCGGAACCCGAAGATCATCTCCACTAAACAACTCAAAATCAAAATTAGAATCACTTAGGTTTTTAAAGGCTATAATTTTGTTAGGGTGTTGGTTATCAAAGAATATCAATATATAATAAAAAAGAATAGCCACTCTATGCTTGAATAGACCAAATTCCAAAATTTCCATCTATTAAGTACATACCCCTTTTACACGCTGGTTGGCTTAATCCCATAAACATTTAGCACATTCAAGAGAAAACAATACTAAAATTACTCATTTCCAACACTTTTGAAAAGCCAAAAATTTCTTTCCCTTGTAAAAACCCAACATTTAAAATTTTTCCATATATGCTAGTTTTATTTCAAAATTTTCTTTCTTGCTTTTTTTTTTTCACACTTGCTAGCTTTGTTGTTGGCAATATAAAATTACATGGGTAAATTACAAGGTAAATTCTCATTATTTACTTGACTTCATCCATAAGCTCTTGAAAATAAAACCACAATCCTTCTCTAACTACACTTTATTAAGATCCCCAACCAAAGTTAATCTATCCAATCCCAGAGTGGCAAATTATAGAAGGAAAGATAAAATTTTTTTAGGCTATATGGTAAATAAATGAGTGTAAAAAGAAAAATAAACATGGCACGAATTAAACATGCCTCATTAGGCTCAAAATGGCTTAACAAGGATAAAATGAATCATAAAGGTAGGAAAACAATCTTAATATGGCTCAATAAAAATAAATTGCCTAGATCACTTTCCAAGCTATTTGAGTTATTTCTATGCTTCGAAGGGTGATAAGGAAGGTTTTAGTGTCCTAAAATTCTTTGCTCAACTATTTCAATGCATTGGTTTTTCTTATATTTTAAAACTGTCATTAATGCCCAAAAAATGGAAATTAACAAATATAAGTCAAGTTGAATGCTAAACTAGCTAAAATTTAATTAAACAACATGCTTGCCTTAATTCTAAACAAAAATTCTAACAAAATCACATTCTAGGTTAAAGTCCTAGAGTAATTTATAATTATCAAATACCCCACACTTAATCTTTGCTCACCCCTGAGCAAATTTGAACAAACCAACTTCTCAAAATAATCAAACTTCAACTAAGAATTATGCATTTCAAAACCAAGCTTAGTAATTAACAAGAGCACTTAACAAAAATTTTTAAATAGATTAAATTCATGCAAGACAATATGAGCTAGTTTTCATATGTGTGTGCTAGACCAAAATATTTTAAACTCTTTTAAAAATCAAAACACTAATGCAATTTATAGATAAGCTCAAGAATTAATGTAAACCTAAGTGCACAAGTGGTTTCATACTTGAAACTCTAGAAACACTATAGGCCTCTCCTTTAGCACCGGAACCCGAAGATCATCTCCACTAAACAACTCAAAATCAAAATTAGAATCACTTAGGTTTTTAAAGGCTGTAATTTTGTTAGGGTGTTGGTTATCAAAGAATATCAATATATAATAAAAAAGAATAGCCACTCTATGCTTGAATAGACCAAATTCCAAAATTTCCATCTAGTAAGTACATACCCCTTTTACACGCTGTGACAAAAAACTTGAGCAAACTAAATTTAGTGTAAGCTATATGGCAATTTGAACTAACTACATCTTTAACACATCCTAAGTAATGAATGAACACTTAAGCTAAAACAACTACTATCACTACTAAAACAAGTTACACAGTCATTAAGAGTTACAATTTAAATAAAGAATAGGGAAGTAAAATAGATAACTAGAACACAAAAGCAAAAGCAAAAGCAAAAGCAAAAGCATATATAAAAACTTTCATAAATAAAGGGGAGTGTGTGACTTTCTACTTTCTGAACAAAATTAAGCTTAGCTTAAGTAAGCTCTACCTCCTTGAAAGATTTTCCCATCCACAACAAACTGGAACTCATATCACTAGGGTGATAGTGGTGGTGGTGTGCAGCATGCCCAAAAATGGGTGACAAACTGCTTAAAATTCTTCTTCAATTCATCAATGCTATCTTGCATAGCTTCCAATCGTCCTTACTGTATATCTAATCGAGCATTTACTTGATCCAAGAGAGCAACCATGTGAGATGAAGAGGCTTTTTCAGCTGGTGGTGCCTCTTAGTGCTTAGTCACTGGTTCCTATTCACCTATGTGCTGGTCATTATACTTTATATGACTTAATTGCATATATTTAGCTCTATTCATCTAGTGACGATGTGGTTTGGGCCACATTACCCTCATATGCTTCAACATGGCATAATCGATGTACTGGATGTCACCAAGAAGAGGGTCTCCTAAATCTAAATGTTTCACTGCCCAGGCTATGATCGTGGCAATCCATCCAATAGAGATAACCTTGATAGCATAAGGCTTCTTTTGTAAATCCACTATCTTATGCCACAACTTAACTTCACCATTGATATGGATCCCTTCAACCATACATCTCAATAACATTATCTCACCGCATTTACTGCACTCGAGCCACCAAGATAGTTATAAAAGGTTATTGATAGGAATCAGTGCAACACTCACAGCATATGTTCTCTCAAATAGTGAGCCATAATTCGGCCTCCCTACCATAGCACTAGGTTGATCGAATCTTTAACTATTTCTCAATTCTCCTATGATATGGCATTAGGAAATTTACCTATTCCATCCATTGGAAATCCTTACTCCTCTATAAATATTTCAAATGTCATGGTGTAGTTCCTCCTCTCAAACTTAAAATTTCCTGTACCAATATCCTCTTCATCCATAAAATTGCACCCGAAGGAAGTAAGGAAGTCTCTTGTAAGATCTAGATGAACTTCTAATGCCTTCGTAATGAATTCTTCCTAACCGATGTTCCTAATGAGTGGCATGACCTCATCCTATAAGTTGCCATCAGCAATGTTGAAGAAGAATTTTTCCAAGTAAATGAGCTTGACATATTTGTCTCTCTTAAAGTATTCATATAGTGGTATCTTATTCTCATCCATGTATAGAGGAATATACAAACCATGAGAGCATGAAGCTCCACTATGTTTGGTTTTCTTAGGTGCCACTGCACAAAGCAAAATAGCAAAACTTAGAATAGATCATTAAAAGTTTAAATATAAACTAAGAGAAACAAAGCGATGTAACTCAAGTTCACTAACGTCTAATGCATATCTCAAGCCATCACAATGTAGGATTTTAAGAATGGAAAGGAAACAATGTGAAATAAATGAAATTGAACATGGTTTAGAAGAAGAAAATTTAGGCCAAAGATGTAGATTTAGTCATTTAGGCATTTTGTCAAACACCTTGTGTGCACAAATTAGCAAGGCTAAAGTGTAAGCAATTTCAACTCCAAATTAAGCCAACAAAGAACATAATCATCAATTGCAAACACTTAACTATCTCAATGAAAATATAATGCAAAAGAGACAACAATATAAGCTCAAATGTGAACTCCAACCAACCTTAATGTTAAAGAATAAAACCCAATTTCCAATCAAAACAAGCAATCTAATATGTTAATTCAATAATTAGTAAAGTAGTAAGCACTTACTTGCTCAAAAGAAAATAAGAAAAGATGAAAAAATCAAGTATGTGGCTTAAATGGCCTAGGAGAGGGGATGGATGCCTTGGGCAAGGGAGAGAAAACTTGAGTGAGTGAGATTTTGGGTGAGGAGGTTTTAAAAGGGGATGGGGCTTAGCTACTGAACTCAAAAGTGATTTAAAGGGCATTCAAGAGACATCAAACACTCAGGAGAAGGGAATTTTACTTAAGTGAGTGGGTATAAGTACTCAGAGGAGGGGAACTTTGCTCAAGTGAGTGGCTAAACACTTGGGTGAGGGCTTTTAGTACTCTCCCGAGTGGTACCTCTTGGCACTTATAGACACCAAATATGCACTCCTAGTTTTTTTTTTCCATTTTTAATAACCTAACTCCTAACTATTTAATTTGCAACTTTCTTTCTCTACCTTTACCTTAATTCAACCTCCATAAACTAATCAACCCTCACAAAACATCTTCAATCTATGATTTACAGTTTACTCACTACAATCAATCTTACTCAATTTTATGCTAAGAGTATGAAAGCCTATAAACTAGTTACAGAACATATCAAGTGTAACATGAATCATAACTCACTCAAATAAATCTCTACCTTGAACAATCAATCTATTTGAAATCAGGTCTCAATCAAAACAATGCTAATCAATATGCAAACCTATAAACCAGTTAAATTATACATCAAAACTACACTTAACTTAAGAAATAGATAAGTATCACACCTTTCACAGAATAGTCTTTTTCGAAGCGAAACTTAGCCGAAAAAGGTAAATTTTTTTTTGCCGATCAGTTTGATAATCTTGTAAACAATTAAAACACATACAAAGTAACTTCAAGTCAAAAACTCACACCAAAAACTCATCCAACAATAATCATAAATACAATCAAAATACAGTTCAATCTTTTACCTTAATGGTCTAAGTATATACATGCCAAAATACAACTTGGTCTAGTACTAATTCTTCTCTTCCGATCTGGCTCCACCGTGTACTATGTTCTCGCAACACTTCATAACCTGCATGCAGTAAACACTACATGCTGAGCACTAGATATCTCCAGTGGTGACTACTAATCCAAGAATTTCCCAAAGTAAAGCATAATTACATAAATTATGCTACTCTTATATTTATTTCATTAAATATTTTCTTTTACTTCGGTCAACATTAGTTTTATTATTGATTTATATTTTGGTAATCATTGTTCTTTGGTTTTCAATCTTTTAACTTTACTTTACACTATCCTCTTAGGTGAATAGATATCAGATTTACTTTTACCTTTATGTTATTCTTTACAATAACTTTTATTTTTACCTTTATGTTCATCTTATCTTTTTATTTACAGCGATATAATTATCATTTCATTTAGCAATGTATATTGGCACTCATGTCTTTAATGGTATCAATCTAGACTATTTTATTTCTCAATGTATTGTTCAATTATCCAATATGTATTCTAATTACACTTCTTGGTATATATTCTTTTATTTTTCTTTAACTTTTAACTAATAAATACATTACTATTAAAAGGCTTTTAAGCTTTAATTGCAAAGTGATATTGCTATTTTGGGACACTTTGCAGTCAAATCTCTATTTCATTCTTTATACGTCTACCTATGTTCAAATATTTATTTAGGACTTATATCTTTTACTTTTTTCTCATTAAACCATTATATACCTTTTTATCGTTTTACTTTTCATTAGACTTTTCTTTCAGAAATACATTATTTAAGCATCAAATTTTACTAAATGTCAATGCCATCGCTTTTTTTTTACTTAAAATAGGAAATTGATATTATTATCTAACTTGTCACTTTTCACAATAATAATTGGTACATGAAATACCAACTAATTTAATTTATCTTTTTCATGTAAAACAAGATACATTTTAAATTCTTTTTCATTATAAAAGCTTGACTTAATCTTCATTTATTATTTTATTCTTATAAAACCTTTCTTTTTCTTATTAATCACACTTTTCGGGAAACTTTACAGATTTATTTCAACTTTGCATTTCTTCCCAACGAAATATTTTTCATTTATAACTTTTTATATTCAAATCATTTAAACAATACCAATTTATTCATTACAATGCGCCCTAAGTGCAATGTAACAGGATTCTCAAAAAGGATACTCGGGATTGGACCCAAAGGTCCCACAGAGAGAGAAGTGATCCCCTAAGGAACCAATTCTCGAAAAACATTTCACTTTCACTGAAAATACTGAAGCCATTGAGATCAAAGATCCTACCCATAGCAAAGCAGGTCGCCATGACTAGCACCACGGTACAGAGGTGTCCCTATGGCTAGCCAATTATATCCTAAACAAAAATATCATCACCTGTTTATCGCTAAGGGCAAAATAATCAATTATATTTACAATAATTTTTATCATTTAAAAATCTTTAATTTCTTTCTTTTATTTCTTGATACACTATATTTCTGATCAAACACACTCCTTTAGTGCTTTTGACTATTCAACAACTTTTTGTCCTTTCTTTCACTTTATCTTTTCAAGTTACTTTTGTGAATTATTTTTCGATAATTCACTCAGGTACTTTGCGCTTTTCAGTCTTTTATACAAATTATGAATTATGGCATTATAATTCACAATTCCTTTTTATTTTTTTGTATAATTCTTTGCGAATTATTCTCTAATAATTCAATGATCGACTTTTTACGATTTTTTTCCTTTTCTTTTTCTATCCAAACTTTTCAATCATTCACTATGCCAACTTTATTTCGTCGGCGAATTATTTTACAATAATTCACTCTTTTAATACTTTTTATTGACTAATTTATTTTGATAAATTATTCACGCATTTATTTTATAAGTTTTTACACAATTATGGATTATATTGGTATAATTCATTATTTTATGCCTCGAAAATGCATAATTTGACTTTTTCATTTCTTTTTATACTGAAGTAATTTACTCCGCATTCGTTATAATTACATACTTATTTATTGAATTATTTCTTAATAATTCAATATTTTAGTTAAATATAATCAATAATTTATTTCAAAAATATTCTAATAAAGCATATAAATTCCATAAAAATTCGCGTACATATTATTTTACAATTTTCATCATTTTCACTCATTTTATGAATTATTTACCAATAATTCATTATTCTTATTATTTTCATGACTTAATAATTATTTCAAAAAAATTTATCGGTTGACTTTCTATTTCATTTTCATTGACTATAATTTAATTTCATGTAAATTCACCTTTTTCAACATTTTTACACAATTATTCACTAATAATTCAATTAATTTCAATACACATATTAACATTAGAATTTCAATAAAATTTCAATAATTTCAATAAATCTCAATAAAATTTATTTATGCATTATTTATTATTTAGCATCATTTTTTACTAAAATAATCAATTATTTTCCATTATTTCACAATTTATGGGCGCCATTTATCATCCTTATACTTAATTTAGGCTAACATATATTATTTTCATGCAAAAATCCCATTACTTTCTTTTACTATACAATTCGGTCACCATTAGTTTTCACCTAAAAAAAAATTATTTCTTCCATTTTAGCTTTCCATTCATCTTTTCTAATGTCCAATCTCATTTACCCTAAACCAATTTCATCAATTAACAACTTTATCCATTTTTAACCTAATTGCATAAATAAAATTAATTCAAAATAAAAGGAAAATCGAAGGATTTTGTAGTCACTTATAATTTTTCCATGCTTATGAGTGTCCAAGCTTCATTTTCCTTGCTTTTAGCCATGACAACTCTTTCCTCTTCACTTTTCACCCTTGATTTTCCTTGCTTCAATCAAAGATTAAAGGCCATATATTTGAACTATAGAGATGGAATTTCACTTCTCATGTTAGGATTACATGAGAATTTGAAATAAAAAATTGAAAGAACAAAGAAAGAAGAAAATGGAGATGAGTCGGCCACAAGGGAGGAAGGAGAAGGGCTGGGAAAATTTTGAATTTTTCTCAGATTTTCCTCCTTAAATAGGTCTCTCTTTGGGCCAAAAATTGGGCCTAATAAGTGGGCTTAACCCAACTTAATTAAATGGCTCATTTTAGGCCATTTAAGGCCTAATCCAATTCCTCTGTCTTCCTCACTTCAAATCACTTAAAAAATGATTCATCATATTTATCACACCAAAAATAGGTAGTACATAAATTTTTGTATTAATCGGAGTCCGTTATTAGTCCTATTCAAACTTATCGGTCCGATTCGATAACTGCCGGTATCACTGAAAAATTTAATTCTCATTACCAAAGTATTCTACATAAAAATTCATGTAAGCATGCAAAATCTGGCAATATTCGGAGTTTGTTTACTATTTTTAATTATTTGCGCAAAATCAAGTCCCCATCCCTACCAGAAAAATTGACTCGCTACCTTTTTCGTATTTTTGACTTTTGGAGGTCTATTTGACCTCAATTTCACTTCAAATTTCAACCCCTGGCTCACCATGACCATTACTTTCTAACAATCCAATAAAATGTTTTTGACTTTCGGATGTCCTTTCGGACCTGAAAAATACTATTCACTGCTAGAAAAGTACTATTCACGACCGACCCGATGTTGAGGCCATTACAATAAGTCTCCCTATAATTCATGAATCAACAAGCAAACAAAATTAAATTCATACTTAAACAATGAAAACACTCCAGATACACATGCAAATCAAGACAAAAATTAAAGACATTCATTCAGCAATTCAAAGTAAAAATTAAAGAGTTTAATTTTGAGTTTAGAAAGTCCTCAGCTAGACTTTTAGAACCCTTTTACTCATCTCGAAAAACCAAGGTTGCCTCAGCAACCTCCACTTGTCCAACACGATAACGATTTAACCTGTGACCATTGACTTTATATTTATGCCTATCCTTCGAACTCTTGATGGCGATCACTCGAAATTCATTACTTGAAAACACTTGATACGGTCCAAGCCATTTGGATTTTAGCTTACCTGGGAACAACATCAATTGACTATTGTACAACAAAACCAACTTTTCAGGAGTAAATTCCTTTGGATTTAACCTCTTGTCATGCCAACGCTTTATTTTCTCCTTGTAGAGAGTTGCATCAAGCAACTTAAGTACCTTATTTTTCACAACTTCTTACATTATTGGATTAAGTCTCCTTTAGGGTTGTATCGCTGGCTTAAAATCACTCTCTATGGGGATCTGATGTGTACAGTAGCTGGGGATAATTCCCTTGAGATTGGATGTCTCCCAACCAATAGCTCCTTTATGCTTCTTTAACACTTTTACAAGCATTTCTTCCTCCAAACCTGTCAAAAGTGATGAAATAATTAATGGTTTTGCATTATCCTCTAAAAATGCATATTTTAAATGTAAAGGAAGAGTTTTACGTTCAGAAATGTTTTCCCCCTTAGGAGGGGATGTCTTTTCCTCCTTTGTTCTTTCCTTACCATGCTCTTTTTATGGCTCCTTTATCAGCTCTTTCTTTCTTTCTCCTACTTGTTCCTTATTCATTGAATGTATCAAACAACTTTAAAGCTCATTATCTAAAAAAATCTCTTTTTTTTCCTCTACACATTCTTCAACACCATTAATGAAATAAATAGACTCTTTAAAATCATAGGAAGTGTGCTTTATCATTTTATTCACATTAAAAACCATCTCATCCTTATTGAACCTCAAAGTTATCATTTACCTATGCACATCTTATGATGGCCTCCCGTGTTCACATTAAAGACCATCAAAGCCTTTTCCATGTTCAAAAATGACCTCCATACTATCAATGACACTTTACGATCATCTTCCATGTCCATTACCATAAAGTCTACCGAAAATATAAAATTTTCAACCTTTACCAATAAGTCTTCTATTATGCCTTTGGGCCTCTTCATGAACCTATTTGCAAGTGTCATTTAGGTTTCTTTGATGTTGCTCAAGTTTAATTTTTTGCAAATTGAATAAGGCATCAAATTTATAATAGCACCCAAATTACATAAAGCATATCCGATAAAATTTTCTCCCAATTCACATGGTAAGGTAAAACTACCTAGATCTTCTAATATTTTAGGAATTTTATTCATTAAAATAACACTACAATTTTAGATAATTAAACCATTCCTAGCCCCTTAAGCTTTTTTTTTTGGTTAAAACATAGCTCTTTCATAAATTTAGCATATTTAGGCATGTGTAATAAAGCTTCAGCAAATGGCAAATTTACATGTAACTTTTTGAACATATCTAAAAATCAAGCTAATTATTCATTGTGCTTTTCTTTTCTAGTTAAAGATGGGTAAGGTAATTTAAATTCATCAACAATAGGGATAAATTTCTCATTACCTTTACCTTTCTCAACAATAGTAGGAACTTCAATATTCACATTAGGTTTAGAAATGCTTACCTCCATTGTTAGTTCCACCAATTGTGAAGAATTCTTACCATTTTTAGCTTCTTTTACCTCTTTCCCACTTCTCAAGGCGATTGCCTTTGCTTCTTCCTTTGGGTTTTGGTCCACATTTGATGGGAAAGTGCCATGGGTCCTGTTAGAGAGAGAATTTGCAAGTTGCCCTATTTGAGTCTCTAGGTTCCTAATGAAGGCATATTGATTCCTTAACCAAACATCCTAAGATTTCCATCTAGAATCTTGACTAGCCATAAATGTGGATTGAGTGGTCATAAAGCTACCAAACATCTCTTCTAAATTTGGTTTCCTATCCTATGGGGGTTGTGGTTTTCGTTGGAATCTTGGTGATTGATAAAGTTGAGCTTGATATATGGATAGGTAATGTGTTTGGGCTTGAGCTTGGTATGGTTGATGGTTGTTACTATGGAAAACTACATTTTGACTAAAGTGAGCCTTAAGGTTGAGGGTTAGATGTAGATGTATGGTTTCCTTCTCTCCATGAAAAATTAGGATGATTTCTCTACCCAGGGTTATAGGTATAACTATATGAGTTCACTACATTTACATCCTCTACTACTAAACCTATACCTTCCCCTATTTTATTTTTAGGTGCTCTTTGTGTTCCTCCATACATACCACTTTTGAAAACTGAAACATTTTACACCTTTAATCCATTTAACTCTTTTTTCAATAATTCCATTTGTGCCCTAAGCTTGGCTACCTTATCTACACTATGTACTCCCTATTTCTTATGTGTGGTCCTTGTACTTTGCCCGTTGAGCATCATTGGTAGCCATCTCATCAAGCAATAAGAAAGCTTCTTCTATAACTTTGCTCATAGAACTTCCTCCGGAGGCTACATCTAAGAAAGACCTTGTACCTTGATTCACACCTGCATAAAAAGTAGACATTAGTTGATGCATAATAATTTCATGATATGGACAACTCTTTAAAAGTCTTATAAATATTTTCCAAGCCTTATAAAATGGTTCCTCATGAAATTGTTAAAAATTATAAATATTATTCCTAATAATGGTTGTCTTAGTAGGTGGAAAAAATCGAACTAAGAAATTTTCTTGCATTTGCTCCCATGATCTAATGGAATGAATTGGTAGCATTTGTAACCAATCTCTTTGCCTTACCAATGAGAGTAAAAGGAAACAACTTAAGCCTAATATCATCCATAAAAACATTTGGTATTTGCACTATATCACTAATCTTTAGAAAAATATCCAAATGTTGAGTTGGATCCTCAATTTTTAATCCTGAAAATTGATTTTTTTACCAAGGTAATGGTGATGGGTTTCAACTCAAAATGTTGATTTTTAGGTAGCATAATGGTAAAATGTTCCTCATTCCACCTAGAAGTGGCGTAGTCTTTAATGGTTCTAGGCCTAAACCCATTCTCCTGAGCTTGATTATTCATGCCTTGCTCTTCAATCAAAGGTGGGTCATTAAGGTATTATGTCCCTGATATTCTAGATTCATATTAATTTGCCTTAATCTCCAAATCCTACAAAATGTCTTCTCAATTTTAGGGTCAATAGGCAAAATTGGATCGCCTCTTACCATAAACTATTAACACCTATAAGGAAAAAAATAAAAAAATTAAATAAAATAATAAAGAATATAAAAAAGAAGAAGAAGGAGAAGAACACACAAAATTCACTTTAAAATCTAAAAACAAACAAACAAATGCTAATTCACTGGCAATGGTACCAAAAACTTGATCGGTGTCTAGCAAGTGGACTAAATCGGCTAGTAATATAGGAAAATATAATTAAGACCCTAAATATTGAAGTGCAGTGGTCGGGTTTAGGTTAACTCGATTTGAACCCAAATAACTCGAAATCCAATATTGTGATAAAGTATAATTAACTACAATTAGATGCTAACTAACTGATTTGAGGTAGAAACATAAAAAAGACCAATCAATATAAAAAAAAGCCCAAATATTAAAATTCCCATTTCTATGGAACTAAGAACTATCATCAACATAATAAAATAAAATATAAACCATTCAAGAAAATAAAACAGATTGACAAGAAAAAAAATTTGCAGGTAGGAAAAACCTATAAGATGAGATAGATTCAATTTGGACTTTAAAGTAGATTCAACTTGTTCTTTTGTCATAATATTAGATTAAAATAACAAAATCTGATTGATACGAATAAGGCGGGAAGGAGACCAGACCATCATTCACCAGCAATGGTGAGACAGTAGAGGATGAGTGGGTGGCTGGGTTAGAAAGATCGATGATTAGGGATTAAAGCATGAAGGTATAGTAATAGAAATTAGGGATTTTACATTTCAAGCCTTATATATATTTTGTTAATCGGGTCAAGTTTAGAGGGGTTTTAACCTGACCCAAAATTTTAAAAATTTATAACCCGAATCGATGGACTCGAATGTTTTAGGTTGGGTTAATAGGGTTAATTTGAGTTTTGAACACCTCTAGATGTTATGGACCAATCTACAATAGATTTATAATATTAAAATAAATAGAAAAATAAAGAAGTGAGTGATGCATGCAAGGGAAGGGTAGCGCACATGAGCGAAAATCAAATGAGTCATAAGCTGAGTCAATCGAGTCATGGGCCAAGGGCATGACTCTATTGACTCAAGGTCGTGACTCAGCCCAGAGATGTAAACAGAAGCTAGAACGATGCCATTAATGGCCAAAAAAACTCTCCAAAACACAATTTATCCATTAAATGCATTAAAAAACCAAAAAAACTCATTTTCATGAATAAAAACAAGATTTACACAAGAAAAATCAAAATTAAAGTAGAAACAAAGCATTTAAAAATTAAGACTAAAGAAGAAGATGATGAATAGTAACCTTCAATTTAATTTATTTACTCAATTCACTACAAGAAAATACTCATTTAACAACAAAAATTATTGATTTTCCATTGCCAATCAAAATTAGGAACGAAAATAAACAATATAAGGAGTGGTTGCAAATTTAATCGTTGCTTTTTTAGCAACGGAATTCAAAATCCATTGCAAAATCCACCAATTGTAAAATCCCATGAATTGGTTAAAATTACCAACGAAAATTTAGTTTTCATTGCTATTTTTAGTAACAGATATTCAATTTTCATTACTACTTTTAGCAACGAAAATTGAAAGTTTTGTTGCTAATTTTAGCAATGGAAATTATAATTTCCATTGGAAAATTCACCCACTAATAAAAAAAATTTACGACAGTGCCATCCATCATCATTCCATCGCTAAGAATTATTACAATTAGAATAATAGAATGATGGAGTGAATCAATAAAAAAGTAGCGACTTTGTAGGAAGCACAAACAAATTAAACCAACTATTTTGAATATATTTCTATGTATTTAGTTAGAAAGATATATAAAATTACAAAGAAGACCTAAAACTCTATATGTATTAAGCTTTACACAAAAAGTTGACAAACTAAAAATAAAACATATAAATTGATATCACATAAACAATAAATAAATAAATAAATAAATAAATAAATAAAGGGTAACTACTAAGTGACCTTCCTAACAAATTACCAAACCTAAAAATAATAATTATTCAATAAAATAGACATATAATAGAAGAAATGTGAGTTCCTAATTTCAATGTTGTTTCACCTTTGTATCATCAGCATCACTTGAGCAGGCAAATAGAATTGGCTGTGTTCCCTACACTACCCACATGGTGCATCACAATGATCCCTAATATGATATAAATGTATAATTAGTAAATAGAACTTAAATGTTAATAACATGTATAGGTCATGAGTTATTTGTAACTAATATTCACAAAAGCCACTCACCTATTTCATATAATCAGTATCCAATGCTATTTACGATCATTAAGTATCTCCCTATTGGAGAAATATAACTATTAACTATTATTTCAGCCCTTATTTAAATCAAATGCATCATAACTAGGAAACTGAAATTTTAATTACTAAACCTATGCTTTAGGACTATCATCACATGATAAATTTTCAATGCAAATAATTCTATCCATAGACCACAGGAAAGAAGCCAATAGAAATCTTATCATGCTTAAAAAAGCTCCTAATCATAGCAAATTAAACTGCATTAATTTATTTTCACTTGAGGTAACAGATCTTAGCTAACAATATAGAGACAGTCTAAACATGGCTAATGCCAAACCACACACATTCTACATTAATTCACTTTTTACAGGTTTTATCAATGCTCAGTTAGTAACTTAGGCTACTTCTAGTAATAGGAGCTCAAAATCACAGTAAGTTAAAACCTACATAAGTAACCTAAAAAGTTGATGGGTGTTTCTTTTGTACATTCGCAGCAGGATACAGACATTACCTAAATTTTGTATAATAGAGGAAGAATGTAGAAGCTAAAGGTTACTGCCTGAAAGTTGCTGATGTTGAATTTTCCACTGCCTAAAAGAAAATCATGAGGCTTAAAACTCTAGGCTAATTTAATGAATTCTAAAACACCAGGCTTTGATTTCATCTGAAAGGCATCATCAACAGTATATAAAGGCTTTGAGTTAAATATATATACCTCTTAGTGGCCACTATTTGCAACTATAAAAAAAAAAGTTAATGTAAGATGAATGATTGAGAGTTCTTTTATCATCTTGTATTAACCATAAACGGAGGCCAAATATTAGATTAAGATTGCCTGAAAGAAATGAGACATGAATGCATTATTCATTCAGTTTTCTATTAGTGTTTATTAGAAATTCATATGGTTTTCTCTAACACTTAAAAGAAGAAAGTTTTTAGATTTTGGTTGATGAATATCCAAGTAATGTTGATCAATAAAACAAATTTCACAAAAGTAGCATGTCTAACATCTAAAAGAATACTACACAAAGGTAAATGTAATGAAAGACACATCTAATGCCTAAGTGTCTTCCTTGTTCAAATTATTCATTCACAAAAAGAAATCAAAACCACAAATTACAATGAAAGATACCTCTAATCACATATTCCGAAGCAGTATAGCCATAAGTCCCAACAACCTGAGTAGAAACATAAGTTTTGTCACCCTAAGGCCCAGCTTTTGCTAGACAAAAATCTGAAAGCTTTGCATTATATTCCTGCCAAAAAGGTCATTTATTCTTAGTATTCAAATTAAGAAAAAGAATAAAAAATTATCATTTCATTAATAGCACATACTAAATCAAGCAAAATGTTTAAAGTCATTAAATCTATATATATAACTAGTTCTAGACCACCAAGAAGATCTATATTATGATATGATATTATCAATTGTCACGTGGGAATTAATTATAGTGTCTTTACCTGAATACAAATAGGCCCCATCAGAAGAGAAAGGTGTTAGAGAATATGCCCTAGAGCCCATGTAAAAGGGATGAATTTCATATGTATGAATTTATATTCTTAATAAAAGGCATTATTCATTTATTAATGCTATGTTTAAATACATGAGTTTGTAAATCTTAAATTAATAAATGAAGTCCTTGATATTATAAACACAGTGCAAAGGCAATCATGAAAGTGTTCATGATATGAGGTGTCTATTACATGCAAATGTGTTAATATCTAAATATTCCTAGTCATAGAATTAACAAGATAGGACATTGTTAATTCGGACAGACTAGCACATGTTATGCTGCTTGAATGGTTCAAACAGTGGTTCTCATAACTATGATTATGGAAGATAATCAAAGCTAACATGTGGATGCTTGTTAGAAGAACAAGTTCATTGGAGACCTATAAAGAGAATCCTCAAATGTTTATTAAATCTATATCAGTGAGGAATCTCTTCATAGTTGTAGTGCAAGTATCCATAGACTTGAGATCACATAAGTTATCTTAAGTAGCAAGTGGTATATTTTAACTCCATAACTGATTACTTCCAACTGGGAGCAAACATAGTTAGGATATTGGGTATATCATGACCTAGTTGAAGATAGTTGAGTGATTGACAAAGGATTCACCATCCCAGATTTAATAAGGGAAGTTATCCCGTATGATTCTATAATTGCCTTGTTCAGAGAATCTCTGGCCAGAGTAATATGCCAAGATGGATAGAGATCCATGAAGGGCATTTTAGGAACAATGGTTAAATTAATAGAACATACATAATTAGATTTATATGAGTTGACAGAAATCCATACTCATAATCTGATTGAGATAAGAGTAGTGGAAGGAGTAATTACACGATAACTATTTTTTTGGAAGGGCATAGTCAAACCACTTGACTTTCCTGACATTTGAGTAGTCATGATATCTAGCTAGAGGCCAATCATGAATTGTATAATAATGTATCAAGAATATCAATAGGGATTGATAAAATGATTTAAAGAAGTTTAAATCATGTGAGTTTTGAATAGAACTCACAATTACATATTATACTGCCAACATGGACAGGAACCTAATAGGACACACACATATAGAGAAAAAGATAAAATGGTAAAATGACAAGGATAATAATATTTGATAAAATTATTGGGATAGAGAAGTGAATAAGAGAATAATTAATTAAAGAGTTTAATTAATTATGATCAAGTAAAATTGTTCGCAAAATTTTTTAGAAATATTCTGTAAAATGGACCTAATTGAAATAATATATTTCACAATTAATTACTATTGGACTATAAGTGTTATAGGGCTGATATAATAGTTAATAAATCCATTGGAGGAATTATAAAGGCCCAAAGAAGTAAAGTTGGCGCAGAAACCCTCTAGAGAAAGGGCCACACACCAACTACAAACATAAGACCTTAAAGGCCTAAATCTTAGACCAAAATAAATTAAATATGTTTCATAAGTGTTATGGAGCCTACATATTTAATTTGGTTGGATTTAAAATTCATTTGTGTAATTAAATCCAACTATATGTACAAAGGGCCTAATTTGTGGGTTTTGTGCATAGTCTTTTGTAAAAGGGCTTAAATTGAATTTAATTAAGCCCAAATAATTATAAATAATTCCAAAAGCCCAATTAATAATTCTTCAGTAATTTTAAAGAGCCCAATCCCATTATGAAGTTGGATTTTTAACCTAACTATAAAAATCCAAGTGATGTTGTATTAAGGTTAAGAGTGAACAATTAAGAGAAAAGTTTTTCTCTCACTCAAAAAGCCCTAGCTGCCACCTTCCTTAGCTAGCATCTAGTGTTTTTGGCCAGCCCTTGTTTCTCCCAATTGTTGGTTCATTCTATCCTTCTCTTGTGTGGATTACTCATTGGAGGTATTCGATTTTTGACACTGTGGTTTGCGACAACCCGGTGAGAAAAAAAATCAACTGTTCAACAAAAATCAAAAGTGATTTTTCTTATTCTCATTAATATGTATATCGTAAATTGATGGTAAGATCAGATTTATTGGTTAAAAATTTTAAATTTGGCTTATATATGAGATGCATGTAACCGATAATTTCCAAAATGGTATCAGAGCCTCGGTTTTGCCATGAATCTATAATTCTATATTTTTCTACGAAATAAGTTTTATTTTTTAGTTATTTATTTCATGAACTTTAAAATATCATATTTGATTGTTCATGAATGAGAAATATTGATTTCTGGATATATGTGATCAAATATATATAATGAAAAATAAAAAAGATTCTTTTGAGAAAGGAATCATGGTTTTGGCGTGAATGGCTTTTATTTTTCAATGATGTTTAGGGGCTGTTCTAAATTAAAATTTTATTGATCCACTCTAAGATCATTTTGATTATAATTTACGTGTTTAATATGTGATATTAAGCCATAGGATCAAACAAAATTAAAATCGAACAAATTTTGCATGAAAACTAGTTTAGTTGAAAAGTTCGATAAATTGTTCTTCGTGTGTTCTTGGTATGTTCTTGGTGTGTTCATGTTTAGAAAGATTTTTAATCTTCTAAATCTGATACATATGATATATTAATGTGTTTTTAATTAATTGGATTAATTAAAATGGGCCTTGAATTAATTGGGTTAATTTTAATTCATTAAAACCACTTAATGGGCTTAATTATGTTTACGAGCTTGGTTTAAATTAGTGAATGACTTGGTGGACCCAAGGAGCTGATTTAAATCAAATATAATAAACTATAATTAATTTTATTAATGGGTTTTAAGGGCTGGAGTGGGCTTGGCTCATTTCAAAAGGCCTAAATGGTCCAATAGACACAAAACTGTTTATGTATGAATACATTTAGGGTTTAGTTTGGTGGGTTTCGGCCTACCCTTTATCTAAAGCCCAAAATTGATTCTTTTAATTATTTAATATGATTAATTAATTAAATAATCAATTAATAATTAATTAATAATCAATTGGATTGATTATTAAGGCAAGAACACATGCATGCAAAAGGGTTTCTTAAAATGGAAGTTTCCAAAATGAAAAAGTTTCTTAATTTGATCACATTATTAAAATAACTCAAAAGCAAGTTTCAAGAGTTGAAACAAAGTTAGTAATCCATTACTTTATGTATTAAAATGCATATAAGGGTGTATGATTGGCATGATGGATAGTTATGGACAAGGCCTAATGTGATTAAGCATTCTGCATGTTTTGGCCCAATGAGGACTTTCATGTCCCGACCACTTGTTTTTGGTTTGTATTTCTTTTTCAAATTGTAATATGTAATTAGATTACTTAGATTAGAATTAGAGATAGAGATGAAGGCCACTATCAAGGAGTAAGATGGGCTGGATAGAGATCCAACAAGATTGAAGATAATGTAATTATTTTTACTTGTTTGAATCATGCATACTACCTAGGTGTGACCTTTTGATTTCCCTTTTGGCTCGGGGAAATCAATGTAGTAAAGTCCATAACTATACCATATTTGTATGCTTATATTTATGTAATAGATATAGGATGCATACCAATGTATGCCAATCATGTATGATGAGACTTAATTAACTAAAACCCTCAAAAAAATACTAAGGTATATAAGCCTTCCATTAATTTGAGGAAAACCAGAGTTCTTTATAGTGTGGGTTGTTGACCATAGTCAAGCTCACATTATATCAAATATGTTTAAATCTAATTAAATGGGTCATCTTAGCTAGCCGATTAGCTTGTTAAGCACAGTCAAGACTAATGGTTCTAGAGGCAAGATTAGGGAATGAATATATGATATGCATGCATCAAGAGTTGATGACCTAATGATCCAATAGTTGTGTAGAGACATAATTGGTATAAAGATACCTACCTTTCAAGGGTATGGAGTTTGGCTTGTTGACCATAATCAAGGTCAAATTACATATCAAGAATTGGATATTGGACCATTAGGAAAACCATCGGGTTTTCTCGAATTAAATAGTGAGGGCTATTAATTCGCAATAAAATAGTGGGAGTAAATGGATTAATTAAAGACCTAATTAATGCATACATATATATGAACATACTCTCATATGTTTTATTTTTCACATTTAGGTCATCATAATTCGTACATCAAATATTAATATACGATCAATCTTGGATAACAAGCTAGTTGGCAGCAACTATTTTGACTGGATCAGGCAAGTGAGAATTGTTCTCAGAGCTGAAAAAGATCCATTATGTCTTGGATAAAGATCTACCACCACTTCCATCAGGTGATGCCAATGATGAGATCAAAGGAACTTATTGTAAATACATAAAGGATAGTGAAGTAGCAGCATGTCTGATGTTGGATGCTATGTCCTCGGAGCTTCAGAAGCAACAAGAGATGATGGATGCTAGAACCATCATTTTGCATCTAGAGGAGCTTTATTCTTCTCAGGCTAGAACTAAGCAATATGAGATTGCTTAAGCTATATTTAGTTACAAAATGGTGGAAGGCACTTCGGCTGCTACTCATTCATTGAAGATGTATGGGTATATTGAGCATTTGAGTAGATTAGCTATGTAATGGATAATGATCTATACATAGATTTAATCTTGTACTCGTTGGCTCCAAGTTATGCACCTTTCGTGCTTAACGTCAACATGAACAAGATCCAAGTAACCATTCCTGAATTAATCAACATGTTCAAGACAACTGATGGATCCTTCAAGAAGAATCCAAAAAGTGTCATGGTTGTCACTTCTGCTAAAGGCAAGAAGCAGCAGAAGAAGAAGAAAACCTAGGTACAACCAAAGAATGGTGGGATCTCCAAGAAGAAGGTTGCCAAGAAAGAGAATCCTAAAGGAACTTGCTTCTATTGTGGAAAAGATGGTCATTAGAAGCGTAATTACAAGGCCTATCTAGATTCTCTCAAGGAGAAGAAGCATATTGATGCTTCTACCTCAGGTATTCATATGATTGAAATTAATACTTATTCTATTGCTTCAAAAAATATTATGTGGATCTCATTTATGTAATGATCTACAGGAGCTTAGAAGCAATAGAAGAGTTGGAAAGGCAGAAATATGTCTACAATTAGCTACTGGACAAAACATCTCTACAACAGTTGTAGCATTTGCTTTGAGTGTCACAAGCAGATTCCAATCCAATTTTGGAGAGGAACACTAGGCAGCTGTCAAGAATATCTTTAAGTACTTGAGAAGGACTAAGGATATATTCTTGGTATATAGAGAGGGCGGTTTGGAAATAAAAGGGAGGAGGAGCAATTATTTGGAAGAGTTCCAAACAAGAAACAACTACTAATTCCATGACAGAAGCTGAGTACATTACTGCTTTAGAAGCAGTCTAGATTAAAAAGTTCATATCTGAATTAGGAGTGGTGCCTAGCTTTGTTGATCCGATTCCTTTATATTATGACAATAATGGAGCCATTACGCAAGCAAAGGAAGCATAGTCTCATTAGTGATCCAAGCATGTTCTCAGACGCTACCATCTCATAAGGGAAATAGTAGCTAGAAATGATGTGAAAATAGAAAGGGTCCCTACAGATGATAATGTGGCGGATCCCCTCACTAAAAAACTTTTTCAGATAAAGCACGATTACCATATAAATAGCATGGGTCTGAGACATATGGGTGATTGGCTTTAGTGCAAGTGGGAGATTGTTAGAGAGTATGCCCTAAAGCCCATGTAAAAGGGATGAATTTCATATGTATGAATTTATATTCTTAATAAAAGGCATTATTCATTTATTAATGCTATGTTTACATTCATTAGTTTATGAATCTTAAATTAATAAATGAAGTCCTTGATATTATAAACACAGTGCAAAGGCAATCATGAAAGTGTTCATGATATGAGGTGTCTATTTCATGCAGATATGTTAATATCTAAATATCCCTAGTCATAGAATTAACAATATAGGACATTGTTAATTCAGACAGACTAGCACATGTTATGCTTCTTGAATGCTTCAAGCAGTGGTTCTCATAACTGTGATTATGAAAGATAATCAAAGCTAACATGTTGATGCTTGTTAGAAGAACAAGTTCATTGGAGACCTACAAAGAGAATCCTCACATGGATATTAAATCCATGTCAGTGCAAAATCTCTTCATAGCGGTAGTGCAAGTATCCTTAGACTTGAGATCACCAAAGTTATCTTAAGTAACAAGTGGTATATTTTGACTCCATAACTGATTACTTCCAACTGGGAGTAAACACAGTTAGGAGATTGGGTATATCATGACCTACTTGAAGATAGTTTAGTGATTAACAAAGGATTCACCATCCCAGATTTAATAAGGGAAGTTATCTCGCATGATTCTATAATTGCCTTGTTCAGAGAATCTCTAGCTAGAGTAATATGCCAAGATGGATAGAGATCCATGAAAGGCATTTTGGGAACAATGGTTAAATTAATAGAACATACATAATTAGATTTATATGAGTTGACAGAAATCCATACTCAGAATCTAATTGAGATAAGAGTGGTGGAATGAGTAATTATACGGTAACTGTTTCTATGGAAGAGCATAGTCAAACCACTTGACTTTCCTAATATTTGGGTAGTCATGATGCCTAGCTAGAGGCCAATCATGACTTGTATAATAGTGTATCAAGAATATCAATATGGATTGATAAAATGATTTAAAGAAGTTTAAATTATGTGAGTTTTGAATAAAACTCGCAATTACATATTATACTGCCAACATGGATAGGAATAATTAAGAGAAAAGTTTTTCTCTCACTCAAAAAACCCTAGCTGCCACCTTCCCTAGCTAGCATCTAGGGTTTAGGGTCAGCCCTTGTTTCTCCCAATTGTTTGTTCATTCTATCCTTCTCTTGTGTGGATTACTAATTGGAGGTGTTCAATTTTGGACACTATGGTTTGCGACAACCCGGTGAGAAGGAAAATCAACTGTTCAACAAAAATCAAAGGTGATTTTTCTTATTTTCATTTATATGTATATTGTAAATTCATGGTAAGATCAGATTTATTGGTTAAAAATTTTAAATTCCTCTTATGTATGAGATGCATGTAACCGATAATTCCCAAAAAAAGGAAGAACATTCACTTCAGTGGGGTGCCAATGCCATATGGTGTAGGAATTAGAATCTAACTAGATTATAGTGAGAATATTATGGTAACATGATAAGGGTTGATGATTAAGAAGATAAGATTTAAATTTAATTTAATTATAAAGAAGCCCCATAATGGCCAACTAATTAGAACCTAAAAGTTAAATGAATCCTACAATGCCACATCTTAAAATAATATTATTATAAATCACACTTTTTTATTACAATTTAGAAACTTGGGACTTTTAATCTTAGGTTGAAGCCCCATAGCCAATGTTTCAAAACTTGTATGACTAATCTTTTTTTTTAATAATATGCTTTTGAGAATTAATTATAATTCTCAATGTAACTTAATTATAAAAATGCAGAGTCCTCTGAAACTGAATTAACCATGCAAGGTGATAATTACTTAGTTTAATTTGTAAGCCACCTGGCTAGAGATGTCAAGAAACACTGAGTTGATATTATTGTCAAAAGAGTGGTTTAGTCCACATTTCTTTAAGTAATTATTTTTCGCTGAAAGGGAAAAATTCAATGATGAGTACCGTGAAAGAAGTATATGGCTACAATTCTCCAAATCAATTAGCATCATCCCAAAACATTTAAATGAAATGAAAGGATGATTTTCTTAATAAGTAAATGGAAATAAAATGACATTTAATTGATACAAAAGGTCTTTTAAATTGCCTTGAAAATGGTAGCAAGTCAAAGGGCTTTAAAGATGCATTGTTACCAAAACTTCCGATGGGATCAATCTTAGAGCCTCTAATTGTTTGAGCAATAATTAAGATTTTACCCTTGCATTGTTGTTATTTTCTCCTTAACTTTTAATTAAATGCCTGCCTTAAATTTTAGCTAATGACAAGCCATTCTGTCTCATAAAAATCAACCGATAGCTCATTTCATACTATAAATAACATAACTGTCAAAACTATAGATTGAAAAATCTCAAAAGCATAAGAGTTTGTGGTTTTTATATGTAAATGACACAGTATTTACAATTGCTGGAGTATAATATAACTAAAAAACTATAAAAAGAGATAAAAAAATCAAATGACCAAATGTGATTTTTAGCAAAAACCTTTATACATACTACAAGCATATATGTATGAACATAAATGACCACAAATACCATGGATTGTTTTCTTCTCCATGACCTAAAATTAGCTTATATGACATTAGCTACTCATGCTGTTGTAATCAATAAGAACCCCATACATGATAGAGCAATAGCAAGTAAAGTTCAACCAACATAATCAAGTTGCATAATCTAGAAAATAGAACTTAAAGCAAATAAATTTAACTAAAATAAACAATCATCTAGCTTCTCAGGAATCATACAATTCAAAAACTAGAAAGAAATAGCAAAAAAAAAAAAAGCAAATCGACCTTGCAGGCAAGCTTCCTATAGGAGGACTTAATTTCCTTCAAAGTGGCATTCTTTTTAACATTCAAAGTGGAATAGTGATCAACATCTAAAGCACTTCAACACACTGAAGTATAACTTGGGTTATGTTCTCTATTCACTAATCACTTGTACACTAAACATAGTTACTTCTAAAAGTGCTTCCAAGTTCCTACCTTCATAAGCTCCCAATCTATGAGCATCCAAGAAGTTGTACTCTGGAACTATATAACTACAACCAACAAAAAAATCTTTTCATGTTCTAAAAATAAACTAAAAATTCAATGCTAGAATGAATGATTCATCAAAGCTAGTATGATGCAAAAAAAAATTGAGGAAAAAATTACTCTAATTTAAGAATTTTGATACTTTCTATTGATGCCATTAACAGTAGCAATAAACTCTGGGGCTTGGTAAACTCTCTGAGTAATGGAAGGCCAAATCCAACCACCATTATCATAACCACATTCCTAACTAGTTTATTCTTAACAAGAGAAATTAGGAGATCATTCTCAATGAAGGAATAGAAGAATACGCATGACAATACCATAGTTTACTGAACCAATAAATAAGCACAATGCATACCCAACAATTTATGCGTGTGTGTGTGCAGAAGACCAAAATAGCATTTTGTCTTTTGAAAGCAAATTTTAGATGCTAAGTTGGGGACAAGGTTTAACTTGAATGCATAAATGCATTCATGGCTTCCCACTTAAAGCTCAAAAAAAACCATATGCCTCTTCTTACATACCTAACCTTGTTAAAAGTTCATCTCTGCTGTGACACATGCCAAACCCCGTAAGCATCTAGTTTGCTTTTGAAAGCTCACTTTTAGGGTTCGAGATCGAACAAGATTCATTTAACTCATAAAGGCCGGTCTCTTTGCAATGTATAAGGATTCAACCCAATATGCCATGCCTCGGGCCTCAAAAAGGCATGAGATAGCATCTTGAGCTATTTCTATTCCATTATTGGTGCCCAACCTATGAAGGCATTTGCTGGGCACCACAAGGTAGGATCATGGAGTCGTCATCCAATAAAACATTAGGAAATTGAGTTCTAACCTTATAAAGCTGAAACCAGAGATAGTTCAAACTTCACTCCTATTTAAACCTTTGGTTAATGTTATATAAATGAGTTTTAATAATTAATTTATTTTATTTCTTTTCTCACATGAGTTATCATACGAAGAAAATAAAGGCGCACTCAAGCACATAGGAAAGTAGTAAAACATGTATATCAAAAGCTGTAAAAGGATGGAAAGCATTATAAGAATGAATGTAAAAATAAAATCGTACATAAATTGGAGAATTAATTGAGCTCATTTAGATAAGGAGGCTGGTACTCGCATGCATATTTACCCAAAAGGCAAAATTTTAAGTGTTTTTTGGATAAAAATAAGGGCACTAAGCCCAAGCAGCTTTGGAAAGAGAATCACGTTAATTAATTTTGAAGTAAAAAAATATTTTGTATTAAAGAAATAAATCCTTAATTTACATGTTATTTTGTGGGCAAAAATTAGGACTTTGATCCTTTTTATTATAGAAAATCTCACTCAAACTTGTATAAAATCATTTGATGATTTTTTAGTTAATTGCTCAAAAAATCATTTATTTGCTACAAACAAAAGCATTAAAGGATGATGATACAAGTAAAATATGCATAAATCGGGCTATTGATTGATTTGAGAACATTAGTTTCCTCATGCATATTTATGAAATTCCTTTGTATGATTTTTGGAATAAAATAGGACATTGGTCCATTTTGTTAGAAAAATCCAATTAATTTCTAGAAACAATTTTGCTTGATTTTCAACGCGTGGAAAAGCCTTTATTATTACATATTTTACAAAATAGGAAAATTAAAGAACAACTATACAAGCCCAAATAATAATAAAAGGAAAAATAAATAAATTATAAGTTATATTTCTGCTTCATCCTCATCTTGACTAAAAATAGTGATGTGCATATTAAAGTATGATAGGAAAAATTATATTAGTCATTAATGAATTAAATTAAATAGGGGACAATTAAATATAATAATTAAATAAATATAATAAGATAAATTGATAAATTAAATGAATATAACAATATATATATAATAGTGATAACAATAATAATAAAAGTAATGACAACAATAATATTAATATTAATGATAATATTAATAATGACAAATATAAATATTATCATGAAAGATAATATTAACAACAATACTAATATAATTGAATTAAAATGAGTTAAATATTACATAAATATATAAATAAACTATTTAACAATCAAGTTACAAATATTAATTAATTAGGCTAATAAAATAAACACAATAAAATAATATTAATAAAGTAAGCAAAATTAGAACATATTATAAATTGGAAGTAAATGGATAAATTAATATAATTAATTTATCACAAATATTAATTAGCCTAACAAAATAAATATAAAAGATAAAATTAAAAAAAAATATTGAGAAAATATTAATAATATAATGTAATTAAATGAGACATAGCAAATTAGCAAGTATGCAAAAATGATTAATTGATAAATAATTAATTTAATAAACTAATATAAATAATAAATTAACAAATTATAATAATAAAACAATTAATTAATTAGTAATAAGCTAAAATAATATAGTATATTGATATTAAGAATTAAAATGGTAGAGCACAGATGCAAGCCAAAGGAAAACAAAGGGAAACAAAATGAATTGACAAAAAAAAAGATGAATGTTGGGCCAAGGAATAGTGCTAAGGAAAAGCAAAAAGACAAAAGAAAGAAAAAAAGGTGGCATAAGTGCAAGTGAATGGCAATGCAACGTGCGAGTGACGTACAAGAAGAGCGAGTCAAGCCCGATTCAACTGGCCCACTGGTCGAGTTAAGCCGAGTCATGGGTCAAGGCTGTGACTCGATCCAACTTAAGACCGTGACTCAGCTTAGAAATGCATTTCAACCCCTGGAACGACTCTGAAAACCATGAAAATCAACGAAAATTCACCCAAAATGCAAATTTAATCACTTAAAAGCATAAAAAGGCCAAATAACTCAATAAAATGCATGAAAAACTTGATTTGACTTAGAAAAATCAAGATTAAAGCTATAAACATGGAATTCAAAAATTGGTCAAAATGGAGAAGATAATGAATAGCAAACTTCAAAATAATCTATTTACTCAATTTCAACAAGATTTTAATTAATTAACATGATTTAATGAAAGAAATAAACATAAAATTCAATTAATTACAAATAACTAAACTAAAATTTAATAAATTAAATAAATAATCATTAGAACTTCAGATTAAGCTGCACTATCCTCCTGGATATACGAAATAGGAGCAGTGCTGTTAGTTGAATTTAAACTTTAATTCTTAATGGGATTCAAATGCTTTAGAGATAAGACTTGGAGTTAGATGGAACATTGAACACTTTAGCCAAATTGCTTTGATTAACTATGGGGCTACTCACCCATACATTGTACCCAAATTAAGTACTAAAATTATATTCTCAAGTCTTTATATGCCAAACCTTACAGCTAGCTCTCTTCAGAGGAGATAATAGCCTAACACAATGTAGTTGATAAAAAGCCTCCTTTAATGGACACCGACTTCTCATGGTCTTCTAAATTGTCTAGTACAACAAGTTACAATGCAAAATGTAGCCTTGTACAGTCCACGTCGAAGTAGACATCCAGATTGTCCATCTAGAGTGACAAAGGAAAATCTTAGACATAGATATATAAAGTGGAAATAAGGTCAACTTGTTAGATATACCTTTGATCATGCGAAGCAGACGATAGCCACTGATTAGGTCCTCTAAGATCAATATTAAATACCAAATAGGATGAATCAATAGAATAATGTTGTCATCAAAGGTGGGCATGTCAGTAAAAGTTGTTTAATATATGGACTAAGGCTTCTAGGAAGAAAGATCGCCTTAAGATACGAGGCTAGTAACTGCTGATGGTAAAATTCCTTGCACTTAAATTACTTCCTTTAGATAATTTTTCACACAGCTTGGGATCCAAGCCAGAGTTCCAGGGCAAAAAATATTTCCTCAGTAACCATAAACCCTTCAGGCAGTGGCATGGCTTTTAGGTAAAGGTATGGGATGACAAGCTCAGTATGGTATAACTCCAAATGGAATAACTACATACAATTCATGGGGAAATGGATTATCCTTAGCCACAAGCACAACAATGACAGATTATCTACCCTAAAAACAATAAAAAAAAGCTCCAAAGAAAGACAAGGTGGAAAAAACTAAGGAAAGATACCTAGAGAAAGCTTGCTTGAAGACCACTTGAAAATGGAGTTTTGAAGAAGAAACACGTGGGCCACTAGCCAGATTGCATCTATGATGAGATCCCCAAACCATCTAGGGTGTAATCTATGCATTTTTGTTTACATTCTTGCATTCATGTATAAGTATACATGTAGTCCATGAGCAAGATGTTTTTCTTTGCATATAATTTTATGTATATATTTTTCTCTTTGAACACATCACACATAAGTTTTTGTATATGTTGTTGTACACATAACCTTGTGGGTAAAGTGAAAGCAAACTTTGTATCCTTGCCCCAATTCAATTAAAATCAACAATTCTCATTGGATCTTTATGTTCGACACACTAATTGCAAAGCCTAAAGATTCAAGGGTTTCTCATGTCAAGTATTGACTGCCTCCCTAATATATTTGAGTTGATTGTCGCAGTGTTGTCTTTTTCCTAATTATAGGAAGTGTTCTTATTAAAATAGTTTATGGCTTAAGTTTAATTTATTTTGCCAAGTTATGCCCAAAACTTTGACATAATTGTTTTTTATTAATTTACCTTCAATTTGAAATTTTACTTCATCTTAGTAGTTCTTAACTATGAATGGTTTTGATCTCAATTTGAGGAATTTGTATTTCATTAAATTTTAAGTTGAATAAAAGGTGGTCGCATTTTATCTCTACTTACTAAATTGCACAAAAGTCGTGACTATATCATGTCATTTCTAAATTTCGAGTACTTCAGGTCAGTTTTAAAAATAATTTAAAGAAAAAAATTTTTACAAATAAAGGGATTAGGTAAAACTCACTAAAAGCACTAAAAACTTTATGATTACCTGTCAAAGCAACCCTAGGGTGGACAAAATCTAAAAAATGATTTAGCCAGCCCCTATTTATACAACCTTCTAAATGACTCTTTTTCTAACTTGATTTCATAGTCGTTTTCCAGCCTATGAAGCCTTTATTCCAAGCATGCTTGTTTTATTGTTACACATATTAAAACAACACTTAGGAAGATGGCCATTGTGACAAGGTTGATTTCACATTTCGAGAATAGGGAAGATTATTTTCTACCAATCCTTTATATGTATTTAATTTATAGGGAATTAAGTTTATTTGATGAAATAAACTTGAAAAAGAAAAAAAAGAAAAGAAGAAAAAAAAAAGAAAAAACAAAAAAACCTTAGATAACGTAACACCATAATAACAAGAACAAAACCAAAAGGAAACCTTGAACTACTACCCTTCAAAAATTTTTGATAAATTGAAAATTATCAAGGCTAAATGCGATAATGTTTTGTTGATGGGCAAATGGGTAAAGGATAGTCCTCTCACTAATTGAGAAACATAGTGGCCACTTTCTTTTAGCAACTTGACCTTTTTTTTTTGTTAGCCATTCACCTAAACCTAATGTTACAACCAATGTAAGACCTCCTGATTCTAGGTTCAATTCATCCACTTAGCGGAGATGACCGTCTAATGAGGTTTGGTTTATATGAAGAGGCATATAATGTTTCTTGAGCTTTAAGCGGGAAGCCGTAAATACATTTAGGCATTTGATTTAAATCTCGTCCCTAACGTTGTATCCAAAATTTGTTTTCAAAAGGTAAAAATCATGTTTTGGCCTTTAGCACACACATACATAAAAATTGCTCAATGTGCACTACGCTTATTTTTTTTATTTGGTAGACCTTGCTACTAGAATACCTATTTTCATGTTCCCTCATTGAGAATGACCCTTAATTTCTCTTGTTGAGATTAAATTAGTTGAGAATATGGTCCATTCAACATATTTAAGGATGAGTAAAATTTAAATTTAAAGTATTTGACAAGTTATAATTACTTTAAATTTTGGACATTTCTTGGCAAATAACTCTTTACACACACCACATATAATACTTGTCACACATAACTCACATGCATGATTGTGCACAAATGAGTTTTATGCATATTCTGCATACATATAATTTCTTACACATACTCATAAATGTGACTTCTTACAAGGAAAAATAAAAATGGACTTTACGTGTTGAAGTTGATCATTGGGCAACTTCAGATAATGGATAACTAGATCAAAACAAACCTTTTATGAGAGGAAACCATGCAAACCAATGAAAGGGTCATGATGAAGCCGTTAGTTTCCTGATCATACCATACAAATCAAAGGAAGTATCCTAGAAAGAGAGGTCATCTACACATGCCATGCTGGGGGTAGTTACAAGAAGATGGTCATCTTGCTTAAAGACCAATCTCCATAAGATAAAATCATGCAAACCCATAAAAAGGGTAAGTATCTTCTTTATTTATAACAAAATAATAATGTCAAGACTTTTTTATAGGTACCAAAGTCCTTTTAAGAGATAATAAGTCCTTTTTATAGGCAATAAAGTTGTCTTAAAAGGCATCTGCAAGGGGCCTTCATATGGAGACACTACCATTGGCCATTTGCATCTTCTATCATTAAAAGAATTAATAGGCTATGTTATCAGTAGTGTTTCTTTGATTTGATAAGTGAACTTTATACCGAGACACTAATATTGGTCATCCATGATTTGATATGCTGATAAATGGCATTGAACACATAACAAGCTTTCCGTCGCTCAAAGAATCAACTAGCTATGGTATTGGTGGCCTTTCTTTGTTATATAAGGACCTTCATCCTGAGACACTGGCATTGATCACATAGTAAGCTTTCCATCATTAAATAATTGATAGGCTGTGGTATCGATGATGTTTCTTTGTTTTATAAAGACATTCATGCCGACAAAAGGCATTAGTCATTCGTGATTCTTCATACCGACAGATGGCATTGATCATAAGGATGGTTCTGAGTTGTCATCCGATAAGCCAGCATTAACCAGATACTTGAGCGATCCTACATGCTGATAACTTGGTGTCGATCATTCCCCAAAAGTAATTAACATGTTGATAAGCTAGTGTTGATCGGTCCTCAAAAGTAATTGACATGCCAACAAGCTGGCATCAATAGTTCAAACCAAAAAGGTTCGACATGCCGATAAGCTGACGTTGATATTCTTTAAAATGTGGTCTAACATACCGATAAGCTGGCATTAATTGCATAATCTGCTCTAGTATGACATGCTGATAAGCTAGTGTCGATCAAGCACTCATAATGGTTCTATATGCCGATAAGATGGTGTTAACTATTCAACCCAAAGTAGTTTGACATGCCAACAAGCTAGCATCAATCTTTCTCTCACCAAGTCCTCTTAAGAGGCACACTAATTCAGTTATGATGGGCATTGGAGCCCAGCTCAATTTCGGTTGGATTCTAAAAGGCTCGCTTTTAGGATCCAAGTCAAATGAGGCTCACTATAACTCATAAGTTGGCCAATTCATAATAAAAAGGGTTAGGTCCAAATTATTGTTGATAGTTAACCTATAAAGGCATCTAAGGTGGGCTCAAAGAGGTAGGTCTTATGGAGTCGCCACCTAATGAAATGTTGGGAAACAAATCTTGACCTTTTAATGTCCAAATAGAGAACGTTATTTGGGACATAACTCTTACTCGGCACCTCGATTAAGTGTTATTTTGTAATTGAGTTTTAAATATTAATCCACTACCTTCCTTCTGACATGATGCATTGCGATAAATAAACACTCCAATCACATAAAAAACAATAAATAACAAAAGGTCCTACTTAAATTATTACATAAGCAAATCATCCCGATGAGGAAAATAACATATAAAATAAAATATCATACATATATCGGGAAGTTAATTGAATTTTGGGAACATTGGTTCCCTCATACATGATTTTGCAAAAAGGAAAAAATGTCTTTACTTGATTTTGATGAAAAATGAGGAATAAGTGGTCCCATTTTATAGAAAACGAGGCTTCCTTTTTATGGTGTGGTTTTGGGTTAAAATCGGATATTGGTCCATTTTATCAAGAATAACCTAAATTAATTAGTAAAAATGATTTTAAGCAAATTTTCAATTCAACGTACAGAAAAATAATTTTATTACTACCTATTACATCCCCAAAATAAATACAATCAAAATTAACAAAATGCCAAAATTAAATAAATAAAGCAAAACATTAAATAAAATGATCCTAAATGCAAATAAAGTAAAAAGGGGCAAAAAGAGAGAGTGAACAAATTGGGGGCACAACTCCCAAAGCATGACACCACTGGAGAAATGCCAAACGCACATTAAATCAATTGCTCACACAAAAACATGAGAAATCAATTAATTAGCATATTGAGAGAAAATGAACAATAAAGTGATTAAAATAAATAGAATAATTGTACCAACATATAAACTTACATACAGAGGCAAAAACACTCACATAAAAAACACAAACTTGGCTGGGAAAAAAATATTAGGAAAAGGACATGAATAAAGATAAAAAGGGATAAAAAATAACATTAAAATAAGCATAAATCTAGCATTAAAACAAGTTATAAATTGATCAAATAAAGATTCAATAAAACACATATCCATGCAATGATTGCAGAATAAGGCCTACTATCCCTAAGTGCAACTCTCATTGTCAAATAAGGACATTCCCATGTAGAGTCCACAAGCACTCTCATATCATTATGGAGATAGATGAAAACAATAAAGTTCTATGCCTATTCTTAAACCCCTTAAAGTGAAATCCTTGTCTCCCAGGTGATTTCTAGACTTTAAGTAAATTCAATTGCTTTTCCACCAAAATGCCTCAATTCTCATTGTGAACAAATTAATTAACACATTATATATGATAATCAAGTATACATAGCAAGTTAAACACATAATTGAACTTAAATCATTCATGTATGAAATAAGATAATTGTATTAATATATATCAATTCATACTTGCAATTCTAACAAACAAAATTAGCCTAAATGCATATTGAAAAACAATAACACAATAAAGAGAAAATGATTTAAAGTGAAGATCTAAAGAGAAAGAGAAGAAAAAATAGTAGTGACTCCTTAATGCTTCTTCAAAAAAATACTTAAATGTTGAATGACTTCTTTTGATCTCTCTTCTTCCTTGGTGTATTCTTTTTCCTCATAATCTTTTTCTAATTATTTTGGAAGTTACTTGGTAGCTTTTCTATATCTAAAATGTAGTGATCTTCATGTATTTCTAGGCCCAAAAGTGTCCCAAATGATGCCTTTTCAAAGAGGGTGTAATCTTTAACAGGTGTGTGAAAAGTCACATTGGTTAGCTTTGCTGAAGACTTAACACATTGGTACCGCATGGACAGGCTCTATAATGAGTCAGCACTGTGATCATGAGTTGGTACACTTTTAATTGCTTTATGACTCAGTTTAACAAGGGGCGAGTCGGTATCCTAAGTCACTATAATAAGTCGGCACATGCTGGCATGAGTTTGACATAGGCTCCAAAGCTTTTATAAAATTTTTCTCTTTAATTCTTCAATAAAAATCCCTCATTTATACTTCAAATCATCCAATTAGACACACTTAGCCTACAAAACAAAGAAAACATGAAAATTAACGCAAAACATAATAAAATAAACATAAACACATGCATTAAACTCATAAAATGATGTATAACTAAACAAAATGGCTATGCTAAATTGCATGACATCAAATTCCCCCACACTTGAACCTTGCTTGCCCTCTAATTGATGAACTTTAGCATAAGACTCAATAAGCTCTTATCTTAAACAATCATGCAAGAGTTCATCAGCACACTCATCAATAATGTCAAGAGAATCAATTCTACTTACACTTTTAATAGGTGGAGATCCCATCATCTTAAAAACATCAAAATCTACACTTTCATTATTCACTTAGAAAGTGATCTTACCTCTTTTCATAACAATAATAGCACCAGATGTAACTAAGAATAGTCTTTTAAATAATATTGGAATTTCAAAGCCCTCTTTCATATCTAAAACAACAAAATCTACTAGGATAACAAATTTACTTACCTTTGTAGGCATATTCTCAAGAATTCCAAGGAGATGAGTAATAGTTTTATTAGCTATAGATAGACACATATTAGTAAGCTTAATTTCACCTAAATCCAAACACTTATAGATAGAATAGGGCATAAGACTCACACTAACACCTACATCACAAAAAGCTTTTTCAAAAGGAATACCACTAATAACACAAAGAGCCATGAAACAACTGGGATATTTTTACTTTGGTGGAGACTTAAAATACACAGCCTTAGATTCTTCTACTAGAGAAACTAAGCCATATTCTTCTAATTTACTCTCGTGTGTAGTAATATCTTTTAAAAACTTACCCTATGATGGCATTTCTCTAATAGCATCCATGAATGGAATGGTGACGGTTATATCCTTAAGATAATTTAAAAATTTACCAAATTGCTTAGCTAAGTTATGCCTTAAGAACTTTTAAGTAAAAGGCAAAGCCTTAAGATCCACTTTAGGTTCATTCTATTTATTAGAATGGTCATGGTTATTTTTATCATCTTTAGCCTCCAAAACATCTTTACTATTAACATCAATAACATTATCATTTGACTCTTTAGGCTTACCACTTAACTCATAATCTTGACTAACCATTTTCTTACCTCTTATCTCATTATGCTCAACTTCCTTACCACTTCTCAAAGTTATGGCTTGACAAGTCTCCTTATGAGGTAACTCAAGTTGGCTAGGTAGCTTTTCCATAGGTTGAGAATTAGAAGAAGCTTGTTAGGCAATTTGGGTTTCTAAGATTATATTATGAGTAGCAAATTGCTCAAACTTTATATTCAATTGCTTAAATTGCTCCTCATTATTTTTATTAGTGGTAATTTATTGGTTAATAAATTGTTCTATAAGAGATTCAAGATGAGATTTGTGTTGTGAAGGATTAAAGGGTGGCTTCATAGGAAATTGGGTGGGTTTTATGGTCTAGGCATAGGGTTATTTAAAGGGTTGAGTTGTGATGAGGTATGGGACCATGAAAAACCAAGGTGATTTATCTATTCAGGCTTATAAAAATTAGAATTTAATCCCCCTCTTTAATTAAAACCTCCTTGAATAAAATTTGCCTTTTCACTAGAACTCATTATGCATTGTGCATAGGAGTGAGATTCACCACACAATTCACAAGCAATACTTGAATTATCAATAAAATTAACTTAAGATTTACTTACCAATTTGGTGAGTGTATCTACATTTGCTATTAATAAATTGATCAAGCTCCAAGACGCCTTTTGCCTTAGCCATAGTTGGTTTATTTCCCATATATCCTTGCAATGCAAGTTCCTCAAGCAATGTAACCGCTTCCTTAGCTATTTTGTCCATCCATTTGCCACTTGAGGCTGCATTGACTATATTGTGATTTTCATCCGTCAAACCATTGTAAAAGATTTGAGGAATCATCCAATCTGACAAGCCATGATAAGGATATTGTGTTTGGAATTCTTTAAATCTTTCTCGTGCTGTGTAAATTGTCTCATTTGCATGTTGTCTAAAGGTTGTAATCTGATTTCTAAATTTGGTTATCTTATAGGGTGGAAAAAAATTATGAAGGAATGCTTGCTTCAATTGATCCCATGTAGTAATGGACTCACTAGGCAAACATACAAGCCATAATTATGCTTTATCCTTGTTAGAAAAAGGGAATAGTCAAAGCTGAATTGCATCATTTGTCACTCCATTAATTTTAAATGTTGCACCATTTGGACTGATTATTTTTCACCATTTGGATAATACTTATTTTGATTTAAAAGTTATTATTAGCAATTATAGGTGCCATAATTCCTCCAAAAATCCTTATTATGTCGGGCATAGTAATCACCCAAAGTACACCTATCTTGATTAGCCATGATATTTGAGCTTTGGTCTTCCTCTTCTTATTGTTGTCTTTAATCTCTACACAAAGCACAAAAAGTTCTATCAATTTTAGGATCAAATAGAAGAAGATTATCTCTACTATTACCTCTACACATAAAATAAAGAAAATGATCAAAACTAAACTAAACTACTCTAACTAATCAAACTAGCAAAGAAAATCAGAAAAAAGGCCTAAATCAACCTTTTTCTACCCCAAGTTAATAAAAACAATAACTTATTTGATTCCCTAGCAATGGTGCCAAAAACTTATTGTGGTGTAAATTTTATTACCCTAGTCTCTAAGACTTAGATAGAGTGAGTAGGGTGTTGAAAACTGGGAATCAATATATGTATAAGAGTTATTTTTTATTAACCGAATAGATACTAAGATGGATAGGCAATAATAACTTTAAGTGAGTTTGTTTATACTAAAGTGTTTACTAAATTAAACTAATAATATAATCTCAATTTGTAACTACCAAACAATCAAATAGGTCATTAGAATTAAAAGTTATAAATTTATCAAATAAAGATTCAATAAAACACATATGCACGTAATGATTAGAGAATAAGTCCTACTATCCCTAAGTGCAACTCTCATTGTCAAATAAAGGCATTCCCATCTAGAGTCCATGAGCACTCTCATGTCATTTTGGAGATAGATGAAAACCATAAAATTATATGCCTATTTTTAAACCCCCTTAAAGTGAAATCCTTATCTCTCAAGTGATTTCTAAACTTTAAGTAAATTCAATTGCTTTTCCACCAAAATGCCTCAATTCTCATTGTGAAAAAATTGATTAACATATTATATATGGTGATAAAGCATACATAACAAGTTAAGCACCCAATTGAACTTAAATCATTCATACATAAAATAAGATAATTGTATTAATATATATCAATTCATACTTGCAATTCTAACAAACAAAATTAGCCTAAATACATATTGCAAAACAATAACACAAGGAAGAGAAATGATTTCAAGCAAAGATCTAAAAAGAAAGAGAAGAAAGAATAGTGGTGACTCCTCAATGCTTCTTTAGAAAAATACTTGAATGTTGAATAAACTCTTTTGATCTCTCTTCTTCCTTTGTGTATTATTTTTCCTCATAATCTTTTTCTAATTGTTTTGGAAGTTACTTGATAGTTTTTCTATATCTAAAATGTAGTGATCTTCATATATTTGTAGGCCCAAAGATGTCCAAAATGATGCCTTTTTGAAGAGGGGTGTAATCTTAAAGAGGTGTGTGAAAGTTGCATTGGTTGGCTTTGGTGATGACTCGGCACTAGTGATGAGTCGATATGGACAGCCTTTGTAACGAGTCAGCACCTTGATCATGAGTTAGGACACTTTCAACTACTTCATGACTCGGTTTAACAAGGGACAAGTCAAAATCCTGAGTCACTATAATGAGTCGGCACATGTTGGCACGAGTCGGCACATGATCTGAATCTTTTATAAAATCTTTCTCTTTAATTATTCAATAAGAATACCTCATTTATACTTCAAATCATCTAATTAGAGACACCTAGCCTACAAAATAAAGAAAACATAAAACGTAACATAAAACATAATAAATTAAACATAAACACATGCATTAAACTCATAAAATGATGCATAACTAAAAAAATGACTATGCTGAATTACATGGCATCAATCTTTTCAACTTCTATATACTTAGCCTTATATGGAAGAAACTTCTTGTTGAGGTAATAAACCACACACTTAATTCAAAAATCATCCTCCTAAGCCATTATAGGCCCCATTAAACTATCCTTTATGGCCATATACAAGATCAATGGTTTGCCTACTTATGGCAATCTAAGCATTTGTGTATACAAAAGGTATTCCCTGAGGGTCTCAAATGCCTTTTGACAGTCTTTATTCTAGACCACTAGCTAATCCTTTCTAAGCAATTTGAATATTGTTCGCAAATTAAAGTTAACTTGGCTATGAACCTGCTTATATATTGAATCCTACCTAAAAATCCTCTAACCTCCTTCGTTCTAAGGCACATACATCTTCCTAATAGCCTTTAATTTGTCATGATCTATCTCTATCTCTTTTTGGGTCATTACATGCCTTAAGAGCTTACCTAAAGTAACCCCAAATATGCACTTCTATAGGTTGATGCAAAGATTATACTTATCATACCTCTAAAAGAACTTCTCCAATGCCTCGAAGTGACATTCTTGGGTAGCTGACTTGATCATCATATCGTCAATGTACACCTCCACTTCTTTGTGGATTAAGTCATTTAATATCCTAGTTGCTATCCTCTAATAGGTGGCACCTGTATTCTTAAGCCCAAAAGGCATAAACCAATAGGCGCAGGTACCCCATTCGATTATAAAGGCTATCCTAATTAGATCTATAATCTTGTTTAAAATTTTATTATGCCTAGCATACCCATCCACAAAGCTATACATGGCATAGGCGATTGCACTATCTACAAAGACATCTATGTGAGGCAAAGGGAAGTCATCCTTTAGGTAAGTTTTGTTCAGGCCCCCTATAGGCCACACAAACCCTAACTCTTCCATCTTTCTTTGCTACAGGGACTACATTTGCTAACCATAGTATTGGACCTTCACTAGGAACTTCGCCTCTATTTGATTTCTGACTCATCTTTAACCTTTTCAGCCCACTCTAGCCTAAGTCCCCTAAGTTTCTACATAACTGGCTTGTACCTTAGATAGGTTGGGATGGCATGTTCAGCAATCTCTCGATTTATTCTTGGCATGTCCTCATAGGTCTAAGCAAAGACTTTTTCATATTTTTTTCAATATTCTCTCAAATTTTTCTCTCTCTTCAAGAGTTATATCTGATGCTAATAAAATATCTTTTGGGTCTTCTTTTGATCAAGATTAAATAAACATATGTTTGTTGAGTTAATGTCAAATATAAATGATTCATGATCATGATTATACATATTGAAATCAGAAGAAACATCACACAATTAAGAAAAATTTTTCATCTTATTAATATAATCAAAAGATGAATCATTGTCCTCATCAAAAAGTTATGGAACATAAACAATATCAATAAAAGTATCTTCTTCAATCTTAGTGGCAATAGATGTCTCTCCAGCTTCTAGGTCTGACTTGGATGGATCTTTAGCTTAATCTTTTCTTTTCCCTTCACCTAAACAACAAGTAGTTTCTCTATTATGATCTCTTCAGGTACTTTTTTATCACAGGCTAAATAATGTAGAAGGATCTCCTCATCCCAAAAACCTTCAACAAGTTTGATAATTCCCTGTTCCTAGTTAAAGACACCATTAAATAGTTCAAAACCAGGCATCACTTCACCTCCTACTAGCTGAGGCTCATTCACTCCACAATAAAGGCATACCTTTAAAGTTGGTACAAAAATCTTAAAAATGTGGGGAATTTCCTTTGTTGCTTCTTTTCCTTTACTCTTCTCACTAGGACTAGTGAAACCTAACCCCTTCCTATCCTTCTGTCCCTTGATAGTGATGGCAGTTTGCATCCTTGAGAGTTCTTACCCAAACCAACTCCAGGTAAGAAATGCATCTTTTTCAATATATTGATTACTTACGGGCTATCAATAAAGCTTCCTTCACCCTTTTCATCTCTGATCACGACACATGGAACCCATTGAAAGGTTGCTTGGCTATTTTCAACACAAATACCTAGTTTTCTCTTGTAGCTTTGATGGTGACCACCTCACCAACATGGGATATCTTGATCATCTTATGTAGTATAAAGGGTACTCCTACTAACTAATGGAACCATGGTCTTCCAAGTACCATGAAAATGTTGGCAGGAATAGGCAATACCACAAACTCTACTTCAGTTTTAATTGGTCCTGTCTTTACCATAGCCTTGAAGGTCCCTGCAGCTTGCCTCTTTAAATTTTCATAGGCAAAAAGTGGTTAAATTAGACTTGTTCAGCATATTCTTGTTTAGTCCAAAAGTGGGAGTTGCAACAATTGAACACACATTGATAGAAGATCCGTCATCCACCATCACACATGTTGAGTGTTTACCATTTACTAGAGCTTTAATATAGAGAGGGCAATTGTGATTTCTACCTTCAGTAGACAAATCAACATTAGAATACACAACATTATGATGGAATATGACATGATATGTTCATGGTAATCGTGCAGCGTAAAAATGATGAAAAACAATCATACATGCCAAACAATTCCATACAAGAATCAAAACTTGCAATTTTAGGGTTTTTACAACTTATAACTTTTGATGCCTTTTAAATCTTAAATTTGGTGATGACCAGCAACTAAGATGACTTTATCTACCTGAGATCTTGATCACCAATGCCAAGGAACAGCCTTTTACGCCACTCCCTCTATTCTCACACACACACTTGCAAAGATGGCTTAAAATAGAGATTGCTAGCTCTCTTTTAAAGTATTGTGTAAAGGCAATGGTTTGAAGCTACAAGACTTGATCTTGCACTTCTTTTAGGTGCTATTAATGGCAAGAACACAAGAAAGCAAGAAAGCATTCATCCCCTTGTGTATTTCGGCCAAAAGAGAAAAATTGTTCACCTTGTCAAAAATAGAATTAATTAATTTATATCATTAATTTAGGAAAGATAGGTCATCCCAAAATCCCTTAGAATTAGGAATTTATTCAGCCTCCATCACTTCATAATTAAGTGATTTAAATTAATTCAAACTCTATTAGGTTTCAAATTTAAATGGCATTAGTCATTTAATCAAAATAAACTTATTTTGGAATTAATTGGTTACCAAATTTTGGCCACATTAATTCCCTCTCAAGTATTATATTTTGATTAAATACAATTTAGAATTTAATAATCAATTAACTTAATTATACATAGATAATTAATTAATTGAAATTAAAAGTAGCATATGCCAATAAATTTTTCTCGTGTAACAACTGTTAACATATTTGCCTAAAACAACTAGATGTTTCAGGCAAATAACTTGTTTGATAGATTTGCCTAAAACAGCTAGTTGTTTTAGGCAAAATCGCACCTAGACAGTTTTGCTGTTTTAGGAAAAAAAACTGTTTTTACAGATTTGCCTAAAACAACTAGCTGTTTTAGGCAAAAATCTGTTTACTCATTTTATGCATTAATTTGACTTTAAATAAAAGTCCAAATTAATTCCCAATACACTATTTAAATATTTTAAACCCAATGCTTTGTGTGCGATCTTATAGGTCCATTTAATATTGGCAATGAATTAATAAATTAATTCAAAGGCTATATATATTCTCTAGCAACATATTATAGCATTCCAAATTAAATGAAAATGCATATGGCATTTAGTGACCTAATGCAATTTTGCATAGTCCCTTACCCATAAATATTAAAATTAATATAAGGCATGGAACTAGTCATCCTTATATTTATTAATTCCTTTCTTGATATTTCAGTGACACTGAACTCTCAGATAAATAATGATTACTCATTATTTCATCTCGGTATGGCCATACACTTCTCAGTTCACTGATCAAGTGGCCGATGATATTTTCTCTCTTATCGAGAGGGGTAATCCCTTCACTTCTCTCATGCTCTCTAACATGAATCAATGCATACCCAATCATACCCGTACTTGTCACTCTGTTACGAGCACGTTAGGTGTATGTCAAAGTACACAGTAATTCATAAAGAGTTTCATAGAGATTTTAGGTCTAAGAATTCTGATAAAAAAATTGCATATGAGAAACACTTATGACTTGTACCATGTAGTGTTCTCATGAGTGGATCGTATCCAGATACCATGTTCTTTAACATGTATCTACGATCTCTAATTGACACTCTTGTCCTAATGATCCGTAAGACAGAACTCATAATATTAGAGAGAGCATACTAGTCTTAATTCATTGTTATTCCCATAATAATGACTTACTAGGGATGTTTAGAATGAAGTCTCATTTGTTTTAAGGTCTTACAACCATATGCCTCACACATGATAACTTAAATCGAAACGACATTCTTGGATAGTTCTATCAATTGATATGCACAGGAATACAAAAGATAAAACAAATGCCTCATTTTATTAATTCAAAGTGTTTTATTACAATGCATTGGGACTAGGGCTTACAATAACAATCTCCCACTAGCACTAGTCCCAATTGGGCATAGCCCTAAGATCGAACGCTCTCAAATGAGCTTCGTGTAGATTTGGATGCAACTATTTCGTCAAAGGATCTGCTACATTGTCTTCACTTGCTATCTTGCTAACCTTGACGTCCCCATGATCAATGATTTCTCTAATCAAGTGGTACCTCCTGAGTATGTGTTTGGATTTCTGGTGTGACCGGGGCTCCTTGGCCTGTACGATGGCCCCGTTGTTGTCACAGAAAATTTCTAATGGATCTATGATGCTTGGGTCCTCTCCTAATCTAGAAATGAAATTTTTAATCCAAATAGCCTCTTTTACAGCCTTACTTGCTGCAATATACTCAAATTCAGTAGTTGAGTCGGCAACGGTCTCTTGCTTCGAGCTTCTCCAGCTGACAGCACCACCATTCAAAACAAAAACAAACCCAGATTGCGATCTAGAATCCTGAGTGCTGGTCTGAAAAGCAGCATCGGTATAACCTTTTATGACGAGCTCTTCTTGACCACCATACACTAAAAAGTGATTCTTAGTCCTTTGTAGGTACTTCAGAATCCCTTTTACAGCAGACCAGTGCTTCTCACCAGGGTCTTGCTGAAACCTACTGGTTACACTTAGTGCATGAGCAACACCCAACCTAGTACATAGCATAGCATACATGATAGATCCAATAGCAGATGCATATGGGATTCTACTCATGTTGTCCCTTTCCTCTTTGGTTTTAGGGCACTGTTCTTTAGTCAAAGGAACTCCCAAAGCCAAAGGTATGTACCCTTTCTTTGAGTCTCCCATGCTAAAACACTTTAGTACTTTGTCTTTGTACTTTTCTTGACTTAGTCCCAAAAGCCGATTCGATCTATCTCTATAGATTTGAATACCAAGTATTGTCTCGGCTTTACCTAAGTCTTTCATTGAGAAACATTTTCCCAACCATTGCTTAACCTTTTGTAATGTTGGAATGTCATTCCCAATGAGAAGGATGTCGTCCACATATAGGACCAGAAATACTATTATGCTCCCACTAACCTTCTTGTACACACAAGGCTCATCTTCTTGTACAATGGGTTCTCGTTCCACAACTGGTTGTGAACTTGATCCCATTTCCAACTCATCCTCTATAAGATTTTGTGGCGCTTCAATTTCTCCAAGTTCTACTTTACTCCCACTGTGTTTCTTGAGAAGGAACTCCTTTTCCAAGAAACCAGCCTTGTAAGCAACAAATACTTTGTTCTCGGCTTGTGAGTAAAAGTAGTATCCCTTTGTTTCTTTGGGATAACCCACAAACAAGCAGACAGTGCATTTGGACTCGAGTTTGTCAGATGTTAATTTCTTAACATGTGCTTCACAGCCCCAAATCCTGAGAAAAGACATATTGGGTTCTTTCCCAATCCATACCTCGTATGGTGTCTTCTCAATTGCTTTAGTTGGAGTACGGTTCAATAGAAACGCAACAGTTTCTAATGCATAACCCTAAAAAGAGACAGGAAGATTTGCTTGACTCATCATAGATCGAACCATGTCCAACAGAGTTTGATTTCTCCTTTCGGACACACCATTCCATTGTGGTGTTCCAGGAGGAGTGAGCTCTGAAATAATACCACGCTCTTTTAGATGACAGTCAAACTCTTGGCTTAAGTATTCGCCACCTCGATCTGATCAAATGGCTTTTGTTGTTTTGCCAAGTTGTTTTTCTACTTTGTTCTTAAACTCTTTGAATTTCTCAAAAGTTTCAGAATTGTACTTCATTAGATAGACATAGCCATATCTACTGAAGTCATCTGTGAACGTCACGAAGTAGCTAAAACCACCTCTAGCTTGTGTACTTAAAGGTCCACATACATCGCTATGTATTAGTTCCAATAAGTCATTAGTCCTCTCACCTTTCTTGTTAAAAGGACTCTTTGTCATTTTTCCATGCAAACATGGCTCGCATGTATCATAAAACTCTAAGTCGAATGATCCAAGCACTCCAGTTTTGTGGAGTCTTGAAATGCATTTTTCGTTTGTATTCCCTAAACGACAATGCCAGAAGTAAGTAGGGTTCAATTCGTTTGATTTAACCCTCTTTGTATTAATGTTGTATATGGACTCTTTGTTTTGTAAATCAAGGATATAAAGGCTATTTTGCAACATGGCATTGCCATATGAAATGCCTTGGCGAAGAATATGAACATTGCCATTTTAATAACAAAATCAAATTCATCCAAATCCAAACAAGAAACTGAAATAATGTTTCTGCTCATAGCAGGCACATAATACAAATTTTTCAAAATTAAACAAAGTCTGGAAGGTAAAGTGAACTGATAGTCGCCTATCTCCATGGCAGAAACTCGTGCTCCATTCCCCACACGGAGGTCCACTTCATTCTTCCCAAGTAACCGCCTATTTCTTAGCCCCTGCACATTTGAATAAATGTGAGAACCACAACCGGTATCCAATACCCAAGTGGTAGAAATAGACAGGTTAATTTCAACAACAAAAATACCAAAACTGGACGCCTTGGCTCCATTCTTCTTTTGTTCTTCCTTGAAGAGAGCGTAATTCTTCCTCCAATGCCCTATCTTGTTGCAATAGAAGCAAGTGCTCTCACTCTCTTTGAGCTTCTGCGCCTTGGGCTTGGATTGGGCCTGAGGTGCACTCCCAGTTGACTTGAATCGAGCTAGGTAATTCTTGGGTTTTCCTTTCCCTTTCCCTTAGTAGGTCCCTTTTTAATGCCCCCTTGAACCATCAATACGGGATTGGTCTTTCGAATGTTCTCTTCAGCATTCTTAAGCATCCCATGAAGCTCAGTGACTGACTTGTTCATTGCATGCATGTTATAATTCATCCAAATGGATCATAATCATCAGTCAATGATCTTAAGATCAAGTCAGTGGCCAATTCCTTTAGCACTTGTACCTCAAGCTTCTCAAGAGTATCAAGATACCCTTTTATCTTGAGTACATGGGTACTAACAGGAGTATCCGCAGCCATCTTACAAGAAATTAAAGCCTTTGTTGTCACGAACCTCTCGTGACGAGCTTGCTCTTGGAACATCTCCTTGAGGTTCACCATGATCGCATAAGCCTCTTGGACCATAAATTGCTTTTGCAAGTCAGGCACCATTGTGGCCAACATCAAACAGGTCACATCATTGGAGTTGCTCTTCTTGGTCTCAAAAGTTTCCTTTTGAACCATAGAGGCGTTCTTTCTCTTGCTTAAGAACTATTCTTAAGTTTCGAGACCATTCTATGAAATTGGTGCCATTCAATTTGTCCTTTTCAAGGATCGATCGCAATGAGAAATTGTTGTTTGAAGATGCCATTTTCAATCTACAATAAAATTTAGCAAGATTAAATGAGGTCTTATTTATGATCCCACAAACCGAATTAATATCCATTTAAATAATTCACGTTAGTGATTTAATGTGGGCCAAGATCCACTTTTCACAACAACTTATTAGTCAAGCTGAGCTTGTACACCTATCAAGTTAAGTTACTTAGGTAGGAAAACTCCAATCATGCCTCGTACATAACTCTTGGATCAAATGGGCTAACATCTTAAGATGTTATAGCACAAACCCATTTATTAGTTGCCTAGGTCTGGGCATCCCTTTCCATGTTAAGTCTAACCTACATCCATAACCCATACCTCACAAAGATAATCGGGTGCATCTAGGACTCCTAGTCTACGTGACCGATGATCGATGCCTTGACATGTTTCGAATTAGGAAGGCAACTTTGTGACTTACTATTTTAGGGATTCATTTTATTACGGCTTACATGGCATACACTTTGTCATCCATACATAGCATGCATATATATATATACTTGCATAAAGTAAAGCGTGACAAACATGGGCCCAAAAACCTACAACTAAGATTCTATACTATTACATAAGAATCTTCGAGTTTGGCTTCTCCACTCCGGTGGGCTTCATCTTGATTTACAAAGTCTTCAAGTAAATTCTATTCTAAGAAATAAATGAAACTTTTACAATAATACATAATGGCTCGCAAGCCATATTTAATTAAAAAAACCCAGGGCCCATAAATGCACCATGCATATCCATTCATCACACCAAACAACCAAATAAATATACATAACATTCATGGATCAAACAAAGTCCAATTTTAATTAATTTAGCCAAGCCTATTAATGAAAATTGTGTACTTCATCCTTTAAGAGAAGACCCCGTGATGGGCCTGGGCCAAAGCCCAATGGACTAAATCCTCTTATTGAATAAGTTCTCTTAAAAGCCTAAAACACTAACTAGTTAGATTTGTGCTATAAATCAACTCTAGTATAATTTCCAATTTTTCCATTTTTAATTTTATGTCATATAGCCCATAAACATTAAAAATACATATAATATGTGCTAACATGAATTAAAAATATAAAATCATGAAGAACACATATATAGTACACGGCATTCATGCAAAAACAAACAAACAATAAAAACTAGTTGTTTAGTGTTTATGAAATGCCATAAAATGCACAAACACTTAAATCAATTTTATGAGTCATTTAATAATTAAAATAAGGTCATAACTATTGATTTAATATTCTGTACCAATCTGATCTAAATGTGTTTTTACCATTTTAATCAAAACAAAACAAACAATGTTGATTAAACATGTAACAAACACAAACTAGTCATAGTTTAAGTGATTTTAAAATTAATCAATTAAATTGTTATGGACCAGAATTAAAACTAAATTTAAAATATGTCCAGACCTAATATTTAATCTTTAAAAATCACTTACAAACATTCCAAAATCATTTTTACATTTAATATTAAAAACTAGTTGTTAAACTAACAATTAACATGCCAACTAGCAGCTAGTTTTAATATTAACATGTAATAAACACAAATTAGTCATAGTTTTAAGTGATTTTAAAATTAATCAATTAAATTGTCATAGACCAGAATTAAAACCAAATTTAAAATATGTCCAGACCTGATATTTAATCTTTAAAAATCACTTACAAACATTCCAAAATCGTTTTTACATTTAATATTGAAAACTAGTTGTTAAACTAACAATTAACATGCCAACTAGCAGCTAGTTTTAATATTAACATGTAACATCAGGTATTATTAATTAAATCCGACCATTAACAGCTCCTAGAACATCTTAGGATAGTATATTAACATGTCATATTAATTATAGTACCTATCTAATCAATTAAAATTATTTTTACACCAAAACAATGCAAAAACCTCAAAACAAAAAATTTCAGCATTGCATGTTTTCAAAATAACGATTTTTAATTAATTTTTCATGCATCTAAAGCACTAAAATAAGCATGTTTAGGCTCTGATACCACTGATGGAATATGACATGATATGTTCATGGTAATCGTGCAGCGAAAAAACGATGAAAAACAATCATACATGCTAAACAATTCCATAACAAGAATCGAAACATGCAATTTTGGGGTTTTTACAACTTACAACTTTTGATGCCTTTTAAATCTTGAATTTGGTGATGACCAGCAACTAAGATGACTTTATCCGCCTTAGATCTTGATCACCAATGCCAAGGAATAGCCTTCTATGCCACTCCCTCTATTCTCACACACACACTTGCAAAGATGGCTTAAAATAGAGATTGCTAGCTCTCTTTTAAAGTATTGTGTAAAGGCAATGGTTTGAAGCTACAAGACTTGATCTTACACTTCTTTTAGGTGCTATTAATGGGAAGAACACAAGAAAGCAAGAAAGTATTCTTCCCCTTGTGTATTTAGGCCAAAAGAGAAAAATTGTTCACCTTGTCAAAAATAGAATTAATTAATATATATCATTAATTTAGGAAAGATAGGTCATTCCAAAATCCCTTAGAATTAGGAATATATTCAGCCTCCATCACTTCCTAATTAAGTGATTTAAATTAATTCAAACTCTATTAGGTTTTAAATTTAAACGGCATTAGTCATTTAATCAAAATAAACTTATTTTGGAATTAATTGGTTGTCGAATTTTGGCCACATTAATTTCCTCTCAAGTATTATATTTTGATTAAATACAATTTAGAATTTAATACTCAATTAACTGAATTATACATATATAATTAATTAATTGAAATTAAAACTAGGATATGCAAATAAATTTTTCTCATGTAACAACTGTTAAGCTGTTTTAGGCAAAAAACTTGTTTGACAGATTTGCCTAAAACAGCTAGCTATTTTAGGCAAAATCGCACCTTGACAGTTTTGCCTAAAATAGCTAGCTGTTTTAGGCAAAAAAAATGTTTTTACAAATTTGCCTAAAACCTGTTTTAGGCAAAAATCTGTTTACCCATTTTATGCATTAATTTGACTTTAAATAAAAGTCCAAATAAATTCCCAATACACTATTTGAATATTTTAAACCCAATGCTTTGTGTGCGATCCTATAGGTCTATTTAATATTGGCAATGAATTAATAAATTAATTCAAAGGCTATATATATTCTCTAGCAAGATATTATAACATTCCAAATTAAATGAAAATGCATATGGCATTTAGTGACTTAATGCAATTTTGCATAGTCCCTTACCCATAAATATCAGAATTAATATAAGGCATGGAACTAGTCATCCTTATATATATTAATTCCTTTCTTGATATTCCAATGACACTAAACTCTTAGATAAATAATGATTACTCATTATTTCATCTCGGTATGGCCATACACTTCTCAGTTCACTGATCAAGTAGCCGATGATATTTTCTCTCTTATCGAGAGGGGTAATCCCTTCACTTCTCTCATGCTCTCTAACATGAATCAATGCATACCCAATCATACCCGTACTTGTCACTCTGTTACGAGCACGTTAGGTGTATGTCAAAGTACATAGTAATTCATAAAGAGTTTCATAGAGATTTTAGGTCTAAGAACTCCAATACAAAACTTGCATATGAGAAACACTTATGACTTGTACCATGTAGTGTTCTCATGAGCGGATCGTATCCAGATACCATGTTCTTTAACATGTATCTATGATCTCTTATTGACACTCTAGTCCTAATGATCCGTAAGACAGAACTCATAATATCAGAGAGAGCATACTAGTCTTAATTCATTGTTATTCCCATAACAATGACTGACTAGGGATATTTAGAATGAAGTCTCATTTGTTTCAAGGTCTTACAACCATGTGCCTCACACATGATAACTTAAACTGAAATGACATTCATGGATTGTTCTATCAATTGATATGCACAAGAATACAAAAGATAAAACAAATGCCTCATTTTATTAATTCAAAGTGTTTTATTACAATGCATTAGGGCTAGGGCTTACACTAACACATTCTTTCTCATTCCTCCCATGACTAAATCTAACAACTTAAAACATGAAATGGTAGTAGCAACAGTAGACTCACTCAAAGCTTCCACCAATTTTTGCATTCTACAATGGAGACTGCCTCAATAAATCCCAAATAAAAATATGGGCTTGTGTCTTCTTCAGCTGCTTTATTATTTAACTTTCCATAGCTTTTTTCTCTAGAAGCACTCCAATATGAACTGGTTGCATTTCAATTTCTGGGGCCATCCTTCCACTTATAATGACCACCTTCACCTTCTTTTATTCCCTCACTTCCTCCTTGCTTTTACTGGCTAAACTCTAGATATCAATGGACACCAAAGTCCCTTTGTCCTTGCTTTTAATGGGGGAATCCGAACGATCAATCACTGAAACTAGCTGATTTTCTTCACTTGGCTTTGTTACTTTGGAGGTGGAATAAGTAATGGACACATACTCATTCCCATACAAGTTTCTCATCACATACCACTAGGGCAGATTAGACACAATTATAAACACTAGAGGTGGTGTAGTATTCTATCCTTTTCTCTTCTTTTTGTCTCTCTTTTTAGGATCTAAAATTTTTTTGTTTTCTATCAGATCCTGAATCTTATTCCTTAAGGTGTGGTAATATTTAATGAGGTGCCTAATGTGATGGTGGTAAGCATAATATTAGTCTTCCTTATGGTGGGGAAATCCCTAACTCTTCGTGGGTCTCGATGGCAATGGCTGAAGTTTCCCTTCTTTACTCAGTCAGTGCAATACCTAAGACTGTGACTTACCGAGGTTAGAGTAGTGTCTCTGGTTAATCTCTATAGTAGACACTTTAGTTATCTTTCTAGTTCTATTTGCTCCACTGCTACTTTCGACTGCTTTGTTATTACAAAAATTCCTCCTTGCACCTTCATTATTGGCTTTTCTAGCCAAATACTTGCCTTTAACTTATATGGCTATATCCTTCAGAAACTCTTAATCCTTCAAACCTTTCATCTTCAGGCCATCCCTTAGATAGAGAATTACATTTCAAATGAAGAGCCTAATCTGGTCATATGTATTAGGCTTCCTCTTCATCTCCATTACTCGGTTCCTCCACCTTATGAGGTACTCGTGAAAGGACTCATCATGCTTTTGTTGGAGCAATTAAAGGTCATTCAAAGTAATGTCCATCCTGGTATTGTAATTATACTACTCAAAGAACTCTTTAATTAGAATGTCCTAGTCTTCCTTAGTGCGCTTATCCAATCCATGATACCAATCAATCATAAGAGCCATTAAGCTTAGAAAAAAATACTCCACCTTTTTCTTTCCTGGTCAAAGTGGTGCCTTTCATAATCAGTATGTATTGCTTAAAATGTGCAGCAGGATTCAAAGTGCCATCAAATCTCGATAGATTAGGCATCTTAAACCTCTTAGTAATGGCTCATTTGCATCTAAATCCTTATCCTTGGGGTTCATTCCCCTTTCAGTAAATAATAACCTGGACATTGCTTTAACCTTTTCCTCTATTTTTTTGAAGCTTGTATCCTCGACACTAGGACCTTTGCTTCTCATATTCATCACTAGAGGAACAAATTCCTTATCCTCTTCTTTAATTTAATCATTCTTTGATTCATGCCTCCTTTCCCTCCTTAGCGGGTCTCGAAGCACAACAACATCTATTATAGTAACATCCCTAATATGTGCTAGCTCCACTATCTCATAAGCAAGTGCTACAGGCTGAGCTCTAGTGTTTGGTGCTAAAAAAGCCAACAACCCACGAATCATGGTCATCAACCTGTCCTCATATTACCAAATTCCCTAAAGTAGAAGCATTTAATCTTTCCCTTATAGTTGAAAACCTTGTTGTCTTATATATAACTCTCCTAGTCTCATTCAATTGTTTGTCATCCATTTTTTATTTAGTTTCTTGGCTGTTTTCTAACAAATGGCTCAAGATCAACCCAAAATTGACCTCTAATTCCAACCCTGAACTTAACCTTAACCCTGGTAACTCAAACGTTGATCTTTGAACAAGGTGATCGTCTAACCCTCTGGACCACCTAAGTGAATCTATGATGGCTACAAGAATTGAAAGTTAAGAGTGATGTATGATAAATGATGCATGAGCATGGTATGCACATGATGCATGAATGCTTTCTTTAGATATCAATCACAACCACACATAAGCATAACAAAGCTTTCCAACCTTATTACTCCCACAATAGAGGTCATGCAATCTCTTTTCTAGGTAGGCTTAGCCCATGGGACAACAGGGTATCTAATCGATACATATGGTTCACGGTAAGGAACTAACAGCATAGCCTCTATTAATTGAAAGTATAAGCATATGGATTTTGATTGTTATGTATTTTAATTAACTCAAACAAATTAGGTAATGCTAATTAAGGCATAGTAGCCTTTAACTAGTACCCTCCTAATTTGATTGAGTTTGATCAATACATAATGGTCCACATAGCTACCAAAAGTTATTATGGTTATACAACCCAAGAGAAATTGCTATTGTCATTACATAGGCTTGATTAAAGTGATATAAATTTGGGGCTACCCAAGCATAGTTCCTGCCAATAGGTCTAACTCATCACAAGCATAACGACTGATGGGTTACAATTTCATATATCAATTGGTACATGACTTAGGCTAGTAGGTCTCATTGAAACCTCCTTACATTGAGTGAATATAAGGTGTGTTTTAAGATATCACTAGGGCTAAAAAGGGATGCCTAACTTAATTTTATGGCTGTAGCATTTATGCAAGAAATGCAATTTTTAAAGGAGATGGGATTAATAAAAAAAATTTAATTATAAAGAAAACTTAACCAGGATGATTTTAGGAGAAATGTCTCTTTTATCCCTAGTGGAGTCACCATTGTGACATGTGCCGAAGCCCAACTCAATTTCAGTTGGGTTTTCGAAGGCTCGCTTTTAGGGTCTAAGATCGGATGAGGCTCATTATAATTCATAAGTTGGCCACTTCACACCAAAAAGGGGTTAAGCACAAATTATTATAGATAGTCAACCTATAAAGGCATCTAATATGAGCTCAAAGAGGTAGGTGTCATGGGGTCACCACTCAACAAAATGTTGGGAAATGAATCTTGACCTTTTGATGCCCAAATAAAGAACAGTGTTCAGGACATCATTCTTACTTGGCACCTAGTTAAGTGTTTTTTTATAATTAATTTTTAAATATTAATTTACCACCTCATTTCTTACATGATGCATTGTGATAAATAAACACTCTAGTCACATAAAAAGTAGTAAATAACAAAAAGGTCTGACTTAAATTATTACATAAGCAAATCATCCCGAAGAGAAAAATAACACACAAAATAAAATATCATACATAAATCGGTAAGTTAATGGAATTTTAGGAACATTGGTTCCTTCATATATAATTTTGCAAAAAGGATAGAGAGCCTTCATTTGATTTTGATGAAAAATGCGGGATGAGTGATCTCATTTTGAAGAAAATGAGGTTCCCTTTATATGGTGTGGTTTTACGTTAAAATCAAACATTGGACCATTTTATCAAGAAAAACCCAAATTAATTAGTAAAAATGGCTTTCAGCAAATTTTCCATTTAAGGTGCAGAAAAATCATTTTATTACTACTTATTACATCCCAAAAAAAGAATACAATCAAAATTAACAAAATGCCAAAATAAATAAATAAAGAAAAACATTAAATAAAATGATCCTAAAAGCAAATAAAGTAAAATGAGCTGAAAAGAGAGAGTGAACCAATTGGGGATATAACTATCGAAGCATGATCACTACTCAAGAAACTCCAAATGCACATTAAATCAATCGCTCACACAAAAACATAAGAAATCAATAAATTAGCATATTAAGAGAAAAGGAACACTAAAGTGGTTAAAATAAACAGAATAATCATACCAACATATAAACTTTCATATAGAGGCAAAAACACTCATATAAAAAACACAAATATGGATCAAAAAAAAATTATTAGGAAAAGGACATGGATAAAGATAAAAAAAAGGGATAAAAATAACATTAAAATAGGCATATGTCCAGCCACAGATGCAATGATTGTATATTGCATTGACAAACAGGCATCTGTGATGCTTTTCTCCCTTTTGTCACTCGAAAAAAAGATATAAAAAGCAAGTATTAAGGCAAACAAAATCTAAAAAGACCTAACCACACAGTCTTATGATCCTAAATCATGCTCGATCTACAAACTATCCTTAAACCATTCTTTAATTAAATAATAGCAACAAATAATATGTAAGATAATAACTTAAACACAAGGGATAAAGCATGCATCCATAGAGGAAATCAAGCCCTAATATATTATTCTAGCACATTAACAAATTCAAATCATCATGGCATCTTCATTAACATGCAAATTAGGGAAAATAATACAACAAATATGTCATAGTATTACTAAACAACATGCTTATTCATATGATCATAGGAATGAATTAGAGAGAGAAAGAAAATCTAAAATATTATCCTCATGATATTTTGACAATGTAACAATAAAACTATTTGCCTCTACTTCGATCCTTAATATTGTATTAAAAAAACAAAGAGATTTTTGTGTTTTTTATTTGGATGAATGAAATCTGAACCTCAATCCTCGAGAAAAGAAAATTGATTGTTTTCCTCTCAAGAATTCTATTATTTCTTCTTTTCAAAATCTGAACCTTTCGTCCTTTTAAAAAACTCTAGTTTTTGGCCTTTCATATTTGGAGAAGAGTTGGAGATTCACTCCAACTCCAACTCCAACTCTTTAGATATGGAAGGATCCAATCCCCCCGCCCCCCCGATTCGAAAGATCCTTAAATCAACCTTATCTTCAATTTAAAAATTAAAAAATCTAAGAAATCAGGAAATACAACCATAGACGAGTGTCCATCAAGGATAGACAACCATCCCTCACATGATTCCCTAGATATTATAAAAATGCCCCTGATCTGATATGGACTTAAGAGAAGTGGCCACAAATGACTGTCTGTCCCTTTTAAAGCCAAATTCAAGGTTTTTTATGCTTTATTTTTGAAAACCTCCAAAAAATCTTAAAAAACTACAAAGTTTATATAAAAATGCAAAAAATTAAGGTTGGAGCTTTAAGGTTTATGTTCTCTATCAGAAATATATTATTTCCTCATCATCGAGTAATCCTGATCTAGGATACCTCAGGTTATAGTGTCTACATCAGCAACTATAACCTCTCTGAAGAAGACTGCAACCTCAAGTATACATCTATATACTTCTACTCTAAACTTTGGCTAACCTAAACATTAGTCCACTAACTTCCCCAAACTTAAAGGCAACCGTAAACACTGGGACCTGAGGCAATTCTAATTAAGGTTACTTGATAGTTTGATCATGTGGGTTGCTGGTTTTTTTTTGTAATTATTTTGACATCTTGTCATGTATTTTCGTTGGATAAATTTCATTCCCTACATAAACCAAAAGGTATGCTTTTGAATTTTTACCAAACGAGACTGGAATAGTGGTAAAATAATGGTAAACGTCATTATGATTTAATACAATGCAATTTTATTGGTTGTTTTCATGTGTTCAATTTGAACACGAATTATATTCTTTTACTTTGTGAATATTAAAAAAAAGCATGCTTAATGGTGATTTTAACTTGGTAGTATATGCAACATTTTTTGTTGTTTGAATATTTATTTTATATTGCAAACAAGAAGTAAATGTTCTAAATAAAAAAAAAAGTATTTGGCAGCGTGCGAATGAGGAAGTTACAGTATATTAAAAAAAGAGAGAAGAACAAAAAAAATAGAATAGGAAATATATGTGTGTCCATGTGTGTGTAGATATGTGTGTGTGTGTGTGTAAGCATAGAAATAAATAGGAAAATATGCAGATATAAGTGAAAATATGTGCATGTATGTGTAGTATATAGTAAATAAGCCTAACGTGATAAAAATCATATAATGTATTTAGAAAAGAAAAATGAAAGATGGTGAGTACATGTAAAAATCCAAATAATTGTGAAATGATAAAGGTCATGCATTTGTGTGCATAAATCACTTAGGACACATATGTAAATAACAAAAATTCATGAGTGCAATAATAAGGTATACATTGTACATAGATATTAAAAATGAAAATTGGTGGATGAGTGTAAGTACACAACCAATGATAAAATAATAATCTAGAATGCCTATGTAAATAACATTAATATTTTGTAAATAATAGTTGACATATCCCTTTTGGTTAAGATTTTGCATAATTACTAGAAGCGTGGTGGCGGATTAGGTTAAAATTATATGTTGTTTAGTTGTGGGCTTTAATAGGCGAATTTTGTGCAAGTTCAACTTAAGATATTTTAAGCTAAATTGTTATCAAAATTTGCACCTGTATAGTGCTGACACCTAAATTACACCAACCTACAAAGCCACAATTAATTGTGTTTATTTACCTTATACAAATGATAGACCTTGCATATAGATGGCACATCAATAAGCCACTTGTTATCGCGCTCTCACTAACATCCGCATGCCATCTAGCCAATTTACATCCAGAGGATTGTTAAGCAATTGGGGCTCGTAGAGGAGATTGATGAGTTGTTAGCCCCAATTGGGTGGATAGAGTTATATGTTGGCATCTACAGGACCTACCCAGAGATGATCGAAGAGTTACTAGCAATTTAACACTATTGGAGCCAGCAAAGGCCGAATGATGGGCCTGATGTGATTGCCTTTCGTAGCCTTGATCACCCAGTGTTTAGGACCCATTGGTGTTTTGTTAAGATTTTGAGACCGTCAATAAAGGATGATGCTCTCCGCCTTGAGTTTTTCGTTACATTGCAGATGTAGTGGGCCATACCATAACTTAGGGTGATTTACAACCTAAGGAGGGCAAAGTCTGTGATCCCAATTGTTCATCTATCTACAACAAGTGTGGTCATGTTCATATTTAGGCCAAATAGGTAGCTTTAGATAGTAAATGTAGCTTATAGGTCATGAAGGCTAGTAAAAGGGTGGATTTGAGCCATGTTATTCTCACACACCTACAGAGGGTGTAGCATGTGCCCAGACAATAGATGGTTATTGGGGGAGTAGTCACCAAAATGTTGCTGGCCAAGGAGATGCCTGAGCGAATAATGGGCTTGTCAGCTGGAGAAGGCATTCATCTAGACCACAAAGAAGCATATGACATACAATTAGCTTATGAGTATGATGGTGTATTGTATGGATGCAAGTATCTAACTCCTAGAGAGACAAATGAGGCCTTCCATTTGGATCACAAGCTAAAGGAAGAGCCTCGGTAACCACATAATGAGCAGAAGCCAATTGTGGAGTAGTAGATGGAGGATGTCCTAAGCCTCAAACTTAAGAAGGAGGATGTATAATTCATAGATTATTTTACATGTGAGGCAACCCACTTAAAGCCAGATGAGGAGCAGCACACCCAAACTTTCTTAACTTTTCATTAAGACTTACCTTTGTGGGTCTATGGCTATCCAAACATGCCGTCATCAATAGCATCACCACCTCCTCAGCCAAATGCACCCATAGCGAGCAGCTAAAGCTCTAAGAGACATACAAAAGAGGTGGAAAGAGGTCTAGGCATTGATGCACCATTTTGATGATACCTAGTAGAAAACACAAAAGGAGTCAATCAAACTAATGAAAGCATCCAAAAGGCCAGCAAGAGGATCCAAGCAGTAAAGGTGGTGTTAGACTCAGCTAAGAAGAAGGCCACCAAGGTATAAGATGAGATGGAGAAGAGGATTGAAAAACTTGACTAAGATTTCTAGGGGCACTTCATGCACCTTAAGGGGGTTGTCCAGTGGTGTTTCAATAAGTAGGTGATAGAGTTTGGCAAAATACGCCACGAGATGGGTCATTTTATAGGTTATATCAAGGAGTTCTTATACCCCATCTCCACCAATCTCATTGGCTATATTCCTCTTTCGGGTCCTTAAGACACAGTAGACCCCTCAGTCACCATATCATCTCTTAAATACATACTGACCTCGTCGGCACGGAGGCATCGCTTACATTCATCTCGAAGGGACCTACCAATTACACCTTAGGATATTAGCTCAAGATTCAGGGAGTTCTCCATCATATATTCCTTTTATATATATTTTCACCATTCCCTATACAATATATTGTTTATTACACTTGTCATTTTCACTTGTAGTATTTTTTTTGACATTTCCTTTTACTTTAGATTTATTATTACACATGCCATTTTTACTTGTAGTATTTTTTTAACATTTCCTTTTACTTTAGATTTATTTTGAACGTAACATGCAGTACTCTTTATTATTTAAATATATGTTGTGAATAGTGTAAATCTCACTTGTATATCACATCATTTGTTTGCATGTTTACTACTGACATAATCAATCTAACATCAATAAAATTATAAATAATAAAATATAATGTAATAAATAAATATAAGTCGATATTACTCAAATGAAAGTCTAAATAATAACAATAGAAACAAAGTGATAATAACTTGCCACAATAGCACTCGCATGAAGAATTTCATAATATACGTAATAACCTATATCATCATCATATGCAAGGGGCAACTATATTTGCCAAATTGATAAAGAACTTGCACAACTCATAAAGTACAAAAGACATCTCAATTAACCCTTTTTACCAATGCAAATGCTAGGGAATCATATCAAGATGAATTCTTCGATTGGAATTCTACAAAACCATAAAAGGGATGCATATCAGTCATTATTGTATAGACCAATACAGCCTCAAGACAGCCATAAGATGGCATTCTCTTTTGTTATAGGGGGTAGGTGGTCATGTGATTGGCTTAAGTTCCAAGATTGGCTTAAGTTTTAAGCACCTCCGGCACAAAAAAAAAAAGTTTTTCCCTAGTGGTCTGAAAACACACAAAAGTTTTCCTTGCATCTTAGTAATTCCAAGCATCCCCCACATATAAGAAGTTTTTGTTTGTATCCTTAGTGGATCACCTTCTAAATTTTTATATATATCCCTAGTGAATTAACATGCTAACAAAAGGGCATCAATCACTCCACTTTTCAAAATCCTTTAAATCAAGGCATAGCCATAGACAATCGGTTCATTTTCAATCAAAGCATAGCAGCAGATAGTAAAGGTTTGCTTTCAAACTAAGGCACAGTGGCCGGTAGTGGGGTTTCCTTTCAATCAAAGTACAACCATAAATAGCAAGGTTTGCTTTCAATTAAAGCACAATCATAGACAGTAGGATTCACTTTTAGTCAAAGCACAACCACTGATAGTGAGGTTCACTATCAAACTAAGGCATAACCACAAACAGTAAGGTTTTCTTTCAACCAACACACAGCCGTAGATAGTAGGGTTCACTTTCAACCATGGCGTTGTCATAAATAGTGGAATTTTCCAAAATTCCTTTCAACACTCATCCAAAGTCTCTCGAGAGCACTAAGTCCCTTTAAGAGGCACCAAAGTTAAAAAATCAATAATTGGAGTCAAGATATGCAACAAGTTGTCATCGATCGCACCACCCACCATCTTTTATAAGCCTTTTTAAGAAGCAACTGGAATGCTACCTCTTTAAATAAGTGTCTTTCTCCTTTCAGTTTAAACTTTAGCTCACCTAGGCACTTAGTATACTAGCCTCACTAAAGTTAGGGGCAATTGTAGACATTAGATCTTGAGGAAGCTTTCGTCAGAGTTACCTAATGAGAAATACTACTCTTTGAGAGACAATGAATCAAGGATTCTAAGTCCTTTTTTGGGTTTTGTTAACCTTTCTAAAATGTTTTGGAGTGTTTTGTGCTTATTTTAAGCTATTTCAAGAAAGCAAAAGAGTTAAATAATGAAGAATATTCCTAAGAATATACTTAAAAATCTTTTTCATATATTTTTGACATTAGACACCCGGGCAAGGCTTTGCACTCACATACATATCTTTACACACCCATGCAATTAGGGAATATCTACATTATTTTGCCCGTTTGCCAGCTTAACTGCCATTTTTAGATTGCATTTCTAAGGAAATTTTTTACATGGCCATGTATGGTGAATAATCTGCTTTATTTAGGCCAATTTGACAAGTTGATTGAAGTAATTGATTTGTAGACCTATACAAAGGGATTTGTATGTTGTGTAAGTGAAAACATTCACCCACATTTTAGAATCAACTTGGAAAATTAATTGCTTAACATTTTTAATTGCACACTTGTGTATTGGGCTTACACGTCTATGTAAACATCCGTATACACAGTTTTATATGCAGAACTTTAGAAAGATTGGAAGTGATAACTTGAATTATGATTTTATTATTAGTATGTTTTAGTGTGTTTAAATTGGTTTTTTAATGTTAATTTGTTTAATTTCTAAGTTTGTGATTTTGTGGACTTAATTGTAATTTTTTTGTTTATTAGGTGCTTAATTAGAAAAAGGAGTAATTACATGAAGAAAGAAGAAAATTTTCTTAATTGAAGATCTTGGAAGAGTTTAATCACGTTAGAGCATAAAACCATTCTCCTAGGTGGAGGAGATTTTCTCTTATATAAAGGAAAATATAAAGAAGTTAGGCAAAAGACCCACCTCGGTAGAGGGAAGATCTCCCTCTATTAAGGAAAGCTTATATTGTGAAGTCCAGAGGAAGCCTCCTCAGTGGAGGGGATTTTTCCCTTTACCAAGGCACCCCATAAGTTATAGAAAAAATCATCTCCTTGCTGGAAGGGATTTCTCCCTCTACCGAGGCACAATATTTCAATCACGATATACTACTTATTTTATCTGGAATTAGAAGTAATTGATAGCAGGTTTTCTTCCTTTTCAAGGGTATATAAGCAACATAAACACCAGATGGGAGGAGGAGACAAACTTTTAAAAAAATTTTGACCTAGTTTTAAAGAAATAAGAACCTAGGGTTTAGAGGCTATGGTTGGATGTTCTGAGAAGACTTCAAGGGAAGCTAACAACTCTATGTGTATTGTAATCTTTTATTTTAGTTTTTCAGTTGTTTTTAATATGAATAGTGAGTAGTTTTCTTTACCTTTGTTGAGGGAAACTTGAACCCTCATACTTTTATTGTAATGACTTTAATTTGAGCTTTAATTCAATGCAAGTGTGTTATTTCCTAGTTCTTGAGCTAATTCTTATCTTGAGTTGCGTTGAGTTGATGATTGATGTATTGAATAAATGGTTAAGAATAAAATGAAGTTAGATCTCTTAAAAGAGGGTTTAATGAAAGTTTAAACGTTTATAAACCGGACCGATATGCTAAGTATTGAATTGTTCATAATCCAAGAGTTTAATGCTTAGAACGATATTTTGAATAAGATATCCGACTTTACACTAATTTTCCATAATCACTTGTGTTATTTTTAATCAAGTTATTACAATAGAAGTTGAGGTGGATAGTTCTTTTAGTATAAGTATTTTTATTATTGAATTTTTATCACTTTTACAATCTTGTTCAATTTTACAATTTGCTATTTTAATCTCATTATTTTATTTATTTAGTCATTGTATTTAACTTAGTTAATTAATCATCACTCTAAATCTTGGGAATTCTTTCACACATCACTCACTCTAAAATCTAGAATACATAATTTATACAATCCTTAAGGTACTATATTTCAAGGTCTTAATCTTATTTCCTTATATTACTTACCGATCTAGTACATTTGCTAGAGATCGATTAAGTTTTTGGCATCATTGCAGGGGATTGGTGTTCATTTTAGATTTTATAGTGAATTTTGTGTTGTTACTCTTCTTCTCTTTCTATTCTTTATTCATTTTATTTTTTTATTCTTTATAAGTGTCAATAGTGCATGGTAAGAAATGACCCAATTTTACCTATTAATGCCTTGTAAAATGTCTACTTTTTAATATGTATTTTCTTATGTTTAAGTAGCTTAAGTATGTAATATTATGTGTATTTTGTGTGTTTATGTTCAGTTTATGCATTTATGTGCGTTTTTAGGTAAAATTTGGTGTAAGTGTGAAGTAAAGTGAAGAAATGGTAAAGATTCAAGGATAAAGATCACGAGTCGTGAAGTGGCTCATGACTCGGACTGGAGTTTACGAGATGGATGGAAGATTACAAGTGAGGCAGAAAAGATTTGTTCACGAGTCGACGATATGTTCACAAGTCAGCATAAATGTCACGACTCGGATGGAAGATCACGAGTACAGAAGCACAGCTAGAATTCACGACTCATGAAGCAGTTCACGACTCGAACAAAATACCTGTTTCCAAACGTTGCACCTATTTGCACCTGATCCTTCAGTCAACCATCAAGACTCTTCAGGGTAGCTTTTCATGATTAACAACTATTCTGAAGGGGCATATCTATAGAGTTAAACTCTATAAATATTGGGGTGAAGCTTTGAAGAAGGAGATCAATCAATGTTTTGTTTTTAGAAATATTGTTATTATTTTGGATAAACATTTTTTCTTAGTTTTTATTAGATGATTACAAAGGGATAAAGCCAAAAGAACACGAGATAAGTTTCTTTCTCTTGTTTATCTTTAATTGAATTATATACGTTGGCTAATTTCCTTTGTACAGTATAACTATGCACTAGTATTTGTTTAAAACATGTTCATTATTCTTATTATGAATGAAGTATGATTTACATCCATTTGTGTGCTTTGGTTTTCTATGTATGATTGGCCACCATATTTGTCATGTTAGTCAATTTGTTCGCAACGAGAGTTGGAATTCTTTGATGGAAAAACAAATGAATGTACTTAAAGCATTGAATTCCTTTAATTTGACTTAAGGAATTCACTTTTAAGGGTTAAAGATTTGGCATAGAGCTTCATAATTTTTGTTTATCTCTATAATGACACGAGAGTGCTTATAGACTCTAAATGAAAACATATTTACTGATAACGAGAGTTGCTTTAAAGAATTTAGGCTAAATTCTCCAGTCACTTCATCCATACAATTACTTGATCTTGTTCTTAAATGAATTGCTTCTCTTAGTTATAATATATCTTTATACCATCATTTAAGTCATCTTTAATCCAATTTGATTTAATATATGCAAAGTAGTTTAAATATTTATTTAAATACATAATCTACATTTTATTCGCTACCTATCAATCTACTCTTTGTGGTTTCAATACAAAATTTATCATGTTCCTTTTGGAACGATACCCTACTCATCCTATGCGCAGTCTAGTGAGACTAAGGGTTCAATTAAATCCCCATCAGATTTTGGTGCCGTTTTCGGGGAACGACTTACATGAATTTTTATTGATTGATATGAAGAATTAGATGCTTTAGGATTATATGATATAAATTAGTTATTTTGATCTATGAATTTTGTATTGTGTTTATTGTATTCTTTGTAATTAGAGTTTTTGTAATGATCTTAGACTCAAAGTATATGTGATTTTAATAGTTAATTTATTAAATTCATCTTTTGCACAATAATCTTTTTGTTTAGGATTAGTTTTTTTTAGTTTATATTTTATTTGTTCTTTGGATTATTATTGGTTATATTTTAAGTATTTTATCATTTTCATTTTTCTTGTCTTATTTTTCTTCCGTCTTTTTAACATTTGGATCGAGATTGGTCAAATTTGCAGAAAAGTTGCAACAAAGGGAAGCTTTCACGTGTCCTGTTCGACTCGTGAAGCTGTTCACGAGTGCTCCAGAAGCAAAAGCTTCACGAGTCGTGAACATGTTATCGGGTCATGCATAAAATTATCGATTCGAGAAGAGTTTCATGAGTAACATAAAAAGGAATTCTTCACGAGTCATGAATGTTGGTTCGACTCGTGAACCCTTTTACATCTGTCGAATGATCCAATTTTTCACGAGTCATAAAGTTGTCTCCGACTCATAAACATGTGAACATATGTCTAACTTCTATTCTTCATGGGTCGTGAAGTTTTCTCCGACTCGTGATTCACTATTCTCGATTTTACCGTGTCGTGAATTTTAACCCTTTTTCTTTCTTTCTTTATTTCTTCATCATTTTACTTAATCATCTTTTTCGTGCTTAACTCTTCATTAACTGCAATCAATTAGTTATAAACAAAGGCGACAACGGTTCTAAGGGAAATTAGGGTTTGTGAAACAACATGTCGTTTCACTATTCTCCCTCATTTTTCTATAAATATAGCAGTTAGTCTTTTCCTTTCTTTCATAGTTCTTTTCTTCTCTTCACGTCTCGTGCACTTATTTCTTTTTGGCTTCTTTCATTTCTTCTCTTTTACTTTGTCTTCTTCCTACAACTTGTTTGTTTGCGTGTTTCTCTTCAACGTTCTTCTTCTTTCATTTCTACACTCTTGCATTTCTTTTCTTTGTCTTTCTCTTATTTTCCATCAATGGTGAGAACAAAGAACCCATATTCTTCAAGAAGCCAGCGAGGGGGAGATGAAGCACAACTAGAAAGTTTACAAACTCAATTTGGTGCACCATTCCCCATTTCATCTATCCATGAAGGTAATCATTTCCTTGCTCTTAAGGATAAGGAAATTTCTCAATGTAAGTATTTTCCAGACTCTCTCATTGAACAAGTGGGATTGCTTGATGCAGTGAATGAAATGCTATCTCAATGTGGCTTATTGCGTTTTGTTAATATGCATGAACAATTTTATACTGATTTGGTCTTGGAATTTTACACCAATTTGAAGGAAAATACTGAAAATCCTAGGCTAGTGGACTTTCATTTGAATGGGATTGATTATACATTAACATATTTCATGATGCATCATATTTTTAGCTTTAAACAATCTGGATTATGTGATCCTCCTAAGACCTATAGGCCTAATGCTTTTTGGAATTTTCTCACTAGATTGACCACACCATTTAGGGCTAGAGAGGCTAAGTCAATGTTCATAACAGATTTAAAGTATTGGATTTTGCATAAGATCCTTGCCTCTATTATCTTTAACAAGCCTGAATTTAATTGAGTCTCTCGTCATGAGCTATTTTTGATGTGGTGTGTGCATAATCGCAAGTCTGTTTGTTGGTCTTTTTGGATTTTCAATCAATTATTGAATTGTGTTGGTCGTTCGAAGTCTCCTATCACACATGGACATGTAATAGTTGCTATTGCTAGGAGTCTTGACATTGATTTAAGTACTTATGACCCTGCCCTTCCATACTTATATTTTTCCAAACATATTTTTGTTCGGGGTGAAATTGTCAATAATTCCTTTCAATTTATTCCACCGCTTTCACGATATTGTTGGAAGCATCTTGCAAAAAGCTCTACTCCATAAGAAGCGGTTGAGGAAAGCACTTCGGATGAGGCAAGGGATGGGGCACAGGAACAAGGAGATGTTCCTATGGAGGAAGTTCCTAAAGATGAGGTTGTTATTTCACCACCTATTGCTGGATCTTCTTCACATTCCATTCATTCCATGTTCAACCAGTTGTTGCAAATTCAATCCACCATACAGAATCAACTCACATCATTGGAGCAAGTTACCTCCCATTTGGTTCTATGTCAACGATGCCTTGAGTACAAGGTGGATACTTTCATTGCCCAATCGGGTTATATGGTATCTTTGCCTCCACCTTCACTATGATCTTAGGGGAGTTTTCTTTCCTTTATTCTTTAATTTGTTTCTTTTTGTTTTTGTTTTTTTTGTTTCTTCACACTGAGGGCAATGTGTGTTCTAAGTGTGGGGGAATAAAATATGTTGTGTGTTGCATGTTTGTTTCACATTGTTATTTTTGTTTGGGTGTGTATCTTTTTCTTTATCTAGACTAAACTTTTTAGTAAGTTTTCTTATAAGTATTGCTCTCAATTGATTATAATATAGGTTGTTATGTTAAGTCATTTTCCTTTTATACTCATTTGATTAGTTTTTCAAGGCTTTTGGCATGTGTTTTGTGTTTTCAAGTTATCTCTTTTTACTTTTTTCAACATTTTAGATTATTTAGTCTCTTTACTAACTATGCTTTAAGGTGAGAATATGCTCATTTAGTTTAAGATTTTAGGATTTTGTTGCCTCATGGAAACTATAGCCATAATACTTACCTTTACCTTTTAATAATGGAGGAGGGCTAGCAAAAAGAAAATAAATGATGAAATAAAATAAAATAAAAGCAAGATGTATACTTGAAAGTTTAGTAAAGTATGGGATGGAGCGTAAAATGCACCCATTACTACATTTTCTTGCTACTCTAAGTACATGGGATAAAGCTTTAAAGAATTCCCATTCTAAAAGAAAAAAAACAAATGCAGTCTAAAAATGCATAAGTGCTTGCAATTTGTCCTAAAAGGCAACTATAGTCTTAGAATCTTAGGTTTTATGATCAATATTCTCTCTTGATCATGGTTAGTTTTGAGACTTTATTATTTTGATGTTGGGTTTAGTAAACTTAGGTGACTTGGTAACTTAGAATATATGTCTTAAGTTTTGATTTACTGATATTTTGAGTGTTTAAGGAATTTGACTTCATTTCAATCTTGTTTAAAGTGAATATTGAGCAATGCTTTATAGTATAACTTACTTAGTTTAACTTGGGATTAAATTTTCTCACTCTTCTCTTGCTTGGGGACAAGCAAGGTTTAAGTGTGGGGGAATTTTATGCCTTGTAAAATGTCTACTTTTTAATATGTATTTTCTTATGTTTAAGTAGCTTAAGTATGTAATATTATGTGTATTTTGCGTATTTATGTTTGGTTTATGCATTTATGTGTGTTTTTAGATTAAAGTTGGTGTAAGTGTGAATTAAAGTGAAGAAATGGTGACGATTCAAGGATGAAGATCACGAATCGTGAAGTGGCTCACGACTCAGACTGGAGTTCACGAGGCGGATGGAAGATTACGAGTGAGGCACAGAAGATTTGTTCATAAGTCGGTGATATGTTCATGAGTCAGCAGAAATGTCACGACTCGGATGGAAGATCACAAGTAAAGAAGCATGGCTGAAATTCACGACTTGTGAAGCAGTTCACGAGTCAGACAAAATACCTGCTTCCAAACGTTGCACCTGTTTGCACCCGATCCTTCAGCTAACCATCAAGACTCTTCAGGGCAGCTTTTCATGATTAATAACTATTCTGAAGGGGCATATCTGTAGAGTTAAACTCTATAAATATGGGGGTGAAGCTTTGAAGAAGGAGATCAATCAATGTTTTGTTTTTAGAAATATAGTTATTATTTTGGATAAACATTTTTACTTAGTTTTTATTAGATGATAACAAAGGGATAAAGCCAAAGGAACAAGAGATAAGTTTATTTCTCTTCTTTATCTTTAATTCAATTATATACTTTGGCTAGTTTCCTTTGTACATTATAACTATGCACTAGTATTTGTTTAAGACATTTTCATTATTCTTATTATAAATGAAGTATGATTTATATCCATTTGTGTGCTTTGATTTGCTATGTATGATTGGCCACCATATTTGGCATGTTAGTCAATTTGTTCACAACGAGAGTTTGAATTCTTTGATGGAAAAACAAATGAATGTACTTAAAGCATTGAATTCTTTTAATTTCACTTAAGGAATTCACTTTGAGGGGTTAAAGAATTGGCACAGAGCTTCATAATTTTTGTTTATCTCTATAATGACACGAGAGTGCTTATAGACTCTAAATGAAAACATCTTTACTGACAATGAGAGTTGCTTTAAAGAATTTAGGCTAAATTCTCCAGTCACTTCATCCATACAATTACTTGATCTTGTTCTTAAATGAATTGCTTCTCTTAGTTATAATATATCTTTATACCATCATTTAAGTCATCTTTAATCCAATTTGATTTAATATATGCAAAGTAGTTTAGATATTTATTTAAATACATAATCTACATTTTATTCGCTACCTATCCATCTACTCTTTGTGGTTTCAATACAAAATTTACCCCGTTCCCTTTGGAACGATACCCTACTCATTCTATGCCTAGTCTAGTGAGACTAAGGATTCAATTAAATCCCCATCACCTATTAATCCTGAAATTGAAAGGACTTACATAAACTAAGGTGACAATAGAGAAATAATATGAATTCACAGGATTAGCCACGTAATGGCCCTCCCCTCGAAGATCCACCTTTACTTGGAGGGCAAGTTATCCAAAATTAGGCTAAAGGGAATGGGATGAAACCGAGAACCATAAAGGACTATACTACGCCTAAGTGGAATGAGGAATATAGGACTATTATTCTACCTCAGAATCATCATTTTGAGCTAAAACCTACTACAATCACCATAGTCTAAAAGAACCAATTTTAAAGAATGAAGATTGATGACCCAGCTCAACACTTAAACATTTTTTTGGAAATAAGTGATACGGTGCAAATCCCTAACGTATCTATAGATAGTATTAGGCTAAAATTGTTCCCTTTTACTCTAATTGATAAGGCAAAGGATTGCTTACAAATGCTACCAAGCCAGTCGATAAGATCATAGGAGCAAATACAAGAGAAGTTCCTAGTTTGATTCTTCCCACGAACCAAAATAACCACTATTAGAAATAATATTTATAATTTTTAGCAGCTTTATGAGAAACCATTTCATAAGTCTTGGGAGAGATTTAGGAGACTATTAAAAAGTTGTTCACACTATGAAGTTACTATGCATCAACTAATGTCTACTTTTTATATAGGTGTTAATCAAGTAACTAGGTCTTTCCTAGATGTAGTTTTAGGGGGAAGTTTTATGAACAAGATAATGAAGGAAGCTTTTCTTCTACTTGATGAGATGGCCATAAATAAAGCTCAAAGGACAAACACAATGACCACACAAAAGAAGCAAGAGTGTATAGTGTGGATGAAGTTACAATGCTTAGGGCCTAAATAGAGTTACTGAAGAAGGAGTTGAGTGTTTTAAAGGTACAGAATGTGTTTTATTTGTTCAAAGATATGATACCTATGAGAGAACACAAGTGACACCTAAAAATAAGATTGGAGAGTGTATAGGTACAATAACGGAGGATGTGAATGTTGTGAACCCCTATAGTAATACTTCTAATCCTGGGTGCAGAAATCACCCTAACTTTTCTTGGAGAGAAGGAAATCATACTTCCACATCAAACCCTCAACCTAGGGCCTCCTTCCATCAAAACATAGCCCTTCATGCTAATACTCAACAACCATATCAAGCACAAGCCCTAACACATTACCTATCCACCTAGCAAGCCCCACCCTACCAACCACCAAAATTCCAACCAAAACCTCAACACAATCATAATAAGAAACCAAACATAGAGGAGATATTTGCTAACTTTATGACCATACAACCCATATTCATGGCAAGTCAGGATGATAGATGAAAGTCCTAAGATGTTTGGATGAGAAATCAAAATGCCTCTGTTAGAAATTTAAAGACTCAAGTAGGGCAACTTACAAATTCTCTCTCTAATAGAACTCATGGTACATTTCCATCTAATGTGGACTACAACCCAAAGAAAGAAGCAAAAGCAATCACCTTAAGAAGTGGGAAAGAGGTAAAAAAGACTGTAAAAGGTAATAATTCTTCACAACCGATGGAACCGACAATGGAGGTAAGTATTTCTAAACCTGTTATTAATAATGAAGTGCCCTACTATTGTTGAGAAAGGTAAAGGTAAGAAAAAGTTTGTTTCTAATGTTGATGAGTCTAAATTGCCTTATCCTTATTTAGCTAAGAAACAAAAGCATAATGAATAATTATCTTGATTTCTAAATATGTTTAAGAAGTTGCATGTAATTTTACCTTTTGCTGAAGCTTTATTATACATGCCCAAATATGTTAAATTCATGAAAGAGTTATGTTCTAATAAGAAAAGCTAGAGGGAGTAGGTACAATATAATTGTCTAAAAATTATAATGAACAAAAGTTTTGAAAAATTAAAAGATCCAGGGAGCTTTACTTTGCCAAGTGTATTAGGAGAAAATTTTCTTAGACATGCTTTATGTGATTTGGGTGCAAGTATAAATTTGATGCTTTATTTTATTTGCAGGAAATTGAACTTAGAAGATATCAAATAGGCACAAATGACACTACAATTGGTGAATAGGTCTATAAAAAGGCCAAAAGGCATAATTGAGGATTTGTTAGTGAAAGTTGGAAATTTCATCTTTTTGGTGGATTTTGTAGTGATGGGTATGGAAGAGAATAGGAAAGTACCTTTGATAGTAGAAAGACCATTCTTGAACACAACTAAGGCCTTGATAGATGTGCAAGGGCAAATGGTGAGATTGCAGTTTAATGAGGAGGAAATGGTGTTTAATTTCAATAAAGTGATGCAGCATCCTTCCTATGGCTTTGAAGAATCCATTTATTTCATTGATGGCATTCAAAAGTGTGTAGATAAGAAGTAAGAAGAAATTCTATTGGAGGATGAGCTTCAAGGTTGTCTAATGCATCAAAAGAGTAAGGAACAAAAAAGAAAAAAAGAGGAGGAGCTAATAAGGAAGTTAGAGAAAGAGCACGATGACGAAGGCACTAAAGAGGAAAAACTATCTGCTCCTAAGGGAGAAAATATATTTGAACGTAAAACTCTTCCTTCACATTTAAAATATGTGTTTTTAGAGGACATTGCAAATCCCATAATTATTTTTTCTCTTTTGATAGGTTTGGAGGAAGATATGCTCATTAAGGTGTTGAAAAAGCATAAAGGAGCCATTAGTTAGGAGACATCTGACTTAAAGGGAACTAGTCTTAACTTTTGTACACATCAAATTTTGATGGAGAGCAATTTCGAACTAGTAGTATAACCCTAAAAGAGACTTAACCCAGCAATATAAGAAGTTATGAAAAATGAAGTGCTTAAATTGCTTGATGCAAGTATTATCTACCCTATTTTTGATAGTAGTTAGGTTAGTCCAATTCAATGTGTGCCTAAGAAGAAGGGTATGATTGTAGTGACCAAAGAGAAAAATGAACTCATCCCTACACGCACAATGATGGGATGGATAATGTGTATAGACCGTAGGAGGTTAAATAATGCCACTAGGAAGGATCATTTTCCTTTACCCTTTATTGACCAAATGTTAGAAAGATTGGCAGGAAAAAGATTTTACTATTTTTTTATATGGTTAATCAGGGTATATGTAAATACTTATAGCATCAAAAGATCAAGAAAAGACCACATTCACATGCCCCTATGGTACCTTTGCATATAGGAGAATGCCTTTTGGTATTTGTAATGCCTTTGCCACTTTCCAAAGGTGTATGATAGCCATTTTTCATGATTTCATTGAAAAATTCATGTATGATTTTACATTGTATGGTCGTGATTTTGATAGTTTATCTAACCTTGCTTCGTTCTTAAAATAGTGTGAGGAAACTAACCTTGTCCTCAATTAAAGTAGATGTTATTGATAAGGCATAATTCTAAGACATAAAACATCTAAGAGAGGAATTAAAGTAGATAAGGCACAAGTAGATGTTATTGATAAATCACCTCCCCATACAAGAGTTAAAGGTATTAGAAGTTTTCTTGGTCATACCAATTTTTATTGTCAGTTCATTAAGGATTTTTCTAAAATTGCTAAGCTACTTTCCAATTTACTGCTTAAAGATGTTGCATTTAACTTTAATTATGAGTATTTGCAGGCTTTTAACTTGTTAAAGCAAAAGTTAATCATAGCACCGGTAATAGCTTAACCAAATTGGAGCTTACCATTTGAAATTATGTATTATGCCAGTGACTATACAATAGGAACAGTTTTAGGTCAAAGAAAGGAGAGAGTTTTTCATGCCATATACTATGCAAGTCACACACTCACTGGTGCATAACTCAATTACAACACCATTACAAAGGAGTTATTGACAATAGTGTTCTCATTTGAAAAGTTTAAGCCATATCTCCTAAGGACCAAAGTCACAGTGTGGTACTCTTAGGCACCTTTTTGCAAAGAAGGATTCCAAATCGAGGCTTATTAAATGTGTTCTACTATTGCAAGAATTTGATGTAGAGATCAAGGATAAGAAGGGAGCAGAGAATTTTGTAGCTGACCATCTATCTAGACTAGATCATGCACATGTGGAAAAGGGGGAAATTTCTAACTTATTTCCTAATGAGTATATTTGTGTTGTTTATTCTTGTGAAATTTCGACCCTTTGGTTTGCTGACATTGCTAATTTTCTTGTAGGAGGTTAGCTGTTGTTGCGACCCTAGCAAGTATACTAGATCAACAAGTAGTAAAGATGAGTATTTTTAAGACTCTCAACTATCGTACCTAAGGGATTATAGGTGTTCAAGTTGAGACAATCGATCGTATGCTAAAAATTCCCAAAAGTTTGATGATAGTGCTATAATTACCCAAAATGAAAAACTTTTAATACCAAAATGTGCAGTAGAAAGAATTAAAATTGAACTAGCAACAATCCAAGGAAGAGTTAAATTATGAAAATTAACGAGTATAAAAACCTTAATAAAGAAAATGTTGCTCTGGTTCACTCATCCACCCCATACCCAAATGTGAATTAATTTTTACCTAAAAGCATACATGAATAAATCCGGGATAACCCTCTTAACCCAAGCGTCCCATTCCAGAGCCAGCTATTATAGTTACTAAATGCCCCATTCCGAAACAAGCCCAACAACTAGCCTGAGCATTGGTCTAATGACCAGATGCTAGCAAGTGTACTAGATCGACTAGTAATACAGGGAAATATAGATTAAGACCCCAAATATCATACCCAAGGAAACATGGATTGCTAAGAATAATATCTATGTATGAATTAAATTAATCCAAGATTGTTTTCCAAATGTTTTTGATTTAAAAGCAAAAATTAAACAAAATAAACAATTAAACAAAATAAAAGCTAAAACATGAATTAAAAACAAAGTAATAACTGGAATTCTCTTACTAAAGAAACTATCCACCTTAACTTTCATTGTAATGACTTAAATTCAATATAAACACCAGTGATTATGGAAAAACTTGTAATAAAGCAAGATATCTTTATTCAAGTATATCATTCTTAGTATTAAACTCATAGACAAATCTAATACTTAGCATGAAAATCTAGTTTTAACATCCTAAATATTCATTGAAGCCTTTCTCAAGTGATTCAACTCCAATTCATTCTTAGTTCTTCCTCTCTTAGTATTAACAAATAAAATTCACACATAATTATCTCATATTTCGGATAATAATCATGCATAAATATTAAAGAGTCAATCCAAGAACATGTAAATCATTAACTATGTCAAAATCAATTTTTAGTTATTTATTCAATAAACCAACAATCAATCTCAACACAATCAAAGATAAGAATATGTTTAAAACCAAGAAATAATCAACCGATATTGAAATTAAGCTCAAAATAAAGTCATAATAATGAAAATATAAGATTTCAAGAATCCATTAGCAAAAGAAGAAAAAACTATTTCCTAAACATAATTATAAACTAAAGACAAAGTTGAAAAGAAAAATAAAAACAACGTAATTAATTCTAAGATTGATTCCTAATTCCCTAATTGATCTCACTAATTGATTCCCTTTATTTGGTGTTAGAGTTGTCTATTTATAGGTAAAATATGTTGTAGAAGCCTTTTAAACTTCCCAAATTGGAGTAGGAGAAGAATCCTTCTTGAATTGGAGAAGATCGCAAATCCTTCATTGCATGGGAGAGCTTGCACGTGGCCATGCCTCTTCCTATGTAAATTATCACGTGGGCACGGGTTGAACATTAAGAGGGACACATGTGGGCACGGGTTAATCTTCCTTTCCTTGCACGTGGCCACGGGTTACTTCATTGTTATTAATCACGTGGCCATGTGTTGGTTATTTCATTTTCACACATGGCTATGTGTTCTTTTCTTCTTCAATTCACATGGCCATGGGTCTTTCACTACTCACCTTCACGTGGTCACGTGTCTCATGCTTCACTTCTTCACGTGGCCATGGGTAGATTTCTTCAGTGATTTCACGTGGTCACGTGTAAAGGTTCTGGACTGAACGCTCGCTTTCTCGCCTAAATTTCTCATATTTACACTTTTGGCCCTAATCTTTGCCCTTTTTGCAATTTAAGTCCTTTTTCTTGCAAATTAACCCTGAAAAACACCAAAATTTACAATTAACTTCAAAAACATAAAACTAACAAATTAAACTCAAATTAAACCTACTTAATACAAAATTAACCTAATTAAATACCTAAAAACATACTAAAACATCATATAAATAACCATTATCATCTAACATCCTAGGTTCTGTTTACCGTCCCATTCCAGAGCCAGCCAACCCAAAACCCATCTATTTCACTCCACACTCTAGTCTTCGAATCACAAATACTGCATATCTAGAGTACCATTCCAGAGTCGTCAAAAATAGACAATATTCATGATAGAAAAACTGAGGAAAATCATTCACAGCATTCAATTTACTAAGTTTAATACCAATCAAGACATATGATAAGAACCATTCATCCATACATGGAAAATGACTTAATAGATTGAAAAACTATGAGATACAAATAAACAACAATGAAATAGAGTATTCATTCGTGTATAAATCAAAATAGGTTCAATATTCACATGGGAGTAGGGGATTCAAACATCCCTCAAACAACAAAAAAAAACTACTCACAATCCATAATATAAAAGACAAGTAAAGTAAAGAAAGAAACTATAAAACCCATTTGAAGTTGAGGATTAAAATTGATGCTGCTCCTTCTCTCCTTCTCCAAACTGCTCTTTGATTGAAAACTATAACTTGAAGTAAGCTAAACTAATATCTGAAGCTATTCTTGTATTCTTGAAGTAAAACTAAACTAAAAGAGTGATTTTTACAAGTAAAACTATAAAACTATGTAAGAAAAGCTCTTTAGATGTAAAACTACATTTTTTCTCTCTAAAAAATCCCTCTACATGAAACCCTAAAAAGATCTCTTTTAAGACAGACAACTCTGCAGCTTTTATACTAGTATCCAAGAGGCCACAACTAGGACACTTTTGTCTCGGCCGAGTCATAAGAAGATAAGGCAATACTTTGCTTTGACCATAACTGGGACATATTTGTCTCATCCGCGACCTCCTTCTGGATCAAAAGACATTCACGAGCTGCATTGGCCATGGCTAGGACCAAATAGTCTCAACCGCGACCTATGGTGAAACGGTGAGTTTTGAGCTTCTGCAAGGGGTACGGCTGGGACAAATTGTCTCAGTCGTGCCTTAGCCAAATTTTCTGTACAAAATTCAAATTAACACCATTAATCACCAAGAAAACTCTGAACTTATCAAAATAACTAAATTAAACAAGACAAGAACATTTTAACACTAAAAGCACAAAAAGCATGCAAGATGAGACACTAAAACACACAAAATTTACTTGAAAACAAACATTAAAATCAAAGTTATCAATAACCCCACACTTAACCTTTTGCTCACCCTCGAGCAAATGAATCATCAATAATCTTGAAAACTCAAACTCCAATTTAGAACACAAAAATTCAAAGAGGCCAGAGCAATACTTAGTAGAAGATACTCAGATGAAGAACTAACTTAAAAAGACTAAAACTGATCTATATCGAACAATTTCTTGTGTGTGTGTGCTAGGCCAAAATAGATATTTATCTTTTCAAAACCAAAACTATCAGTGAACTCCATCAATCAAACAACAGAAAAATATGCCGGTTTCGTACTTGAAACTCGAAACAGCCATAAGCCTCTCTTTTAGCACCTGAACCATAAGGGTCATCTCTACTAAACAACTCAGGACAAAACAAGATCACCAAGTCTTACATTAAGGTTGTAATGGGGAAAAGGTATTGGCTTCAAGAAAATTGAAAAATTCAACAAGATAGAATTAGCCACACTACCCAAAACAAATACCACCTAACCTTCTTAAGAAAAATAACTCTTTAAAATTTATGCCCTCTTACTATCAACTGGGAAGATGAATTTTAGGACGTGAGTTCTCAAAATCTCAAGGAATATGAGCTAAAATCTCCTATCACAACTAATTAATTCTCTCCTCAAATGCTAGGTACCCCACACTTATTTTCTACAGTATTAAATGGCATTTCTACTGCCTATCCCTATATTTCTGATTTCTTTTCTTCTTCTTTTTTTAACAGTGAATAGTGAAATTATTCAATCACTAAAGGGAGTACCAAATGCAATAATCTTTATCATCTATGTCCCAAACTTTTTCAAAACTTTAAGCTCACAAACTCTTAAAAATTTCAACTTCCCATTACTTTTTAACTGACAAGCAAACTTTGAATCAAACCCAATATGCAAATTTCATTCCCCAACCTAGAGTGGCCAATTTTAAAGTAAAATAGACAAAGGCATTTAGGTTATGGTTCAGCATTAGTGCACGAAAAAATAGATAGTACACTTTTAGCATACCAATGAAGCTCAAAGGGGCTAACAATGGTAAAATTTACCAAGGGTAGCTCAAAAGTCATTTGAAAATTGGCTACCAAAGAAAGACTGCCTGGGTCATGTCCTAATCTTACCTGAGTTGAATGTTTGTTTCGAAGGGTGATAAGAAAGTTTCTAGCTATTCCAGAATTCCTTCACTCAGATGCTTTCACTCACTAGTTATTTCATGAGTTTTACAAAACTTAGCCTATTGTGCTCATTAAGTTAGAAATTGGACGATATATAATTAATCGATATCAATTCAAAAGAAAAACTTCAATGAACAATGCTACTACTCCCTGGCTACTCAGACCTCCTAAACAAGTAGTTCAAAATTTGAGTTCAAATTGACTCATTCCAAGATTAACTGGCAAGGTCAAGCTAACTGCAAAAGTAATTAACAACTCCTAAACACAATTATCTTAACTAAAATTTAAAAAGGAAATGATAAAATAATAAATAAACTTGAATTAAAAAAGAAACAAGGCAACATGCATAAACTTACTAATAGAGAAGGAATTCAAAAATACTGAAAAGAAAATCATACTAAATGCTACTTTAACTAAAATTAAACTAAAGTCATAAAACAACTTCACAAAAAAACTAATAACATCCCACAGTAAAAACAACAACAACCACAAATAAACAATTAAAACAAAGAAAACTAAATTGATTGTTCTTCATCTTTAAACCCTCAGCCCATACTTAAAATTTTGTTGTCCCCAGCAAAAAGCAAAAGAGAATCAAAATAGAATGATAGGTTGAGGAAAAATCCCTGAAATCATAATCAATCTGATGAATGGGGTGGTGAAGGTGGAAACTAGCTGTCAAAGCGGGATTGTAACATCCCAAAAGTAGTGACAATATCATCCATATGTTATGTGATTAAATTGAAATCGAAATCCATCCGCTGAGTGATATCATCAAGCCAGTTGTTAATAACAGTGTATTGCTTATTGGATAAGGTGATTGTACCATATCCAGCTCGTTCCAACTTTGTAGCTCCCATATACATAACATCCCTATATAAGGCTCTATCTGAAGCCACTAAATGCCCTTGCCCTGGAAAATGAGGATCATCGATAAGGACCGCCATGTTTCTTAGCATTTTATGATCAATGGCCAGGGGGTTTTCCACCGATGTACCAAACTTTGGATGCCTGTGAAAATGAGCCAAAGTGGTGACAAAACCTCCAAGTGCCAACTTGGAATCCCTCTTTGTGAAAGTGTGCAATTCTGAAACTTTTTGAGCAATGAATGCAACTCCATTTAATCGGATTCCATGTTACATAGCATAGAGAATGGTGGCCCCATTTGCATTAACATCTTATGGCCCTCCGAGGTTACTGAAGAATCCAAGGTCAAGTAGCAATGCATGATCCTCATAGGGTGATCTCTGAAATGATGGGCCTTGGTGTTCTTACAATTGAAGACAGTGGGGTCCTCGGGATCATAAATTTCCATCCATATGTCTTGCTTATTGAGATAAAGAATGTCCCTAGCAGCGTGTTGATCAAACCCCAACACTTCAGAGAAAGCATTGAGTGACATTTGATAAGAGAGGCCATCTTGTTAGTGTAAGCCCTAGCCCCAATACATTGTTATAAAACATTTAGTTTAATAAATGAGGCATTTGTATTATCTATTGTATTACTGTGCATATCAAATGATAGAACTATCCAAGAATGTTTTTTCAGTTTAAGTTATCATGTGTGAGGCATATGGTTGTAAGACCTTGAAACAAATTGAGACTTCATTCTAAATATCCCTCGTCAGTCATTGTTATGGGAATAACAAATGAATTAAGACTAGTATGCTCTCTCTGATAAGTTGAGTTCTATCTTACAGATCATAAGGACTAAAGTGTCAATCAGAGATCATAGATACATGTTTAGAACATGGTATCTGGATTCAATCCGTTCATGAGAATACTACATGGTACAAGTCATAAGTGTTTCTTATGTGCAAATTATGCATTGGAGTTCTTAGACCTAAAATCTCTATGAAACTCTTTATAAATTACTGTGTACTTTGACATACACCTAACATACTCGTAATAGGGTGACAAGTATGGGTATGATTGGGCATGCACTAATTCATGTTAGAAAGCATGAGAGAAGTAAAGGGATTACCCCTCTCGATAAGAGAAAAAATATCATCGACCACTTGATCAGTGAACGGAGAAGTGTATGGCCATACCGAGATGAAATAATGAGTAATCAATATTTATCTGAGAGTTCAGTATCACTGGAATATCAAGAAAGGAATTAGTATCACTTGTGGCTTTTTTTGGATTTTGGGTAGCCATTGGTGAACTAAAAAGAAGAACAAGATCAGATCTTGTGGCTTTAAACCATTCCCATAGTCGGATACACAAACATAGAGATAGCACTCACGATTTTAAGCCTTTTTTGCAAGTGTGTGTGTAAGCATAGAGAGGTGTGGCGTAAAGGCTGCTCCTTTGGCATTGGTGATCGAGATTAGAGATATATAAGTCTATCTTATATATTGGCCATTGCAAAATCAAGTTTTATAGAGCATCCAAAGTTGTATGTTTTTCAAAACCCTAAAATTGCAGGTTTCGATTCTATGTTGTTTATTGCGTGGCATGTATGATCAAATTTTTCAATTTTCCGCCGCGTGATCTTCATGTTTATGCCATGTGATATCCCTTCACATCTAACCAAAAACTCACAATGCCTGGGTCAGTATGGTTGTCTATCCCCAGTCTAAATTTGATGGTGGCTAAGAAATCTCGGACCAAATGAGGATAAACCTTCTCCTTCCTCTTAATGAAAACTCTCCGGTCTACACCATCGATCAACTTTTCTAGCTCGTTTTGGAAGCTTAATTTCGCCATCAAATCCATGTCCAAGCGAGGGGTGGCTAGATACTCCTGTTTGTTGAAGAGAGTCCACTAATCTTGGAATTCTTTTGGAACCCATGATGGTACCTTGGCCTTGGAGGATGCTTGAGGGGCAGCAAAGGATTATCCAGGTTCAGTACGAGTGCGCTTGGGTGCCATGTCTCTTGCAAGAACAACCAACACAAGATAAAAGCACTAAAAAAAAGTTCAAAACAACAACAAACAATGCTTTAAAAAGAAGCAAAAACTAGATAAATGGATGGCAAAGAGAAACTACAACGAAAACTAACCAGAAAAACAAACTAACAAAAAAACAAACAAAATTAAGACCAAAGGAAAAATTGCACCAATTATGTGACAGTCAACCATGATGACCGAGTCATCCTTTGGAAACTAGTAGCCCGCAGGTCAAATCGTTTCAGCCTATACACTTGGGTGCAATTGACACAAAATGCATGAATAACTTAAAAACATGCTTGAAACAACATGCACACAAAAGATGGAAACAACATAGAACTACAATGCTTAACCACACAAATGAACATTGACAAAGTATAATTTTTATATAGTAAACAAAATCATGCATGAGATTAACTAGAATTACAAGCAAAAATAAAAAGGGAATAAATAACAACTATCAAAAGGGTCCTAAAGCATCAATTCACCAAACACCTACATTAGACTTTTCTACTCATTATCAAGCATAAATACACATTGAAAACTTTTAAGGCATGGTTTTTAGGCAATATGATGAAAATGGAACAAAATAACTAAGGAGCAAATAAGGTCTCAATTCTCTTAGGCATCTCATCAAACAGTAGGTGGGCAAGGTTTAGTTTTTGCAATAAAGAACAAATAAACAACTTGTAAGCCTAACATACAAAGAGTATGTGCTAAATACTACAACCAAGCCCAAAATCAAGAGTTAAGAATCAAGACAAATGAAAATGGGAACACAAAATTCAATAAAAGAAACCCTAAACATGGAGAAAATATGTAAATTTAACACAAATCTCTACCACAAAACTTAATAATCAAGCAAGAAAATCATCTAAAAATGTAAAACAAAAGAGGAATTAAACCAAAATAAAGAGAAAATAAGAGATAACTTACTTGGTTCTTGATGCAAGGGAGTGAAGAATGCAAGAGGAAGAGAGAAAATAAGAGGAGGGGGCCATATTTTTGAAGAGAGAACAAAGGAAACTGAAAAAAAAAGCAAAGAGGTGTAACTTTTCATGCTATTTATAGATGGCCACAACGAAAACCCTATTGGGCACACTGGGACAAATCTATCTCAGTCGCGACCTGCATAAAATCAAAACTCACCATTTTGGTAAAGTGAAAGGCATGGCTGGGATAAATTAGTCTCAATCGTGCTCCCCTTCTGGACTCAAAATTAAACAACAAGCCACGGTTGGGACCAAATAGTCTCAACCGTGACTAATGAACTACCTACATAAATTTTAAAATAGACACAGTTGGGACATGTTGGTCTCAGCTGTGCCTAAGTTCTGGACTCCAAGCACTCATATGGGCACGGCTGGGACCAAATGGTCTCGATCGTGCACAATTAACATTCAAAATTCCCTCTCTTTTGGGCATGGCTAGAACACTAAGGTCTCAGCTGTGCACACATTCTGCCTCATAAATAGTGAAGGGGCCACGACTAGGACTAATTAGTCTCCTCAGTTGTGACCAATACAAATTTGCACTTTTTACACTTAAATTTCTCCCTCTCCTAAGACGAAATTCGGAAAATTTTCCAGTCCAACAAGCATAACCAATTTTATAGATGAAATTTAACAACCTTAGACATCTAAACTCACAAGAAATTGAAAGCCAACTAAAAAAAAAGCAATTGAGTTCAAAGTTAAGAAAGAGTTTTGGGTTTAACAAGTTGCCAGCTCGACTTTGTTAGCTTTCACGAGTCATCTTCTAAGGTGAGGGTCACTATTGCAACCTCAAACTTGGAATCAAAATATGGCTTCAATCGATGACCATTGACTTTGAACTCACGACCACGACCATCTCCCGGATGTTTAATGGTTACTGCTCCATAGTTAGAGACCTTTACAACCTCAAAAGGCCCTTTCTAACTTGATTTTAACTTCTTGGAAAACAACCTCAATTTGCTGTCATACAAGAGCACCTTCATTTCGGGCACAAATTCCTTCTTGATTACTCTAGGATCATGCCATTTCTTCGTGTTATCCTTGTACTTCTTGGTATGTTCATAGGCCCAAAATCTAAGTTCTTCCAATTCATTTAGCTGCAAAGACCTGCACTTTCCTCCATTCTCAAGATCAAAATTTAGAAACTTGGTAGCCCAATATGCCTTATGTTCTAACTCCACCGCTAGGTGACAGGGCTTGCCAAACACTAACCTAAAAGGTGACATCCCTATAGTTGTCTTAAATGCTGTCCTATACGCCCACACGGCTTTATCTAGTTTAAGGTACCAATCCTTTCTAGATGCATTGATTGTTTTCTCTAAAAGAGCTTTTAACTCCCGGTCAGACACCTCAACATGACCATTGGCTTGGGCATGATAAGGGGTAGTGATTTTGTGCCTCACTCTAAATTTCTTCAATAAGGCTTTGAATTAGTGATTAATGAAGTGTTTCCCACCATCACTAATGATAGCTCTTGGGGCTCTATAACGAGTGAATATATTCCTCCTTAAGAGTTCTAGGACCACTTTTGCATCACACGTCCTAGTGGCTACAGCTTTGACCTACTTACTCACAAAGTCCATTGCTACCAGGATGTACTCAAACCCATAAGAGACTGGAAAAGGCCACATAAAATCTATCCCTTATAAATCAAATAACTCTACCTCAAGCACATTGGTTAAGGGCATCTCGTCTCTCCTAGATATATTCCCCACCCTTTGACATTGATCACAAGATTGAATAAATAATTTTACATCATTGAATATAGTGGGCCAATAAAATCCAGAGGAGAGAATTTTTGATACCGTTCTATTAGGTCCATGATGCCCACCGGCTTCTCCACTATGATAGGCTTGGATAATCTCCCCTTGCTCTTCATTCGGAATACACCTTCTCAGCACTTGGTCAGCACAAAGGCGAAAAAGATAAGGATCATCCCATATGTAGTGCTTCACATCGGCCTTAAGATTCTTCCTTTATTGCCATGTGAAGTCTATTAGCGTAAAACCTCCTATGAGAAAATTAGCAACATTAGCAAACCAAGGCTCAGAAACTTCACAAACAAACAAGGCATAAATACGCTCATCCAAAAATAAATCTAGAATCTCCCCTTTTTTCAATATGGTCATGCTCCAATCTCGACAAATGATCCGCCACGTGGTTTTTTGCTCCCTTCTTATCTTTGATCTCCAAGTTGAATTCTTACAAAAGGAGCACCCATCTTATCAATTTTGGCTTGGACTCTTTCTTAACAAAGAGGTGTCTTAGCACCGTATGGTCATACCACACCATAATTTTTGCACCCAGCAAATACGATCTAAACTTCTCAAAAGCAAACACAATGGCAAGAAGTTCCTTCTCAGTTATGGTATAGTTAACTTGGGCTCCTGTTAACTTATGGCTTGTATAATAAATTGCATAAAATATCTTCTCTCGCCTTTGTCCAAGTATTACTCCCACTGCAAAATCACTCGCATCACACATTAGCTCAAAGGGCAAATTCCAATTCGGAGATATGATCACGGAGCTGAAATAAGCCTTTGCTTTAACAATTTAAATGCCAACAAACATTTGATATACGCTTGAAAAGCTCATAAATATTGTGTGTTAATGTGTGGTTTTGTGTCGTATTGTGTTTATTGTTTTAGTATTTTATCTATATTTTGTTGCTTTTATGTGTTTTGTGTGTGTGTGTATTTGTTTTATTTGTTTTATAGGAGAAGGGAATGACTTGAAGATTAAAGGAGTTAAGTGGAGGAAAGAAATCCATATGAGCTACATTGAAGGTGTCGCGAGCGCGACAAGGGGGAGAGCTCGCGACAGCATGAAGGGCGGAGAGCCAGGCCAGTCAAGCATAAGCGTGCCATGTCGCGAGGGCGACAAAGCAGAAGGGCTCGCGACAGCCAGCCGAGCAGAGGCGTGTATTGTCGCGAGAGGGCACGACAAAGTGCGGATGGGCAGTTAGAATTCTGAAGTGATGCAATTTTTCATGAACAAATATAACTTTTGTGAAAAGATATCTTGAAGGGACATAACTTTTAGAGAGGCATATATATGCCAAGTGGACAGAATTTTAAAAGAGAGAGGAATTTGTATAATTTGATTGTGTGATCCTAAGAACAATTAATTTCTTTTAGTACTTTAGTTTTTATTTTCATGTTTTGAAGAGGAGACAAGAAGCAAGGAAGAAGAAATCTTGTGTGAAGGGAAAAGGGTTGAGAGATCCCCTTCTTTTTGTCCTTATGTTTTATGTTTCTTCCTTGTAATCTTTACGTGAATATTATGTTTGCATTTGATTATATATGAACAAATTTCTATTTCCATTTATAATATTGATCTTTGGTTGTAGTATTTTCTATTAAAAGTTTATTGGTATCATTATAAGTTAAGGAAGACGACCTTCAATGTGCAATTCCTTTTCTGAAAATTAACAAAATGGTCATAAATAAGAGAGTTAGCGAGAGCAACATCTTATTGAAAGTTAACAGGAAATTCATTATCAAAGCATAGTTAGAGAGATCACATGTGGAGATAATTGCTATAGGTTGGTGTTTAATCTTAAAATGTGTAATTAAAACCCACTAGTTCATTAACGAGAGTTGAGAATTAGTACTTTAATTGTATGTTTTAGGCAATCTAATTCATGTCGAGAGAGTGGTTTAGAAATTTATTCCAACTTGGCTTACTAATAAGATTAAACATTATAATTAAAATAATGGTATCAAATGCATGATTATTTAATTTCATAATATTTATTGTCTTCTTTGATTACACTTAACTAGGATTTAATTAATTTTATGCAATAGAGTAGTTAGAATTAACTTGCATTTTTGAACATCGTAAACAAGATTAAAATTGAGTAGTAATAGTGGGTGATTAAAATCAACATTTCCTTGTGGGATCGACATCTGAAGTACTATAACCAGTACACCGTATACTTGCGGTATTTAAGCTTTAGAAAAAGCATATCAACATTCATCAGTGAATTCAAAAGGAGCATCTTTCATGAGTAAGTTGGATAAAGGCTTTGCAATTTTTGAAAAATCCTTTATAAACCTATGGTAAAAACCTACATGACCTAAGAAACTCCTAACTCCCTTGACACTAGTTGGTGGTGGGAGTCTCTCTATAACTTTTACCTTGGCATTGTCCACTTCAATCCCCTTGTCAGAAATTTTATGCCCTAACACAATGCCCTCTTTCACCATAAAATGGCACTTCTCCCAATTTAGTACTAAGTAGGTTTTTTCACACCTACCTAACACCAAATCAAGATGACTTAAATAGCTCTCAAAATCTAGCCCATAAATGGTGAAATCGTCCATAAATACCTACATGAATTTTTCTATAAAGTCATGAAAAATTGCCATCAACACCACTGAAACGTATCTGGTGCATTACACAGTCCGTAGGGCATTCTCCTATAGGCAAATGTGCCATAAGGACAGGTAAAGGTCATTTTCTCCTAATCTTCTGGGGTTATGGGGATTTGCAAATATCTTGAATACCCATCTAAGAAACAATAAAACCTATTTCCTGCTAGCCTCTCTAGCATCTGGTCAATAAATGGCAATGGGAAATAATCTTTTTCTAGTGGCATGGTTTAGTCTCCTGTAGTCTATGCATACTCTCCAACCCATAATTGTATGAGTTGGAATGAGTTCATCAAGTTCATTCCTAACCACTGTCATTCCTCCCTTCTTAGGGACACATTGTACAGGGCTAACCCATTTACGATAAGAGATTAGGTAGATTATACTTGAATTGAGCAATTTGAGTACCTATTTCTTCACAACTTCTTACATAGCCAGATTGAGCCTTCTTTGGGGTTGAGCTACCAGTTTGCAATCTTCCTCCATAGGAAATTGGTGAGTGTAGTAGCTTGGGTTGATACCCTTCAATTCCATCGTTTCTTATCCTATCGCTTCTTTGGGCTTCTTCAGCACCTCAAGCAGCATCTCCTTTTCAAAACCTGACAACAAAGAAGAGATAATTATTGGCTTTGCTTCATGCTTTAAAAAGACATACTTTAAATGAGGAGGAAGGGGCTTAAGTTCAAATTTAGAATCTCCCTTTTCTAAAGTGGTCCCCTCTTAATTTGGTTCCTCTTTTTCACAGTCCTTCTCTAAGAAGTACAGGTGCAAAGAGCATAGGGCATATTAGGCTACAAAATTGCTTAATTTTGATCTAAAAAGTACAGGTACAAAGAGATGTTTGCAGCTTAATGAACTTAAGGAGTTTCGATAATGGTCTTATGATAATGTTGCCTTATACAAGCAGAAAACAAAGTGTTGGCATGACAAGAAGTTACATCCAAAAGAACTTGCTTCTGATATGTTGGTTTTGCTCTATAATAATCGACCGAGGCTATTTCTAGGTAAGCTAAAATCTAGATGGCTTGGGCCATATCAAGTGGTTTCTAGCAATGCATTCAAAATGGTCACCATCAAGAATATGAAAGATGGTCGTGAATACATAGTTAATGGCCACAGATTGAAGCCTTATCATGTTGCTTATATGGAGGTTGTTGAGGCAACCTTGGTTCTCAGTGACAAGTAAGGCGGTTCTCAAAGTCTAGCTGAAAACTTGATAAATTCACAGTATGGTGTGTATTTTGGTTTTATATTTCTTTAGTGTGTTTTTCTCTTTTAAAGTGTGTTTTGTTTTTATTATTTGATTGCGTTTTGTGAGTCATGAATTAAAAGGCGAGTTATTGTAATTCATAGTGTGGTGTGTATTTAGAGTGCAATTTAATAGGTATGTTCATCTTTTGTTTAGTCTATTAATGATTTGGGTTGTATTTGTTTAAGTGTTCAATATGGGGTGTAATTAGAGTTTTGGTATACTAAATTATTTGGGTACTTTGAGTGGATTAAACTAGTAATTTAGAAGTAGGTGAGAGTCAACAAGTGAGGAAAATTAATGGGGTTAAGTTAAATTCTGGGTTTTAAGCTTAAATGTTTGTGAAAAAATGAATTTGCGCTTTTGGCCATGGAGTTCCCCAGAGGACCACCTTGGTAGAGGGATTTTTCCCTTCACCGAGGGACCCTATTTTATATGCCCAGAGTAAATCACCTCGGTAGAGGGAAAATCCCTCTATTGAGGTATGCATGAATTTTGTGTCTTTTTCCTCTTTGTTCAGCACTATTCTCTTTGGTATAGGGATTTTTCCCTCCACCAAGGGACTCTTTATATTCCCATCCGAGATTTTCACCTCGATAGAGGGAATTTTTCCCTCCACCGAGGGCCCATCCATTTAAATACCCCCTCTCCCTTCCTCAATCGAGCCTTACATCTATTTTCACCAATTTTTTCTCTCCCTCACCCGAGACAACCATTCCTTCAACTAAGATACTTAAGTTCAAGTCTCAATTTCTCTTAATTTCTCATCTCCATTCGATCAAGTAAGTGAACTTTTCTTAGTTTAATTCTTAAATTTACATGTTAGATTACTTGGTTTGAATTGGATTTAGGTTTATTGCTCTTAAAAAAATATATTTGCATTGAGTTAATTTTGAGCTAAGTTTTATGTTTCGCTTGATTCCTAATTACTTTTAGCTTACTTGTTATGTGAGAATGAGGTTTTATTTCACTTAATGGCTTGATTTTAGGTTGAAATTGCTCTTAAATTGGCTTAGTTAATATGTGCACACCACATGTTTGATGAAATGCCTCAATGACTAAGTTCAATTATTTTGCTTCATTTTTCTTAGTCTAAATCATTTTAAATCAATCTCATATGATGTTTGTTAGGGTAAAATCCACAAGTGTAGAGTTTTCCTTATAGTACTTAAGATATCATTCCCACGAAGATTTGTTTAATTATTACTCACTATGACTTGATCTCTATTTTGTTTACATAATTCATTATTTTGGTTGCAAGTCTAAACTAATAGTGTTATATTATAACTAAGATATTAATTTACCCTACTTTAATTAAGGTTAAAGAAGACAAATATAATTAATGATTTGTATTAACAAACATGAAACTTGACCATTATTCTTTCAGTTTAAAATTAATCTTTAATATACAAGTCAAGATGTAATGAACTTCTAAATCACTCTCTCGACATGAAATAGACTGCCTAAAACATGCAAAAATAACTTCTAACCCTTAACTCTCATTATAGAATTAGATGATCATAATCACAAATTTTAAGAATAGAAATCAACCTATAACAATTATCTTAACATTGTGGTCTCCCTAGCAATGTTTTGATGATGAATTCCTAATAGCTTTAAATAAGAATATATCTCTCGAACTATACTCTTACTTATAATGAACATGCACATAATACTACTAGAGAATTCTGCAACTAAAGATTACTTATATTGATTAGAATAAAAATAATTGGCATAATTATTCAAGTTCCTAAAAGACATCAATCAAATAATTACTAAGAAGAAAAGAATAATGGAAAGACAAATAAAAGTTGATCTCTCAATTCTATACTCATTAAATTTTTCTTCTTCTTCTTCTTCTTCTTTGATCTTGGTCTTCTTTTCAAAATTTAAATTTTTTCTATCTATTTATAATATATAATCTATATCATCTAATATACTCCTCTTACTTATATCATCTAGTATGTTCCTCTTACTTGTATGATCTAGTACGTTCCTCGTACTTTACATCTTCATTGTCTTTTATATGCTATTTGCAAAATAATGTAACTCTTTAAGCACCCTTCTAGAGGTACACAACACTTGGTGAAAAGTCATTTCCCTTTGAAACTTTGTTTGAAAGTAAAATGCCAATAACTCCCTTTGTCACGCCTGCAATGGATGTCGCGATTGCGACAGAACACATGTCCTCTTAGTTTGCTTCTTTCTTCCCCTTTCCTTTACTTTTTCATACTTTCCTAGGTCGTGCTCATGGTGACTATCGTGCCTGTGATAGGACCTTGAATATTGTGCTCAATTTGCATCCTTTTCCCTTGCTCTTTCTCCATTTCCTTCTACAATAACACAAAACAACACAAAACATAAAAGATACCAAATCCTACACAAAATAAGTAAAACTAAACATTATATCATAATTCTAAACACAAAACACTAAATAAATATGAACATTTCAAGCTTATATCAAGTCCCCACACTTAAACCTTTGCTTATCCCCAAGCAAAAACTTAAAATGCAAAACAACAAAACACAATAATCATTAAGAAAACATCAAAGAGCTTTCATATTTTATAAGATACTTGGAAAATAAATAAAACAACTTCTATTCAATAATACATCAATCTATATTAACAAATTCTCAAGTAATATCATGGACCATCAAAATTTAACACCTATATACACCCAATTAAAGAATCATGAGAATGCAAAACGCAAAAACATGGGTACCTTAAAAATTGATTTCTTAAAATATGTATTAATCATTTCAAATGTCACATTGCCTAAAGTAACGATCTTCTCACATAACTCAAGTATTTATTAGGTTAGTGTTTGACTCAATCCCTTAATATATTAATACATGCCATAAGCTTGTAAATGAGTAAAAATCTCCATTAGTAGCACAAATTAATGCACAAAATCAAAGGGTTTTAATATGGGTTGTGACTTGGCTTAGGTTAAGGTAAAGATAATTTTGGATAAGTAGCTTAGAATGTGGAAAGGAAAGGAAAGTATCACATCATATAAGACTTTCAAATTATAAAAATAGAACATTACTCATTGGAATTCAAAGATTTCATCTCACTTTAGGTCCCTTTATTCATGTCCAATACTTTTCTTTTCTTTGATATTTTTTTCTTTTTTTTCCTTTCTCTTATACTTTTCTATTTTTCCTTGTCTTTTTCTTTTGGACATATAGATAACGAGGGAATAAAATGTATGACATAATCAATTGAGTAATCAAATAACCAAATGAGTAGGACATATAGATACTAAGTTGTCTCATATAACACAATAATAACCAATCCTCCCACAATAGGGTGCCAATATAAAAGTTAAGCATTCAAAATTGGATTTAAGTTGTAATATGCTTGTTAAACAAGAAAATGACTAATTTCTCAAACTTGGCTACCTAAAGTCAAAAGGGTGGCTTTTTAAGCAAGTTAAAATGGGTATTTTTAATGCCCTTATAATTTTTCATGCACAACCTATACTAAATATGGTCTTGAAACTTAGTCACAACAAGTTCTATAAAATATAAATATAAAAGGGCTCTTTTTAAGAAATATATATCATTAGGCTCAAAAACTCGCAATTTAAGGATTTAATTACTCTAAGCAATGCTTCACTCAAAGCAATCAAAGATACATGCATAAAAAAATTAAAAAGAACCTACATTAAAATGTTTTGCCAAATTATAACCCTTCATAAGTGTACATAAGATCCTAAAGCTTAATATCCTTTAATATTACTTAAGAATTTTATCAACTAGACTAACAATTGCAAAATGCAAGAAGTTTCATAAAAATATTCCCAAAGATCATCAAATATAAAGGCTTCAACAAACATAACCTAAAACAACCTAGCTCACATCACATATATCCAAAACATGCAAATAAAACACCTTAACTTCCCTACACTTAGAAGACACAATGTCCTCATTGTGTAAGAAACATGCAAAACTAAAAGCACAACAACAAAATAAAACACAAACAGAATAAAATAAAAATAAAAACTAAATGGAGTAAAGGAAACTGCGCTTAAAAAGGTCCACTTGAAGATCCAGGCAGAGAAAGCATGAACTCAATATTTTGCTTGCAAAAAAATGACATCAACTTGCAACTCAAGCTCTTGTGGCTCCTACTAAAATCCTTTATGTGCATCTTTATATTGCCCACCTTTATAGCCAAAGTCTAGTTTGTAGTGTCCATGGCATCCAAATGACTAAGGGCTTGCTGCTATCCCGCAGAACTACCTCCTGCTCCAACCTCAGAATCTAACTCCTTATCTTCAACATCATGATCCTCATCACAAGTAGCATTTGGACTACCCTCAGAAGTAGTGGCTAGGGCTTTACCCTTGCGCATGCTAGACTTTGCATTGTCCTATGTATAGGAATAAAACACTGGTGGCCATCCTCCTCTCTTTAGTAGTTGAGAGTTCCTTAAAAATTTGACATACATCATTGTAATCGTCTCATTCTCGTTAGGCTTAAAACATGCCAACTAGCTCAAATAACCCAATATAATGCCAGTCACCATATGCCCTATCCCCACTGACTTTGGCTTCAAAATGGACACATTATATAATCCATTGAAAATGAATGAAATAGAACATAGGGTCTTCTTAACCTACACTAATGACAATACAAACAAATCCTTTACTTAGACTTTGTTGCTTTTAATGCATTCAAACCAGGCATGACATAAAAACTTGTGGAATAAAAGCAAAGCTTCATTTTTAATAAGCCTATTTGTGGAATTTTAAGTGTCAAAACTACCTAAGTAATTTTCTTCCAGGTGTCAAAAGGCACAAATTGTTGAGGAATAAAAGTTTGGCCATTTAAGGAAACCTAAACTAAGCGTGCATCTCATCAAACCCAAACACGTATTCCTCTCCTTCATGCCTAAATTTAAATTGAATTTTCCTTTCATTAACATATTGCAATGTAACAAAAAATTACAAGGTTTAGTCTCTCTTAACAGGCAAACTCATATGTGTAAACGATTCCTATTTCATAAATTTTAAATATTGACCAAATTCCTGTGCAATACCTAAGGTTTCTAGCAATTCAAAGTCAACATGCCACATACCCACTATTTCTTTCTTACAAAAAAATTAATATTTTTTTGCCTCTTCTTCAAAAAATAGAGGAAAAGGATATTTATAAAGGTGAGATAGAACGGTAGCACTTGGTTATTACGAAGACAATGAAACTCCCTTCCCTTTTCCCTTGTTTGCTACTGTTTTTTGAGGAACCATTGTAAAATTATAGAAAAATAACGAGAACTTAAATAGAAAGAAAGCTCAAAAATTGTAGGAGCAAGGTAAAATAAAAAAGAAACAAGGAAGAGATAAGAGAGAAAACGGGAAATCTATAGAAGAATAAAGAAGAAAATGAAGTTAGATGGTTGAAATTTAAATATATAGTAGTATTTGAACACGTGTAATGGTCAAAAAACCCTAAAAAAATTCAAATTTTGCCCTTTGTCGCGATCATGACAAAAGGTAAAATCCATGAATTGCTTTCATGGTCGCTTCCACAATGAAGGTTGCGCTCGCAATAAAAGCTAAATGAAAACATGCAAGAGTGAATGGTTATGCTCACAATAGAGACAAAATGAAAAATGAAAAAGCTAAGGCTCACACTCATTCATGCCAATTTGTAAAAATATGAACAAGAACATAAACAAACTTTGTAGGAAAACACAAAAATGAAAACCTTATTACTAACAATAAAAATTAAATAAAAACATAAAATTAAAGTAACATAGTGAAATAGAAATATAAATAGAAAGATTATCTAAATAGAATTCAAACCAAAGGCATCAACCAAACCAAGAGATGTAATGGGACCACTTGCTGTTTTGGATTATCTTTTGTATTGCTTGGAGGACATCCTACAATTCTTGAAGGTAATGCAATTGCAATTTGTCCCAACTGAACTTCTAAATTATGAATAGAAGATGTTTGATTCTTCTTAGCTATTTGATCAAACTTGGATTCAAGCCTCTTTTGATTTTCATCTTAAGAATTGATCTTCAAGATGATATCTTCAATAAATCTATCCACCATCACTTCAAGTGCTCCAAAATGATCCTACAGCTGTTGAGATCCTATTGCTCCTCTATTTTAGCTATTAGCCCATGAAAAGTTTGGATGGTTATGCCAACCAAGATTATTGGTGTTAGAGTAAGGGTTTCCAAGACCTTGACCCCGAACAAAACTAACATACTTCTTCATACTAGTTATTCCCGATCTACAATCATTATTATTATGCCCTTATTAACTATATAACATACAAGAATTGGATGGAGATACTTCCATGCTTAAATTGTCAATCTTGTAAGTCAATGCAGCCACTTGTGCTTGCAATGCAACAATAGAATCAATAGAATGAACACCTTTAATAGGACAAGAAGGTGACACCTTTACCCTCTTAGTTGGCCACATGCAATTATTTATAGCCATCTCCTCAAGTAACTCATAAGTAGGATTTATAGTTTTTCGCATGAGTGATCCACCCACAGCAGTATCAATCGTTCCTCTAGTTGTATGATTTACCCTATTATAAAATGTTTGCATGAGTAACTCCTTTAAAAGATTATGATGTGGACAACTATACTGAAGTTCCTTAAATTTTTCCTAATCTTCATACAAAATATTCAGTTTCATGTTGAATAAAAGTAGTGATATCTTTTACTATCTTAGTAGTTTTGGCTAAAGGGAAATATTTTGATAAGAAAGCTTATGCTAATTTGTCCTAAGTGGTTTTAGATCCTCTGGCAAAGGAACTAAGCCAAGCTTTAGCTTTATCTTTCAAAGTAAAAGGAAAAAGACTAGGTTTAATTGCATCTGTTGGTCACCATTAATTTTAAGTGTATCACAAATCTCAAGAAAGTTTGCTAAATGAGTATTAGGATCTTATTTGGCAATCCATAGAATTGTACACTATTTTGTACCATTTATAGCAATGATGGCTGAATCTCAAATTGGTAAGCATTTACCACAGGATGAATAACCCCTTATTGAGCCCTATTCAATGCTGGTGTAGCAAAGTCCATCAATCTTGGTGGCTAGTTATCTTTTGCCATGATGAGTCTCCTTTTGGCCAATTTTCATTTTTTTTTTAATAAATCTTTCAATCTTTGGTTTTAAAGGTTCAAGTTTTTCTTTAGACTTCCTAGTTTTAGGCATAAACTCGAACTATCAAATCTACAAAATGAAACAAATACACAAAAAATAATTAATTAATATGTAATCCAAAATTTCAAATCAAGTATAATAATGGAAATAAATATAAATCATGTCCCCAAAAATGGCGCCTAAAACTTGTTAGGCTAAAATCTATAAGTGTACGATTTTCCTTATAGTACTTAGGATATCGTTCCCACAAGGACTTGTTTAGTTACTACTCACTATGACTTGATCTCTATTTTGTTTACATAATTCATTATTTTGGTTGCAAGTCTAAACTAATAGTGTTATATTATAACTAAGATATTAATTGACCCTACTTTAATTATAGTCAAATAAGACAAATACAACTAATGATTTGTATTGACAAATATGAAGCTTGATAATTATTCTTTCAGTCTAAAATTAATCTTTAATATGCAAGTTAAATTGTAATGAACTTCTAAATCACTCTCTTGACATGAAATAGATTGCTTAAAACATGCAAGAATAACTTCTAACCCTTAACTCTCATTATAGAATTAAATGATCATAATCACATATTTTAAGAATAGAAATCAACCTATAACAATTATCTTAACACTCTAATCTCCCTAGAAATGTTTTGATAAATAATTCATAATAGCTTTAAATAAGAATACAACTTTCGAACTATAATCTTACGTGTAATGAACATGCACATAATAGCATTAGAGAAATCTACAACTACATATTACTTGTATTAATAAGAATAAAAATGATTGACATGATTGTTCAAGTTCCTAAAAGACATCATTCAAATAATTACAAAAAAGAAAAGAATAATGGAAAGACAAATAAAAGTTGATCTCTTAATCCTTTACTCATTAAATGTTTCTTTTTCTTCTTCTTTGATCTTGGTCTTCTCTTCAAAAGTTAAAGTTTTCTCTATCTATCCATCATATATCATCTAATATGCTTCTCTTACTTTACATCTTTATTGTCTTTTATATGCTACTTACGGAATAATGCAACTCTTTAAGCACCCTTCTAAAGGTATACAACACTTGGTGAAAAGTCATGTCCCTTTGAAGCTTTATTTGAAATTCAAATGCCGATAACTCCCTCTATCGCGTCCGCGATGGATGTCGCGCTCGTGACAAAACACATGTCCTCTTAGTTTGCTTCTTTCTTCCTCTTTCTATCACTTCTTCATACCTTCCTAGGTCTTACTCATAATGACTGTCATGCTTGCGAAAGGACTTTGAATTCCTTGCTCAATTTGCCTATTTTTCCCTTGCTCTTTCTCCATTTCCGTCTACAATAACACAAAACATAAATGATACCAAATCCTCCATAAAATAGCTAAAACTAAACATTATATCACGATTCTAAACATAAAAAACTAATTATATATAAACTATTCAAGTTTATATCAATGTTGTTTATTCCTAAACTTGATATGTACTTTTTAGCCACTTGAAATAATGCTTTGGAACTGATGAATTTGAGTTATATGTGACTTGTTTCTCTTAGGATGATGTTTTAAACTTTCAATTTTAGACATTTACTTTTGCTACTGTGAATTTTATAGTGGTTCCAAAGAGAACAAGGCATACCGATGCTTCAAGTTCCTCGAGCTTACATATCCCACATTATGTGGATGAGGATCTTGCAAAACCTTATAATACTTTTTGATCACCACATATGTGAATTTGATTTATTTGAATAGTCTCTTTCTTGACATAGTAATTGGCAATTTTGAATTAAAATTAAGACATTGGTTCAAACTATTAGTTGGGGTACCCTTATCAAAAAGACGCCTAAAGTGTATCCTCTGCTTGTAAGGGATTTTCTTACATCCTTTAGTTGTTACTTTAAGGATGGGGAGCACTATGGCATTGTACATTTTAAGCTTGGCTAGAAAATCTACACCATAGTTTTTACTGAGTTCACCCAACATTTGAGATTCCCATTGGATGGTGTGAAGGACTTGCCAAATTCCACATTGAGTGAGAATTTTGTAATAATTCGAGATCCTGTTGATCCAGTTGCATATAACTCTAGCTGAACTACGGCTCATGCCTTGCATAGTCATGCATTATGGGTTCTTTATTGGTTCTTATTAATCAATTTCTACAATTGTCTTAGTGGCTTGGGTGCAGTTAATGTAGGTGAGTGCCTTATATTATGATGTATGGTTGAGGGTATCCAACTGAATGAGGCATATATTTTATACTGCAAGATTGAGGATTTTCATTAAAAACCAAATGTTGTTAAGATGATCTCTTTAGGTTGGATTACCGCAATCATGGCAAAAGCAGTACACCATTTGGATATGAAAGACTCTCTTCATGAAGTCCAATACATTGAATTTACCATGCTGAAGAATATGAAATTGTTATGGGAAAAGCCACACCACCATTAGACTAATAAGGATGAATATTTCCAGTTATTTATAGTTGGTTGCAATAGAAAGGAAGATCAAGAAGCGACTACAGCTGAGGTAAAGCTATCCCCACAGCTGGTGTAACACCCTAATCTCTTAACCATGGATAAACATCAATCATCATTGTACCTAACAGAGATCAAGCAGAAATAATAATAATAATAATAATAATAATAACATAGACCATGATTACATGCCACAACAAATAAATCAACTTATAAAGAATAAGGCCTAACACAGTTAGCCAACAATACATAATGACATCCTCAACACAACTAGAACTTGCTCGATCTTCTCTTTGATGGTGATCAAGCTGTTGTAGCTAACGACCAAGGTAGAGCTTATCTAAAATCTACACGGATAAACAAACCCGTGCTAAGCTATAAAGCTTAGTTGGGAACAAAACTCTATGGAAAAGATCTTACCAAAATATATCATCAATACATTACAATCTGCATAGCTACAATAATATATGTCTAAAATGCCCCTCCTTTCCCTCACGTTATTCAAGGATATGTATGGTAAATTTTATTTTCATAATCATATGTTATTTTTATATGTATGGTAAATTTTTGAAATTACTAAAATGTCCCTACCAAATTTCATCATTTTATCCTTGTATTCAAGGATAATTTTGTAAATATATATAACTAAAATTTTTTAATAATTTAAAATGTGCTCAAAATTTTAACAAAATAAAAATAAATTATAAATTTTTCATAATCATTTTAAATGAAATAATAAACTTTATATTATTATTATTATATAAATATTTATATTTATTATTTTTCATAATATGATTATATAATAATTATAACAATTAATTTATTACTATTATTAAAAATGTAATTTTTTTAAATAAATAAGTTTATATTTTGGGATAATTGATAAAGAAATCAATAGAATTCCTAATAATTTAATATTTGATTTAAATTTTATGAAATAAAAACTAATTACAAAATTTTTTATTATTATTTTAAATGAAATAATAAATCTTATATTACTATTTTATAAATATTTATTTTTTTAATCTTGAACACGCAAATATATAATAATTGTAACGATTAGTTTATTATTATTATTAAAAATGTAAATTTTCTAAATAAATAACTTTAGATTTTGGTATAATTGATAAAAAATTATTATCAACTTATAAAATATTTTTTAATTTTCTATTACAAAATAAAATATTCATTTCATATGGTTTATATTAAAATTACTTGAAACCATGCATAAATCATGTGAGTGATTAAAAATATTATTTTTTAATTTTTTTGCGACGGATTAGCGACTAAATACTTCCGTCGCTAATTGTATTACTGTAACAAATTACTATTAGCGACAGAAAATTCCGTTGCTAAATCATCGCAAAAAAGGAGCTATATTTTCCCTCCAAAATTAGCAACTAAAATGTTCGTCGCTAAATTTTCTGGAATTAATTTCATGAATAAAAAATTATAAAATTTAGCGACGGTATCAATCGTCGCTAAATCCATCGCAATGCATGGCGCTTATGCTTCCCGCCAATAATTAGCGATTGTTTATTTAATCCGTCGCTATTTCATCGCAATAAAATAGAATATACCCTCCCCACGACGGAATTGTAAAATAGTCGCAAATCCGTCGCAAAATTTGCTACGAAAATAATGCCGTCGCTAATTAGCAATTTTTTTGTAGTGTTATGGCTTAAAAATAAAAGAATAGCATATAACAATCACATATTACCTCTAATGAACATACTCACTAAATATGCCTATTAGGTTGCATTAAAAGGGTTGATTATCATTATAAAGAGTGTTGGCTTAGTCGATAATAGTGTGGAAGTGATTTGTGAGATAATTGGAACAAATGTGCAAAACAAAGAAATGAAGGGCAATGGACTAGTTCGTGGTCGTGTGCCTCACAAGCTTTAAAGCTTGCGTGACCACATGCTTCACAAGCTTTAAGGCTTGCATGGCCGTATGCCTCACAAGCTTTAAAGCTTGCATGACCACGTGCTTCACAAGCTTTAAGACTTGCGTGGCCGTGTACCTCATAAGCTTTAAAGCTTGCATGACCACGTGCTTCATAAGCTTTGAGGCTTGCGTGGCTGTGTGCCCCACAAGCTTTAAATCTTGCGTGACCACGTGCTTCATAAGCTTTAAGGCTTTCATGGCCATGTACCTCACAAGCTTTAAAGCTTACATAACCACGTGCTTCACAATCTTTAAGGCTTGCATGGCTGTGTACCTCACAAGCTTTAAAGCTTGTGTGACCACGTACAGCAAGCCTTCAAGCTTGAGTGGCCATGCACTACTAGGGTTCAAGGATCCGTATCGCTTCAATAAGAACATAATGACTTCATAGGCCAAAGCATCTTACCAAAAAACTCATCTTAACCAAATATCTTCCATTAACCATCATTAACTTCCTTTAGAGAACCAAATAATTCATATAATAAAACCCTAGTTTCGATAGAACATCTACAGACAACAATGAAAACCACGATACTCCCATACCTCATTAAAGATTCAACTTTTTCTTTGATCCTCTTGATCGATCTCCTTTGCTCATAAGTTCTTCCTTCTTCTTCACTTGATCTATCCACTTCTCTCTTCTCCTTACACGTGGTGATAACAATAAGATCTTGTAATCCCTCACCAAACATCACACTTAAATGAAAAGAAAGAATAAATCTTTAAGGAAAACATTACCTTTGATGTTAGCTCACAAACCCTAGCTTCTTTTCTCCAAACGGTAACCATAAAGAGATAGAGAAAGAAAGAGAGAGAGAGAGAGAGAGAGAGAGAGATCCCTCAAAATGCCCATCTCCATCTCTCCTAAAAACCCTAATTTATAGTGGGATAAATATCTCACCAAGGGAAATCCACACTATACCCTTATACATAATTAACCCTCATTATTTCAATTTCTTTCAACTTAGCCCCAAGACTTTCTAATTCACTTCAATTATATCATTTTTTTAATTATAATTTAACTTAACTCATATACTTACATGCTGAAATTACCAAAATATCCCTCTTGGGACTTAACCTCAATAATTGCAAAATAATATAATTTTGCCTTAATTAACGATGGTCCTCATTAATTAACAATAATCGATTAGGGTCATGATTGGGTCCTTACAAATCACTCCTCCTTAAAAGAATTTCGTCCTCGAAATTCAAAACTCGTAATCTTTATCTTTATTGCTAGCAATTCTTAATTGTGCTTTAGCTATAAAGAACTGTAACCATAAGCATTCTTTGTATCCATAATAAACTAATCCATCTATGATCTTTGGTATCTGTCTCTGATTTCTAAATACTCTTACACTCATTGTATTTCTTATCCTGAGTATCTTAATAATCTTAACATCTTGCATCATCATCTATGCCAAAGATCAAGTTCTCTTCTAGTTATATGAACTTTTCCTCGAACAGCTTAATAAATAATCTAGACATACTTATAATCAATCTTATGCTATACCTCAATCATAAAACATTAAGACATTTAATCACTTCCAATACCAGGATGCAAGAGATATTGACAATTCCACATATATCATCTCACAATCTCTGCCAAAATCTTGCTAATGGTCCAATATATCAATCATAGGCCAAACACCTAACATAATCATCAAAATGTATGCCATTAACAATAACACCATGGTCTAGACCAGTATCATCTTAATCTTTCAGAATAATTCCTTAATTCCTTATTGCCCAGAAAAGACTCAACCTGGACTCTGATACCACTAATTGTAACACTCTAATCTCTTAACCATGGATAAACATCAATCATCATTGTACCTAATAGAGATCAAGCAGAAATACTAATAATAATAGTAATAACACAGGCCATGATTACATGCCACAACAAATAAATCAACTTATAAAGAATAAGGCCTAACACAGTTGGCCAACAATACATAATGACATCCTTAACACAACTGAAACCTACTGAATCTTCTCTTAGATGGTGATCAAGCTGCTATAGCTAACGACCAAGGTGGAGCTTATATAAAAACCTACACGGATAAAAAAAAACTCGTGCTAAGCTATAAAGCTTAGTGGGGAACAAAACTCTATGGACAAGATCTTACCAAAATATATCATCAATACATTATAACTTGCATAGCTACAATAATATATGTCTACGGTATTAATCATTTCATAATTACCTTCCGGAGAAGTTTTTAACCTCAACAATACTAGTATACTTACAGTGGTGTAGAGCATGGCATGAACATGGCTAGTTCCCAAAGACTTTTAATTTACCTTAATTACTAAATCTCTTACTTGGTAAACTAGCATAATTTATAGACATCTTAATCCTTTCATTCATGAACTCTGACATCATTATTACTGATGGTACAACCTCCAATCATATGCATTTAATCCCATTAGTTACATGAAATATGCGTTTAATGTGCATTTACAATATAAGAAATGCATGTGTCAGGTAGCTTCTATAAAAGATATCGCTAAGCATGATTACTTCGTATATATCATACAATCATAATTACGAAATACAATTATAACTCACAACTTCTGTTCACCACCATGTATTCCTTAATATTGTCTTATTATGGCAACTAAATGTCAACAAACATCATATTATATCATATACCGTCCTTTGGATTATATCACATTTATTGGAGTGCACAAACAGATGTAAACACATATAGATATTGACTAATTAGCTTTGCATGCAATCACAGAGAACAGCCTTACATGTCGTGATTACCGTGAAGGTCCAATTATTACATACATAAGTTTATAAATCCCAAAGCATGAGAAATTTATTGTATATGTTATAACCCAAATGATTCTTATTATAATATTGTGTGCATTCTTTCATTGCATGGCAGTTTAAATCTCATAGATATACATTTTGATAACTTCATTTCATCGAAACAATTTGTAGCCAAAAGAAATCATGATAAGCAATATAATAGGCCATTCATCATGCCCGCACTACGTAAGTGAAGAATTAATGCATGTTTTACTTTATCTTGTGTACATTTTATCATCTTTAATAGCCTGCCTAAGCACTAGTTCAAAGGATGGATAACGGGAGCAATGGATACCCGAAGGTATCAAACTATGGATATCTGAAGATATCAAACAATGGACCCAAACGGGGTCAAACAATGGTTCCAGCAAGGAACAAACTATGGACCCAAAAGGGCCGAACGATGGTTCCATTAAGGAACAAGACCCAAATGGGGTCAACTATGGCAGCTGCAACTATATCCCTTTAGGCATGCCTATCTAATCCATAACTGAACTAAGACCCGCAGGCTTAACCACTTTAAGAATGTCTTTGATTTAACATATTATTCTTTATTTAGTACATCAATTGGCTGAAAGCCTCATTTCATAAAAGAATGCATATCATTCTAATCATATTTACATATTGAGCTATAGGCTCTAGTATGTATGGATGCTATCATATGATCACATAATTGCATCAAGTTTCATTCATTCATATCATAATAGTTGCATGATTATGCAAACATAATAAAATACAAAATTTCATTGACCTATCTAGTCAGAAACAATGTTATGCATGGTTTCCATAAGGCAACATTAAAATATGGATCTTGCTACTAAAAGTCTTCATATAATCCTATGCATGTCCCTATACACATATATTCATATACATAAATGCATCTTGAATCATGGCAATTCATTCTTTTATTTTTTTCATATTTGTTCACATATATAAATCCAGCTACTCATTATAGTACGTTCACGTCAACTGCACAATGAAACTTACAAGACTCATGGATGGGTCTCAATGACTTACCTAGTTGTTGTTTGCCGTGAGCAGCTTCCATACAATATCATAAAATTCATATCGATACTTAATTACTTGAATAACATTTAAACATCTCAAGATCAATATAATAAGATGAACAGTTATTTCCTTCCTAAGGTCAATACTTGTTCTTAATTAACTCTTTAGCTTACTTTTATAGTCTATTAGATCACGAACAACAGGTTATCTCTCCTAACCAGTTCATACTTGTTTCATTCATCTTACTAATACTCTTTCATCATATAACATATTATTCCCTGGTAAGCTATGTATGATTATTTCATCTCGTGTTTACCCCCCATAAGGTATAGGACAACTAGGTAAGTATATTTCTTTATATCAAGGCTAATCATTAATCTCCGGTATGACTTGAAGCATAATCAAACTTCTATTATTTTATAATCAAGTGTTACATAGTATTCCTTATTTCTTAGCTTAGACATGCGACTTTACTACCATCCTCTTATGGTTACTAGTGTCATACCCTAATACCGACTTCCATTCAAAACATCTATCATGCCTTCAGCCACCATACCTTACAAGAATCATTCATCAACATATCTTCATAGTAATTTCATAAAATTATAACATTACTATTATTACGGTCACATATCGAAGTAAGTTGTAATTAACACTACTTGATAAACTTACCATGATCACTTTACCTTAATCGTTATGGCTTGAAAATAAAAGCATAGCATAAAATAATCACATATTACCTCTAATGAACATACTCACTAAATATGCCTATTAGGTTGCATTAAAAGGGTGATTATCATTATAAAGAGTGTTGGCTTAGTCGATAATAATGTGGAAGTGATTTGTAAGATAATTGGAACAAATGTCCAAAATATAGAAATGAAAGGCAGTGGACCAGTACGTGGTCGTGTGCCTCACAAGCTTTAAAGCTTGTGTGACCACGTGCTTCACAAGCTTTAAGGCTTGCGTGGCCGTGTGCCTCACAAGCTTTAAAGCTTGCATGACCATGTGTTTCACAAGCTTTAAGGCTTGCGTGGCCGTATGCCTCACAAGCTTTAAAGCATGTATGACCACATGCTTCACAAGCTTTAAGGCTTGCATGGCCATGTGCCTCACAAGCTTTAAAGATTGCGTGACAACATACTTCATAAGCTTTAAGGCTTGCATGGTCGTGTGCCTCACAAGCTTTAAATCTTGCATGACCACGTGCTTCACAAGCTTTAAGGCTTGCATGGCCGTGTGCCTCACAAGCTTTAAAGCTTGCATGACCACGTGTTGTAACCCTTCAAGCTTAAGTGACCGCACACTGCTAGGGTTTAAGGATCCGTATCGCTTCAATAAGAACATAATGACTTCATAAGCCAAAACATCTCACCAAAAACTCATCTTTAACCAAATATCTTTCATTAACCATCTTTAACTTCCTCTAGAGAACCAAAGAATTCAGATAATAAAACCCTAGTTTCTATAGAACATCTGCAGACAACAATGAAAACCATGATACTCCCATACCTCATTGAAGATTTAACTTTTTCTTTGATCCTCTTGATCCATCTCCTTTGCTCATAAGTTCTTCCTTCTTCTTCACTTGATCTATCCACTTCTCTCTTCTCTTTACACATGGTGATAACAATAAGATCTTGTAATCCCTCACCAAATGTCACAATTAAATGAAAAGAAAGAAGAAATCTTTCAGGGAAACATTACATTTTATGTTAGCTCACAAACCCTAGCTCCCTTTCTCTAAACCGTAACCATAAAGAGAGAGAGAGAGAGAGAGAGAGAGAGATCCCTCAAAATGCCCATCTCCATCTCTCCCAAAAACCCTAATTTATAGTGGGATAAATATCTCACTATGGGAAATCCCCACTATAACCTTATACACAATTAACCCCCATTATTTCAATTTCTTTCAACTTAACCCCAGGACTTTCTAATTCATTTCAATTATATGCTTTTCTTTAATTATAATTTAACTTAACTCATATAATTACATGCTGAAATTACCAAACGACCCCTCTTGGGACTTAACCTCAATAATTGCAAAATAATCTAATTTTGCCTTAATTAATGATGGTCCTCATTAATTAACAATAATCCGATTAGGATCATGATTGGGTCCTTACAAATGGTCACCTTTATAATTTAAGTGAATGCTAGACTAGATGTGCAACAAAGGCATATTAAACATTTACAACAAAAAATCGATGATAGGTAGTGATAACTCTAATTCAGTGTTTATTTTCAATGTATTTTTATCTATGTTTTCATCTCGTTTTGCATATTTTTCATGTTTTAAGTGTTATATTTCTCTTTTTATGATAAATAATATTGTCTTAATATTTATGAAGTTTCTGAGTGCTTAATGGTGTAATTTTGAATTTTGTGCAAAAAAAGTAGCTAGAACTCAGCTAAGACCATCTATCTCATCTGTGTGCCTTACAGAGTTTCAAAATGCATTATTTCACCAAGAGACTCAGCAAAGACCATATGTCTCTATTGTGTCTAATGTAAAGTTAGAGGATGATTTAGTCTAGAAGGGTGCACTCAGTTGAGACAAAAGTGACTTAACTGTGTACTGAAGCTACAGTACTCTTTTAACATATTAGACTCGATTGAGACCAAAATGTCTCCATTATATCCCTCTGTAGACCTATTTAAAAGCTATATTTTCTTTGGCTTTACAGGAGATCTTTTTAGGTTTTTGAATTAAAGAATTTTCTCTATAGTTTAGCTTATTGTTCTTCATACTTTTAGGGTATATATACTTAGCTTCTATAGATTTACTTTTAGATATTTACATTTTCAAAATAGTTTATACCAAAATACAAAAACACATAGTCATAGTTTAGTTTATAAATTAAAGTTACATTTTTCAATCAAGACCAAGTTTGGAGAAAAAGAGGGAAAGCTACTACAACTTTAGATCTACATTTCCAAATGGGTTTTATAGTTTGTTCTTATCTTTTACTTGTTTTTTTCATTATAAGTAGTGAGTAGTTCTTTTGTTGTTTGGGGATCTTTGAATCCCCTAACCATTTAAGGATATGGACTTATTTTCTTAAATATATGTTTCAGATATTTCTTTTCCCTTGTGCTTATCTTGGTATGGTTGTTATACAAGTATTTATGCTATTAATCTTATTCAAGTTGATGGATGGATGCTTGTTTAATAGTTATATAATGCATGCTCAATTTTTCTTCAAATATGTTATAGTTTTGATGCCATTTTTGGAATGGGATCTGTTAGATCTAGGGTTTATATATTGTAAAAATAAAAAGAAAGAGGAAAATAAATACGCATTGGATTAGTAAGCTCTAAAATGGGATATTAGTTCATACCTAAGTCTTGAGACCTATGCTTATGTTGACTATAGGATGGGCTCCGAAATGAAATATTGAGTAGTTACAGTAATAGACTTTGAAATGGGATGCTAGAGGTATAGATGAGTTGTTCGCATCTAAAATATATTAATGTTATGTTAAAATGAACCTTGCATTGGAATGGGGAAGATTAAGTTCCTAAAAAACATTTTTAGCTATTGTTAATTTTATATATTTCATAATTTTTACTTTTATCATCTTAATTATTTTATACTTTGAGTTTAATTTAGCTTATGTTAATTGTCAGTAGTGTTAATTACAACACAACCAACAAACAATTAGATAATTCTTTAAGCACATAACTCCAATCAATCATTTTTTCTTGTGTAAATCTTATTCCCTAGGGTTTAATACTTGTGGGTCTTAAAAATACCCCACTTTATTACTTTTCAATTAGGTACACTTTCCGATTACTAACCAAGTTTTTGGCACCATTACTGGGGAACATTAGCGTGTTTAATTGCAAATCTAATTGATTGTTTTTATGTGTTTTTCTTTTACTTATTCTTGTTCACTTATTCTTTTTAGGTGATTTTGGTGCTTGAATAGATTTTGTCTATATCATCTAGCACCATTTGATCCTGAAATCAAAAGGACTTTGCACTGAAGGAGACAAAATCAGCCCGAAGATATGAATATTCCATCAAATCTGGATGTGCCTCTTGTTGATGAAGAAGGAGAAGGGCAACAACAATAAAATGGAAATCATGATGGTCCAAGACCAAGGACTATTCATGATTATGTCACTCCAAGATGGAATGAGAAGCATAGAACGAAAATTCCAAAAAGGCAGGGTGTACACAATGTTGATGAAGTGGCAATGCTCAAGGCATAACTAGAGCTGATGAGGAAGGAATTAAATGGGTTAAAAATATAAAATATGGCTGCTGTCTTGCAAGATTGTGTAACATATGAGAGTAGACTGTGTGTACAAGATAATTGAGTTGTAGGAGATGTCAATGCATTGGGAGATTATAGGAGAAATGATCCTTTCAGCAATACATATAATTTGGGTTGGAGACATCACCCAAATTTTACTTGGAGAGATGGACATCAGAATGCTTCAACATCTCAATCCCAAGCAAGATCTCCCTTCAACTAAGGTGTTAACCATCACAACCAATCTTATCAACCACAAGTGACCACCCATTCACCAAACACCATATCCATCCCACCACCACTAAAACTAAGGGCCAAATCCAAATCAACACCAAGGTCATAACAAAAATCCAAATATCAACCAAGCTTACCATCCATTAGGGTTCCAATCAAGGCCACCTATTCAAGACAAGAAGCCAAATTTAGAGGATATGTTTGCTAGCTTGATGAATAGCCAGCAACAATTCATGTCAAGGCAAGAAACAAGATGGAAGTCTCAAGAGCAATGGAATAGAAACCAAGATGCATCTATGAGGAACTTGAAAACACAAATTAGGAAATTGGCAAATTCATTATCAACAAGACCAGTTGGGGCATTTCCATCCAATGTAGATCGAAATTCAAAAGAGGAAGCAAAGGCAATCACTCTAAGGAGTGGAAAGGAAGTAGTGAAAGAGGAAGAAAGAGGTAAAATGTCTTCGCCATCATTATCATCAAGTAAGAGGAGCCAACACGGAAGGTAAATAACTCTAACTCTAGGGTAGAGGAAAATGTAGCAACTCCTAGCATTGATAAAGGTAAAAACATAGTGAACACTAGTGTAGAGGATCTTAATATAAGTAGGTTGCCATTTCCTGCTATAACTAGGAAAGAGAAGAAAAATGAGCAATTGGCTAGGTTTTTAGAAATGTTCAAGAAATTGCATATTAACTTGCCTTTTCATATGCCTAATTATGGTAAACTCATGAAAGAACTTTGTTCTAATAAAATGAAATTGGAAGGGTGTGGAACTATACAACTAACCAAAAATTGCAGTGCTATTATCATGAACAAGATCCCAGAAAAATTAGAAGATTCAGGTAATTTCACCTTACTTTGTGAGATTGGTAAAACTTTTGTTGGTAACGCTTTGTGTGATCTTGGAGCCAATATAAATTTAATGCCCTATTCCATATGCAGGAAGTTAAACTTAGGGGACCTCAAGAAAACAAGCATGAGGCTTCAACTAGCCGACAGGTCATTAAGAAAGCCAAAATTGGTAATTAAAGACCTACTTGTAAAGGTGGGGAAGTTTATTTTCCCTGTAGACTTTGTTGTAATGGAAATGAAAGAGGACTGAAAGGTACCACTCATTGTAGAGAGACCATTCCTAGACATAGTGAAAGCCTTAATTGATGTTTATGGTTAAAAAGTTACCCTATGGTTCAATAATGAAGAAATGGTGGTAGATGTGAACAAAGCACAAAAATATCCATCGAGTGATCTAGAGGAGTCCATTTACTTTATGGATAGAGTGCACGAATGTGTAGAGGAAAGTCAGAAAGAGGTGTTGATGAAAGATTCATTAAATTTGACTCTAATTCACTCTTTGGCAAATAAGCATTTGGATGAGGCAGGAAATGAGATGGTAGCTGAGATAGAGACAAGTAGTGAGGACAAAATGGCAGAGCTAGAAGAATAAATTGAAGATAAGGAGTCTAGTAAAAATAAATGTGCATTGAAAAAGGGAAATTCTAAAACTGAACTAAAAACTCTCCCATCTCACTTGAAATATGTGTTCTTAGACAATGAAACAAAGCCATGATAATCTATTTTGTTTTGATAGGATTTAAGGAAGACATATTGCTCGAAGTGTTGAAAAGGCATACTAAAGCAATATGATGGGAAGCAGCTGATTTGAAGGGGATTAATCTAAGTTACTGCACTCATTGGATTCCAATAGAGGAAGAATGTAAACCAGTGGTTCAACCTCAAAGATGACTTAATCTGGCGATGCAAGAGGTAGTTAAGAAGGAGGTAATCAAGCTCCTTGATATAGGTATTATCTATCCTATATCTGACAGTAAATGGGTAAGTCCAGTAGAGTGTGTTCCCAAGAAATGGGGGATGACAGTGGCCAAAAACAAACTAGATGAGCTTATTCCAAATTATAGAGTTATGGTTGTGAGAGTTTGCAAAGATTATAGGAGATTGAGTAACTCCACTAGGAAAGACTATTTTCCCTTGCCATTTATTGATCAAATGTTAGAAAGGCTAGCTGGAAATAGGCTTTATCGCTTTCTAGATGGGTATTCAGGTTATTTACAAATTCATATAGCACCTGAGGACCAAGAGAAAACAACCTTTACCTACCCTTATGGCACTTTTACCTATAGAAGAATGTCTTTCGGATTATGTAATGCACCGGATATATTTTAACGGTGTATGATGGCCATTTTCCATAATTTCATAGAGAAATTTATGGAGGTCTTTATGAATGACTTCACCATTTATGGGAGAGATTTTGAGAGTTATCTTAATCATCTTGATTTAGTGCTAGAAAGATGTGAGAAAACAAACCTAGTATTAAATTGGGAGAAATGTCATTTTATGGTAAAGGAATGCATAGTCTTAGGGCACAAAATTTCAGAAAAGGGGATAGAGGTAGATAGAGCCAAGGTTGAAGTAATAGAGAAACTTTCACCCTCAACCATTGTTAAGGGAATTTGTAGCTTTTTAGGTCATGCGGGTTTTTACCGTAGGTTTATCAAGGACTTTTCAAAAATTGCTAAACCCTTGTCTAACTTGTTAATAAAGGATGTTCTATTTGAATTTACCAATGAATGCTTGCATGCTTTTGAATTATTAAAGCAAAGGCTCATTTTCAGCTCCGATGTTTATATCACCGGACTGGGCTTTGCCTTTTGAACTAATATGTGATGCAAGTGATTTTGCAATTGGAGTTATGCTTGGACAACATAGGGAGAAGATTTTTTTGCAATTAATTATGCTAGTCATACCTTGACAGGACCTCAAATCAACTACACCACAATAGCGAATGAGCTTTTTGCAATTGTTTTTGCATTTGAGAAGTTTAGACCATATTTGCTGGGTGCAAAAATTGTGGTGTGGTTTGATCATAAAGCATTAAGACATCTTTTTACCAAGAAGGAGTCGAAACCAAGACTTATCAAATAGGTACTTCTTTTTCAAGAATTTGACCTGGAGATTAAAGACAAAGAGGGGGGTAGAAAATTTTATAGGGGATCACCTATTGAGGCTTAAACATGATCACATTGAGAAAGCGGAGATTTTAGACTTGTTCCCTGATGAGCATATTTGTGCCTTATTTTTATATGATGTCATTGATCCTTGGTTCGCTCATTTGGCAAATTACCTTACAGGTGGCTATATACCCAAAGAGTATACATGGAAACAAAGGAAAAAGTTGAAAGCTGATGTAAGGCACTATATTTGGGATGATCCTTATCTTTTTAAGCTATGTACGAATCAGGTTTTACAGAGATGCATTCCAATGGAGGAGCAAAAAGAGATTATCGCAGCATGTCACAGTGGAGAAGCTGGTGGACATCATGGGCCAAATAAGACGGCATTAAAAATTATTTCTTCTAGATTTTATTGGCCTATTATGTATTAATGATGTGAAATTATTTGTACAAACTTGTAATAGATGCCAAAGAGTAGGGAATATTTCTAGGAGAGATGAGATGTCTTTAACCAATATGTTTGAGGTAGAGTTGTTTGATTTGTCGGGGATAGATTTTATGGGACCTTTTCTAATATCCTATGGGTTTGAATATATATTAGTGGTAGTAGACTATATAAGAAAATGGGTAGAAGCTGTAGCCATTAGGATTTGTGATGCAAGGGTAGTCCTTGAATTTTTAAGAAAGAATATATTCACCCGATACAGAGCTCCTAGAGCCATAATCAATGATGGTGGTAAGCACTTTGTTAATCACCAATTTAAGGCATTATTAAAGAATTTTGGAGTTAGGTATAAAGTTACTACCCCCTATCATGCCCAAGCTAATAGTTAAGTTGACGTGTCCAACCGAGAGCTTAAAGCAATTTTAGAGAAAACGATCAATACTTCTAGGAAAAATTGGTACCTTAAGTTAGATGAAGCTTTGTGGGCATATAGGATAGAATTTAAAACCCCAATAGAGATGTCCCCCTTTAGGTTAGTATTTGGTAAGTCCTGTCACTTACCGTTGGAACTAGAACATAAGGCTTATTGGGCTACCAAATTTTTGAATTTTGACCTTGTGAGTGCAGGAAAATGTAGGTCAGTGCAGATAAATAAGTTGGAAGAACTTTTATTTTGGGCATACAACCATGCCACGAAGTACAAAGCAAATGTAAAGAAATGGCATGATCAGAAGATAGTGCGAAAGGAGTTTGTACCTAGAATGAAGGTGTTACTCTATGATAGCAGTTTAAGATTGTTTACTGGGAAGCTTAAATCAAAGTGGAAAGGACCTTTTGAAGTTGTGGGAGCTGATAAATTTGGAGTGGTTACATTAAGGCACCCAAGGGATGATAAAGAGTTTAAGGTGAATGACCATCACGTGAAGCCATATTTTGAATCAACATTTGATGGCACTTCAATGATTTTCACTCTCATGGACCTTTAACGGTATTTGAAAGTCCAACTACAGACTTGATAAATGCAGAACTAATTCCTTTTTACCCTTTTTCTTAATAATGTTAATTTTAGTGTGTTTTGTAGTTGTTGTGTCTTAGGTTATGGTTCGGGGATTGTGTATTTTACCTTATCTCATGTGTGTGTTAGCCTATGAAATTAGGGTAGAAGCTTGTGTTTAATGGCCAGAAAAATAGGAGAAAAAATTAACTTTTTGATGAAGAAATTAGGGGCTCATGGTCAATAGGTTTTCCCTATTGACTATGACATAGGATCATTTTGGATTCTAGATCTCGAAGCACTGTGAGTCACGGTCAACACTATTTTTGTGTTTACAGTGACCCTACCCTTCTATTAGTCTAGTAGCAAAATGCAAAGTACCTCACGGTCAGCAGGTTTTATCTGTTGACCATGACCCTTTAGACAAACTCATGAGTCACGGTGATCAGTGTTTTCTATTTACCATGACCTCCCTAAATTTCAGTCTAGTAGCCAACCTTGAGGTACCTCACGGTTAGCAAGTTTTACCTGTTGATCGTAACTCTCTTTCAAAAAAAAATTAATTTCTAGCATTAAAATACTATCGTTTTATGTTCTCTTTTAAGTTCCCTCCTTCTAGGTTTATAAATTTCTTTTTCTTTTCTTTTTCTTTTCACTTCACTTTCTTTCTTTTTCTTTTCTTCTCCTTCTTTCTTCTCTCTCTCGTAGCTATCCTCCATTAAAGCAGGTAACTATTCTTCTTTGCTCTATCTTCTTCTTTTTCTTTTTCTTCCTTACCTTATCTTCTTCTCTACCTTCTTGCTTTCTTCTTTTTCTTTCTTTGTTTTATTTTATTTGAGTTGTGATTTATTTTTCTTATCTTCCCCTCCCTAATTTCTCTCTCTCTCTAACTATTTCTTTTATGTTCTTTGTTTTTTCCTTTTTCTTTTGTTTTTCTTTGTTGTTCTTATAGTTCCTTTCTAGGCCCGATCCTCCAACCAAGTAAGTCTTCTTCTTTTCTTTCTTTATTTTGATTTCTAGGGTTTAGTTTTCATTTAATTTCCATTTATTTTTTTTAGCTTGTTTTATCTTTTTCTTTTCATTAGTTTCCATTGTTATGTCTTTATACTCAATACCTTTTTTATTTTCTTTTTCTTTTGACTTTTGTCTTTTCTTTTTTTACAAATTCTTCTCTTCATTTTATTTATGTTTTGTTCTTTTGTTTTGTGATTTTGGTTATTATTATTATTATTATTATTATTATTATTATTATTATTATTATTATTATTATTATTATTATTATTATTATTATTATTATTATTATTATTATTGGCTACATTTTGGGCTCAATTTCACTTGAGTAAGGGCTTTCCCAGGTATGTCTTCCAGACCTTGTTATTTCATTTCTTTTCAAATTGTGTATTTAGAATTTGTTGAGTGTTGCTACAATATTGGAGCCTTTTGATTCTTCCATTTTTGCTGGCTTAAGTTGCACCTCACTGAGTTTAGATGCATCAAATTGTGCACAACCCTTTGGCAAATCATTTATGGACACACTCGGGCATTTTAAGTTTTTTTTTCACTAGCTTTATCAACTATTGCAACTTTGTGATGCCTTGTTATGCTAGATCTATTTAATTTGATGAGAGCTTGGTTTGTTTGACAATATTCTTGAATTGTTCACATCTAGCATGTTGTGTTATCTCATTTTGTGCATATTGGTTCATTGGAAATATTTTCCTTTCTTGAAATCATACTATTTTCCCTTATTCTTTAAGCTTGAAGGAATCACTTGGTCTCACTTGTTTAACCATATTTTAATCACCTTTTGTTACGAACTGCATTTAAGATGACAATATTTTGACTACTCCTTGTTGTGTTTTGCTAAGACTATGAAGAATTTTGAATTTAGTTGTCTTACTTGCTGCCATGGTCTTGAGATGTTGCACCAACCACCTCGTACTTTAATGTTCCCATTTTGGCCATGTATTATTCTATTAATTAGTATTAATACATTTTGCCAACATGGTGTTTATTTATGTATCAAATTCTATATGCATTGTCATTGTCTTGTATCAGGGTATATTGACTGAAATGATTCGACCTGCAGGCTACTGGTTTTCAAAGGATAACTCGATCATCATGGTTGAGTGCCACGTACCTTGATGCATATTTATTTTTCTGATTTGCATCCATAATTGCATCCATAGTTGTGCTTGTTCATTGTCTTGTGTCAAGGTATATAGGCTAAAATGATTCGACTTGTGGGCTACTAGTTTCCAAAGGATAACTTGGTTATCATGGTTGAGTGCCATGTACCTTGATGTAATTTGCTTGTCTACTTATAATAGGCATGTCCTTACCTCATTTCTATTCATGTTGTCTATTGGAGCATATTAATCTGACACATGTTAGTATGAACTTTATTGCACCTTGCTTATTGTTAGTATGCATTTCATAACCACTGGATGCACTGTTACCCCTTGCTGGCATTGTTGATAAATTTCATTTTCACTTTACTATGCCTTGACATCCACTTCCAATGCATTATATTTTCCAAGGACTCAACTGCACATAAGCACCTATTCTATATTCAATTGCTTTATTTGTTATAGTGTTCCTCCAAGGCACAGCTGAGCATGTAGATTAAATAGTTTACCCATTTTGCTGTGTTTGAGATATCTTGATCAACTTTTGCCCATGCTTCTATTTTGCTTATGCATGCCTTGTAAGCCTTATGTCTTGTATAATGAGACCTGTACAAATTGAAAAGCATGTTTCACCTTGCATCTCTTAATTTGGGGGCTTAGTTGCTTTAAACTATCACTTCCTTGTGGACACAGTGCTTTGAGTAGTGATGTTGAATATCCCCTATTTTGAGCTAACATTTAGTTGTCAGAATGGAAGTACTATTGATCATCAGTATAATTTGAATTTTGCATATAAGCCTTGCACTTCAGTTTCTTGTTTGCAACTTGAACATTGGTAGACAATCTGCTAATTGTTGTGCTTCCTTTAAGTTGTTTCAATTGCCATTGTTAGCTTCCTAAGCCTACATTGTGGAAATTTTCAGACCTTACTAACTCTATCTTCCACCAATGATTTTGATGCAATTTTATTCATAGAGCACATACTTTTCTTCATTATTTTTAGCATAATGAATAACTTGCTCTGATGTAAAGGTTTTTGTCTTTAATTTGCAATTTTCTTTTGACCCCTCATTGCCTTTCCCATTTATGTTGTAGTTGGCCATATAGTCCATGGTTGCTTTTTATTTTGTTCATTCTTTGCTAAGCTTCCATTGTGCTGGGCATTGTTTCTCAAGTTCTTTTGATTGTGATTATTGTGTTTTCTTTTAATACATTAGCTAGGTTTAACTATGTTTTTTTTGTTAGTGGCACCCAAACGATCACATACTCAGGGTTCTTCCTCCTCTCAGGCTCAAGCTATCCAGCCTCTTTCCAGTCAACCTCTCCCCTCTAATGCTCAGGCAAAACCAAGCCAACCACCTCCACCTGCACTTGCCCAAAGGTAGAAAAAAAAAGAAATCCAAAGAGCCTAAGGTGCCTGGTTAGGTGCCTACTGATCTTCAGACCACATACAAAATCTTATCCAACTGTGAGTATCTACCTTCAGCATACTTGGATTTCAGCCTGCTGGAGAAGTTGGGTATTAAGGAAGAGATAGATAGACATATTGTTGTAATTGGCTGGGAAAGATTTTTTAAATACGGGGAGCTGGTTTACCCTAAGCTGACCAGGGACTTTTTAACTACTGTGAAGTGCCATTTTGGGCACGAAGACATCCAAGACATGGTCACCTTTTGGTTAGAGGGCACATTTTATGAGAGGACCTTTGCTGACTTTTCTAAGGCTTTAGGATTTCCCAGTGGTGCCCCATATGCCTACTTTGATTATGACAAGAATAGAGCTAGGGAAGAAATCAAAGATCCTCAAGCTGACAAACTATACATTACAGGAACTAGCAAATCCCACCATTTGAGGGATCATGCTTTTCGAATTTTGCACAGATTTTTCTCTTTATCACCAATATCTCATGTGTAGTCTACAGGGCAGGCAAACTTACCAGAGGTGCTATTTTTTGCTTACATAGGCAAGAAATTTCCTATTAATGGTGCCTATCATTGGTGGAACAAGCTTTAGGAGATCTAGCAGCAGCTGACCAAATTGAAAAAGATTTCCTTGGAAGGTTGGGTAACCATGGTTGCTAGAGCTTTTGGGCATTCATTGAATGAGGATGATGCCCTACTTGCAATGGCTTACATCGATTAGATACTGCTTAAAAATAAGAAAGTTATTGTTGATGACCTAACTACAGAGTATGGCATCAGACTCACTGATAGGGAGGAATACATGAGAAAAATGGCAAGAAGTTTGAGCAATCCTCCACTTGGCCCGGAGCCAAGAGCTATCACCCTCTCTTCATCCTAGTACACTACTCTGATTGATAGATTGGACACTCTAATAGCCAATCAAGCATAATTCAAAAAGCAGTAGGAGCAGATCATCACAGCCATGGCCACTTTGATCTCCAAGATTGACACCATTGCACCACCATCACCTCTTCCATCTGATTTATGACTGTAGGGAATTGCCTACTTCACTTTAATTTTTTATTATGCTTTTACAGTAGTGTTATGCTTTTTCTAAAAGCTTAAATACCGCAAGTAGGATAATAATTACCATGAGAAAAGCAAATAATATAGAATGGAAAATTCTTTTGCCACAATCCAATAACAATTAGAGCTAAGCATGGAAAAATGGTAAGAAAAAAAAGTAAAAGCTTAAGCAAGCTGTTATTAGTCTGTTGTAAACCATACCTTAAATTTCTCTACCCAAGCCAGTCAAATGTATTAAGAGACATAGTCAACTCCTAAAGGAGACTTGCCTTGTAAAATGAAGTGAATTAATAAAGCAGTTTTCCAATATTCTTCCCTATTTTATTTGAGTGATAAAAAGTCATGGAGAGCAAATAGTGTTATGACATTACCATGTCAAAAAGAACAAGAAAGCCATTGAATTGTAACTGTCACTATGAGAAAGTCTGTGTAAGGACCCAATCATGGCCCTAACAGAATTATAGTTAATTAATCAGGATTAAGGTTTAATAAGGCAAAATTAGATTATTTTGTATTATTAAAGTTAAATCATATAAAGGGTATATTGGTAATCATGCACATGTGTATTGGAGTGTAGCTAAAATACTAAGGAAGAATGCAATTGAATTAAATAAGAGGCTTGGGGTTAAAATGTTAAGAAAATAAGTTTTAAGGGTTAAAAATGTATAAGGGCAATCTTGGAATTTCCTGAGTAAGATATTTACCCCAATCTTTAGCTTCTTGGAGAAGGAATTCTTGGGGGATTTGAGATTTGGGGATCAGCTAAGGCAAGGGAGTTCTCTCTCTCTCTCTCTCACTCTCTCTGGTTACGGGTTGAAGATGAGAAACCTAGGGTTTTGGTGTTTCAACCTTATGAAGGTAATGTTTTCCTCTCATGGATCTTTTCTTTATGTTTGATTTAATGGAACTAAGGTTGTAGAGAGAGATGATATATCATGTATGTTATCTCCATGTACAAGGAGAAGAATGGAATCAAGAGAAAAAGGGATGGATCAAGTAGAGTGAGGGAGGCTTCAATGTCAGGTATGGGAATTAAGTTTTGGTACTATTCATATGAATGATTTAGGGCTTTAATTCCTTTTTCTTCTGGTATGTGTATTTTGACATGAGTTTAAAGGATAAATCTAGTAAGTTTTGATAAGTAGAGCATGCTTGAAAACTTAAATGATCATGTGAGCAAGAGGGGAAGTGAGATTTGGCGTTTAAATCCATGTTATGCACAATCGGGATTTTGGTTTTCTCTTCTTTTTTTTCCCACACACGGCTACGTGTGAGATTGATCTTCCCAACCCGTGGCCACATGTGTTTGTTCTTCATGACACACAGCCACGTGATGGTTTCTTCCTTCCCACCCATGGCCACGCACCTTGTTTTCTTTCCCACCCATGACCACGTGATGCTTCCCTTCTTCCCATCCGTGGCCATGCACGTTGCTTCCTTTCTTGGACACGGCCACATAAGTTTGCCTCCTTTCTTGCACATGGCCACGTGATATTTCTTTCTCCCTTGTACACTGCCACATGTTGTTTCTTCTTGGAAACACACGGCCACTCATTGGTTTCTCCTCCAAAATACATGGCCACTCACTCCTTTATGAGAATACATGGCCACTTGTCTTGTTTTCTTTCCCGCACACGGCCACTCATTGATTTCCTCTTGGAAGTACACGACCAAGCATAACCTATTGTTTTCTTATTTCATGGCCACATGTGCTTCTTGTACACATATTCCTAAATAATAATCACCCATAATCATAAGTTTGGGCGATATCTCAAAGTTAATAAAAGAGTTACATAGGTAGGATGAATAAAGTTGGTCGTGAATGTGAGGATGATGATTGTTCACTAAGTAATGGTTAATATGTAAGTTAAATGTTGATGGATTAATAGGTTATGAAAGTTGATATTCTAGGTTAAAGTCTACAAAGATATAATTTAGAAAAGCAAGACTATAAGATGAAGTACTATCGAAAGATAGATGAAATGAAGATTATGGTAAGAGAAAGTAAACTGAACTGAATTGTAAGTAATCTAAGCCACCAATATGCTATATTAGAGTGGTCCATAAATGGAAGAACCTCTATGCATGTATATAAAGAATTTACAGGTAAAATATTGCAACCACTATATTATAGTATTGGGGTACTCTTGAGAACCAATTTTAAAGGGGCTTGAATGAGGTAATGCTTATACGAAGTAAGTCGCTAGAATAGGGTTCGGTGCATAATAAGCACATAACCAAGGACAATAAAAAGTAACCTAATGGCTCTAAATTGTTTATGTTATTTAAGGTATCCTATGAGATTGTTATTGGTGAGAACTCAAACAAAGCAACTGGCTTTGTCCTAATACTATATATATACATATACCCATGTTTCTTTACAATGGCAAGAGATTACCATGTTTTTATCTAGTAACATTAAAAAGATAGTTATAATGTGCTTGACTAAATTAAAAGAGATGGAATATTTATTGGCACTCAAAGATGGAAATATAGAAATTGATTATGCTTTAAGTCATACCACGAATCAATGATTAGCCTGGACATAACGAAACATACATACTTAGTTGCCCTATACCCTATGTGGGTAAACACGGGATGAAATAATCTTACATAACTTACCAGGGTATAATACATTATATGATGAAAGAGTATTTGTAACATGAATAAAAAAAATATGAACTGGTTAGGAGAGATGACCTGTTGTTCATGATCTAATAGACTATAAAAGTGAACTAAAAGATGAAAGTTGTACCAGTGTCGATCTTAATTCAAAAGAAGACCTACCCGTATTCTTATATGGATCATAATTGCATGAGTATTGTTTAAAGTAATTAGTCATTGATGGGAGTTATGATGCTATGAAAGCTACTCGTGGCAAATTAACAACAAGGTATGCAAGTAAGAATTATTAATGAATTATGTAAGTTTATATGGTATAGTTGATTCGACCATGCTATAATGAGTAGTCTGTGCCATAAGATGAACAAACATGAGAACCCCAAATGTATGAATTGCTATGATTTTATATATGGATATGCATATAATCTTAGGAAGACTTTTAATTGCAAGAACTACACTTTTACAGTTATTTTATTGACTTCATGCATAATGCTAGGTATGACAAGATTAACCAATAAAAGTAATACTTTATTGTGTTTGCATTATCATGTAAATTACTATGATATGTATGAAGGATGTTTATGCGGCTATGTGATTACACAATCTGCAACCATGTATATTGGAGCCTATTACTCAACATTGATATATGACAAGAATAATATGCACTCTTTTATGAAATGTGGCTTTAAGCTGAATGACGTACTAAGTAAAGAAGAATATGTTGAATCTGAATATGCTTAAGAATGGTAAAGCCTACGAGTCTTAGTTTAGTTGTGGATTAGATAGGCATGCCTAGAGGGATACAGTCGCAGCTACTAAAGTTGACCCCATTTGGGTCTTGTTCCTTAATGGAACCATTGCTCGACCCCATTTAGGTCTATTGTTTGTTCCTTGCTGGAACTATTGCTTGACCCCGTTTGGGTCCATTGTTTGATATCTTTGGATATCCATAGTTTGATACCTTCGGGTATCCATTGCTCCCGTTATCCACCCTTGGAGCTAGTACTTAGGCAGGCTATCAAAGATGATAAAATGTGCATAACATAAAGAAAATATGTAATGATTGCTCCATTTATATGATGTAAGCATGATGAATGGCCCATTATAGTGTTATATTCTAATTCTTGATGACTTTAAACTATTTTTATGAAAGGAAATGCCATATTATGTGTTACATGACTAATATATCTCACATTTATTATGAAGAAGGTTCTCGTGTGAGTGCCATTATGAGCTAAGCTCACCAATGGGCTCCACAGTGAATAGTTTGGCCATTTGAGCCACAAGCTTACAACATTATATTAAAAGTTATACGAACCACAGTATACATAATGATCTTCATGTATATGGAAATTATAGTATGTTGCATATGGTATGAGGACTTGGTCCATTAATCATGATATGTGGCACATGTTCGTTGAAGTGGCATGCAAACCCGTTAGTATGTATATGAACATTTCATATGGATCTGCATATGTATAATTCTGATATAAACCCAAATGAAAACCATGATATACTATGATGTGGTATGATGCCTTAAATTGTAATGATAAGATAGCATTAAGGAATAAGTGTGTATGAACCCAAAATGAGAATTAAGTAAAGATATATGAAGAAATCAAGTATAATAATAATTGTATGGTTGTTAAATGGCATGAGCACCTCGATGTGCATAGATTTAATATTGAATGCAAGAATTATGTAACGATATGATTAATGCATTAAGTTAACAGTTTGTACTATCAACAACCCGAATGCATGAATTATAGAGTAGTAAGGATTGGGAGGATATAAATCAAGTTAGTCATGGAAGAAAGGAAGTAAACTTATGATAGTAATTTGACAAGTTCTGAGATAAGATAATTTACAGAATGCTCTAAACGTTGGTAAGCAGGGTTTTATTATTAAGTTTGAAAACTTCCCCAATATGTCCATTGTGATACGATCAATATAATAGACTCATATGTTATCCCATGCTGTTGTGAAAGTTTGCATGATGAGATGAATTGTGTAAAGAGGTTATGTTCATGCATATAGAGTTTTGTTCCCCACTAAGCTTTATAGCTTAGCACGGGTTTGTTTATCCATGTAGGTTTCAAGTTCATCTCCAGAGGATCGAGCTAGATGTTGTTGCCTTGAGGATTTTGAGATTCTTGAAGGCCATTGATCTTATAATTATTTAATTATAAGCTTGATTATTTTATTGTGGCATGTAATTATGGCCTGTTCTATAATTATTATTATTATTTATGCCTGGTCTTTATTAGGTATAATGACGATTGCTGATTATCCATGGTAAAGGAATTAGGGTGTTATAGTCTAGCATTGTGTTCTCTTTTCTTTATCTAATAACAATTCTAACTGTCATTATGAGAAATTTATTTTACATACTCATTAATTAACAATAACTAACTACTAACAGTCCACTTAGTTTAAGTGTTTTGCTAACACAATAAATCTTAACTGGATTGAATTATTTAAATATGAAATATAAGGATTAGATTAAAATCTATTAATCCTCAGTTTTAAGAAGTCATTACACACCTAAACCCAATTTTTCTTGTGTTTTCTATTTCTATACATTATACCTTTAATTCCATATGTGTGTGTGTGTGTGTGTGTGTGTGTGTGTGTGTGTGTGTGTGTGTGTGTGTGTGTGTGTGGTGTGTGTGTATGTATATGTATATGTATATGTATATGTATATGTATATGTATATGTATATGTATATGTATATGTATATGTATATGTATATGTATATGTATATGTATATGTATATGTATATGTATATGTATATGTATATGTATATGTATATGTATATGTATATGTATATGTATATGTATATGTATGTATGTATTTATTTTACACTATTACAAATCTGTTAATCCTCAGTTTTAACAAGTGCATCCCAGCAGTGGTCATTTAACTATTTAAATTAAACATATAAAGAATTAACTAATATATCACTTATTAATTTCCAATATATTCATAGTTAATCTTATCTACTTACTTAAAGCTCGCAATAATTCAACTAAAATTTCCATATAATTCCCATTTTTATTATAATTCCTATGATTTAAAAAAAGTATCACTTACATTCTCAAACTTAACCCAAATAGGCTTTATTATCACTTAATTGCTACTAGGTTTTATAATCTCAATTTCAGTTAGTTTACTTAATTCCTAAGTTCATTTAACATTCTCATACTTGTTCTCTTCCTTTTTAGACAATGTACTAACTATAGGTATACCTTAATTTAATAAGTACTTTAGTAAAATAATAATGTTACTTAGTAAAGAGAAATAAAACTATATAAAAAATTAAAGAAATAACCTCTCAATTTGTTCAACCATACAAAATTGATAGCATCTCCACCACCATCCCCAAAGCCACATCCAACCTCAATCACACTATTTAACATTTTAGTTATGTATGTACTTAAATGTCAAAATAGGTAATTTAAACAATACTAGCAACCATTCATCTAACATTATTATTTCCTTCTCTCAATTTAAATTCTATAAGTAATTCAATCTAATTAAAATAATGTGAGAGATGAATTTGGTAGTCACATACCAGTTGTAGTCCATTTCCTATGATTTTTGCTCCACTTTGGTCCTCTACTGCACTCACCGGAGCATCGCTGGAATCTTATTGGAGCCTCGTCACTGTGACCCAAAGGCACCTAGAGGTGGCAGCTATGGTGAGGAATCCAATGATGGAAGTCATGCACCCTAAAGTGGGTTGGTTTGGCGAAAATCACCTTAGAACCGCCAGCTCCCATTCCTTTCGAACTACCTACTAGCGATGAGTGGGAAGAAACGGTGGCCACTAAAATGATCGCCTCCCCCATGAAGACTCATTGGTGCTACGCATGTCACTGGCTACAGTTGTAGCTCATCGGAGGAAGAAGAGGGGACTACGGTAAAGGAGGAAAATTGGGGTTAGGGGAGATGCCATGAATGGCGATCTGAAGAAGGGGGTTGAGGCCGACGATGGAAGGGGTGACGGTGAAGGGACTGCCGGTGAGCGGCGCCATTGATCAACCTTCCCTCTCTTTTTCTGATTTCCCCCACCTTCCTTCTTCTTCCCTTCCTTTTTTTTTAATCCTCATTTCTTTTTTTGAATTTTTGGCCAATTCATCTTGTGTAGAAAATTCTAGGGACTCTAGTTTTTTTGTTGGTTTCCTTAGATATTTATTTTTATTATTTTATTTTATTATTAGTATTATTATTATATATATACATCTATTTATTTTAATTTGTTATCGTTATTATCTTAATAATATTTATTTACTTTAATCCTTTATTTATTACTAATTTGTACTTTATTTAAAAATTATTAACTTATGGACCTTAAAACTATACTCACTCGTATCAAGTCCTCAATAAATTGAGCTTCACTAACCGGTATCAAAAGTATTGTTCATATATTAAAAAGTATTCTCAGGTGACTCAAATTTTAGGGTGTTATAATACTTTTTTGGTTCATCTTCAGATGAAGTCACCTATTCAACTTCCCTATCTTCTTCCTCCTTGCCACTAGAAGTTATTTCCTCTTCCTCAGAAGAAGTCGCCGGTGGATCTTCTAAGGGATTTGGACATTTTAAGGACATAAAAGCTAGGGTTTTGAAGAAATTATGACAATCTCTAAGAAAGTATCGAAAAAAAATCGAAATATCGAAAATAGAAAGAGACAAACAGGTTATAAAGGAAAAATAAGAAAAATCTTCTGATCGTTCGATATTTAAGTCTATAATATAGCATCAACCTTTCGATGGGATGACTTTGTATTATAATTGGATTAGAAATTTGGAATTTGACCATTCTCAAAAATTAATATCATTAGCTCCCTCTGACCAAAAAAAAACTATCAATCAGCTCCTAAAACCAAAACTCAATAGAATTAGGTTATGTCCAGTTTACCCATTTCACTGAAATAACAACGGAATATTATTTTTGTTGCTATTTTAGCAATAGAAGAGATTTCGATTGCTATTTTTGCAACTAAAAATTTTAAAGGTTCCTAATATAGCAACCGAATATAATTTTTGTTGCTATTTTAGCAACAGAAAATATAATCGGTTGCTATTTAGGGAACCCTAAAAATTTTCAGTTCTGAATTAGCGACGAAAAACTATTTTGTTGCTAAAATAACAATGAAATTTATTTTCTGCTGCTATTTTAGAAACGAAAGAGATTTCGATTGCTATTTTCGCAACTGAAAATTTTAAAGTTTCCTAAAATAGCAACTGAATTTAATTTTTGTTGCTATTTTAGTAAAGAAAAATATATTTGATTGCTATTTAGGGAACCTTAAAAATTTTCAATTTCGAATTAGCAACGAAAAACTATTCCATTGCTAAAATAGCAATGAAATTTATTTTCTGTTGCTATTTTAGCAAACAAAATTTTAGCAACGGAAGAGATTTCGGTTGCTATTTTTGCAACTAAAAATTTTAAAGGTTCCTAAAATAGCAATCGAATATAATTTTCATTCCTAAAATATATTCGGTTGCTATTTAAGAAACCTTAAAATTTTTCAGTTCCAAATTAGCAACGAAAAACTATCCCATTGCTAAAATAGAAATGGAATTTATTTTTTGTTGCTATTTTAGCAAAGGAATTTAAATTATGTTGCTGATTTTTGTTCTAAATTTTTGTGCCATCTATTGGTGCCTTATTTAGCAACGGAATAAGCATTATGTTGCAAAATTTCGTTGCTATATTTTGGTGTTAAAACTTCCCTCTATATTTAGCAACGAAAAATAACCATTTTTATTTTCGTTGCTAAATAAAAAAATTTTAACCAATTTTAGCAACGAAATTTGAATTCCGTTGCTAAAATATTTTCGTTGCTATTTTAATATTTTCTTGTAGTGAATTGTGACTTGTAAAATGAGATGAATTGTAAAATTGAGCGGGGTTTCAATTATCCGATGTTTTAAATTTTTATATAATTAAAAATTGAGTCATTTGGACATCTATAACAATAGATATCCCTAAAATACCATAGACTGCTCTAACTAACAGGTCAACTACTAACACTCTACTTTAAACTAATTTTTTATGTTCTTATAGGAAGAATAGATTTTGACCTCTCATACAAAATTGAGGTCTAGATGTTTAGTTTAAGTTCCCTTTAGAATTTCCCCAATTGGATTTCTCTAACTCTAGTTATATATAAAATAATCTCAATAGATCAAAGGCCTCCTACTATAGATTTCACTCTCTAACATCCTTCTATCAATAACTTCCTTACTTATGCCCATTTTCACCTATAATACTCATCCATCTATCATTTAAACACTTAAGCATATATTCCAATAATCAAATCAAGCATAAACATATATTTACAAAACTCCTACACTTCTTGAAGCTTGTCTTTTTCCTCTTCTAGCTTTACACTTTTTCCTTGCCTCTATTTTTTTCTATTCACCAGTTATCGACAAGAAATATCATTCAATCCTCTATAAAAAATTTGAACATACATTTTAATTTGCTTACCAAATGGAAGAAGAAAACGAAGAAGAACTATTCAATACACTAATTTTACTGACCTTAACCCTTATGCTGCGGGAATCCACTTTCTTTCTCTATCACTTATCACTCTCCACAAAATACAAAATTTTAGAGGCTTTAGAGAGGAATAAAGTAACAAGATAAAAATCTAGAATTTCCTCATCAAAAGGGTCCACTAACACATCTCAAGAAGCAGAAAAAATATGCTTTAATTAATGAATTTCGTCACAAATATTGGTGGATGTGTGGGGTAAAACATATATTGCAACATGTACTACCAATAACATCATATATTTGATCATTTTTTTAATGGTAATGAAGGAAGCTGATTTTATCTACATATGTGATTTTGTAATTTGGGAGTATTACATATGCGGCCAAAAACATCATGTAATTTGGTTATTTTTGTAATGGTAATGTAAGAAGCCAATTTATCTAGACATATGATTTGTGCTTAATGTTATTTGTCATGTGTGATTATCCATTTATCCAAGTTTAAGTCAATTATGAATTTATCCAATTTGTGCTAATAAACATCATAGATCATAGGATTCCAAAGCAAATTTTACTTAATATTTAATGTTTCCAAAATGTTACAAGGATGTATCTATTGCACATACTCAACTCACTAACCCCATGCAAAACACTACAAGAAAAATGCATGTCCTCGCTAAATGATGATTTTTCGTCACTAAATCAGTTTAGCGAGGACAAAAATTTTGTTACAAAAGTCATCCTAGCTGAATTTAAAGTCCTCGCTAATTTTTGCGAGGATTTAGTCCTCGCTAATTTTTGCGAGGATTTAGTCCCCGCTAACTTTTGCAAGGATTAAAGTCCTCGCTAAGTTTTGTGAGGATTAAAGTCCTCGCTAAGTTTTACGAGGATTTATTCCTCACTAACTTTTGCGAGGTTAGCAAGGATCAAAGTCCTCGCTAAATTTAGCGAGGATTAAATTCCTCGCTAAGTTTTGTGAGGATTTAGTCCTCACTAAATTGTCGCAAAATTTTAACATGCATTTTATGACAAATATTATTCTTGCTAAATTTAGCATGAAATTTATCCTGACTGAATGTTGATACGAAATTTTTTATTTTCCTAATTTAATACAAAAATTTTATTATTTAAATAATAAATAAAAAACTAAAAAATAACAAATTTATATTCACTCAACATTTAATAAAAAATATATATATTAATGAATAAATTGTTATTTACAAGTATATAGCATTGTTAAGAATATATCCAAAATAATACATTCATATATAACAGTAACAATTAAAAGTAATAAAAAGTTTATATAATGCCAGCTACTTTTAGTTCATATAGTTGTGTAACGATTGATTCCATATAAGCAAGAACTCCACCCGGTGTCAATAGTAGAACTTAATCTTCCAATTGTTGATCTTGAACATCTGACCAGTGTTTGCATAACTTAATACAAAAAAAAAATAACTTGACCAAACCCAGAAAAAGAATAAGTAAATTAATTTAACGTAGAAAATAAACATTAATTAAACACAATTGATTAAATAAACATTAATTTAACGTACAAAAAGGAAAACATATTTTATCAAACAAAAATATATATGCACTTTATATTATAAAATCAAATAGAATAAATATTATTTATTAAAATAAAAATGCTATTATACTATTTATAGTTGATATAGAATGAAATATTAATAAAATTATAATTAGTTTTGTGCAACAAAATATCAATAATTTTTCTAATTATCTTGTATGTGTCCCATATTTTTCAAACATATGAAGTAATTTGCACGTACACTTTTAATTTCTTAATCACTTAGCCTTGAAAAAAATTAAAAAATTAATATGAAAAATAAAGTGAATAATCCATGAGTATCATCATATTCAAGCTAGTGTGTACTCTCTACAACTTCAACTATCAGAATTCCAACAAAAAGCAACTCAACTTGAATAAAATAGTAGACAAAACCGTCTCTTGAATTCAAGTACAAAAAGACAGTTAACACAACTTAAACTAGTGGAAATAACATAAAATGAATGTGCAGCATATAACACCAAATATTAACAGTCCTAACCATCATCAAATCCAGTTCCTTTCTCTCTACGCCACTTCTTAATTATTATTAGATTATTTATTTGGCTATACATTTCCTTGTTAATGAAGTGGACTAATAATACACATTCGACATTCCCTGAAAAACAATTGAAAATGTAACCTCCGACAGCCTAAAAAGTGTGGAATATTTTGGGTTTATTTCCTTTTAATTTCTTTTAATGCTATTTAGAATTATAATTAGGGGTATTATAAAAGAAATTAGGTAGATGTTACCAACAAACATACAGGATCAACAGAAACTACGCAGACCTTTATAACTATTATCTATCTTTATCATTGAAGCCAAGAGCTTTGCAGCAGTCCGTGTGAAATTCTTAATGCTGTGTTTTTAACATAACATCAATGACCAGTTCAAACTCTGCATAAAACCATTTGCAAGAATTGTAAACAATCAGCTACTGATTACGGTAGAAAACCTATGAGCATCCTAGTGAGAGTATGCTTGCATCTTTTATGCTTTCCCAAGTCTTACTGAAGTGAATTCATCTTCTTCCTAGTGATAGTATGCTTGCAAGAATTGTAACCCTGAGGATAATACTACAGCACTTCTTCCAGCTCCTCAAACTCAAGATAATTAGTAGAAGGGTGAAACACAGGCCTTCACCTCCAGGCTCTTATTGGGAGGTGAGGACACAGAGATTAGAAAAGTAAAGATACACTGGTCCTGACCTTGAAATGGAATGACCAACAGCAGGTTCAAATAAATTCTTAGAGAACCCAATAGAGGGGAAAAAAGATATAGCAAAAATACCTTCACATAAAACCCAACCAAATTATCACCATAACCACAGTGATATACAATTTACTATGCTTCTTTGCCTAATGTACTCCTCCCCATTCCACTCATCCTCTATTCTCCTTTCCTTACTGTTTGACTAACAAGATCGGATAATCATAAGGCAATTTGAAGCCTATAGATAATTAGAGAACTCAATATACATGCAAGAATTGTGTAAATAATTAAACAAAATAATAAGATGAAACCAAGGAAAACAATCATGAATGTTATAAAGCAGAGAAAGAAAGAGAACAAAGTTAATAGTACATACCAATTGATTGCTTGCCCATCGTTCATAATAATGAGTGTATCTCTCCAAAGAATTTTTTTTCCATTTCTCGCCTCCTCTCAGCTTCATCATACTACAAGCAATAACATCAATTTTGCAAGTGACATGAGGAGACCAGCAGTGCCCTTTTCCACCATTACTCATAGAATAGGAAGAAAATAGATAAGATATTCACGAATGAAAAAATTTCAAAGCTCTTACTGCACCTTATTGCTTAGCTGCCTCATATTGGTTACAAGCATAAAAACCACTTGTCCTCTCACCATGATCTGACCAAGCACCAAGGCACAACCTGCATTTACAAATTGATATTCAACAACTAGTGTTCAATGATAGGAAAGAGAAACATTGACCAAAATAAGTATCCAATCAAAACACAATACTTGCCAGCAAAACTCAAATTTACAGGGCGTGTGCATGTCATGTGCATAGACCCTTGGTTTTTCTCAATTGGTCGCTTGCACTTTGGACAAGGCTTCGAGTTAGCAAGTATCCTGAGATAACATCTTAAAAATTTAGCAGCAACCAGCCCAAAAGATTTTAGACAATTTACATAGTGTTCTCACTTCACAGATATTCTTACAACTGTATAGATGCGAGTGGGTGTATACAATGCCATTAGTTACCATGAGGAACAAATAGAATTCATCTATAATCTATTCAGGAATGGGCAATTAGGAAACAAGTAATAAAAAGCAAAATCGATGCCTAAACATTTTATGCAATCACACTCCTACAACCCACAAATGAAAACATAATTTACATCTAACAATACCAAAAAAGGAAAAAAAATCAAAGCTGATGAACACACCTACAGAATCCAAGGTCCGCTTAATTGCAGAAAAAATTCAAATATATTTTATTCCTCCTTACTTCAATCAAACAACTACCAAACTGTCAAGGCCAACCTCAATCAACAAATGGAATCACTGCTCACATTTGTTACAATCACATAGCTACCTAGAGAACCATGAATGAACTTTATTTAATAATATTATGAATTAGTATATTACTAATCTTTCTTGAAACTAAAGTACTGGTAATATATCCTGGCTTCTTGCAAATATGGAAGAAATAAATTAGTCTGGAAAATGTATAGAAGAAGAAGAATATTGAATTTTTTTGGGTAATATTTTCTATTATGACAAGAGTTATGATGAAAATTTTGTGCCAATATGAAAACTAGGATATTCCCCTACAAATAGATCATGCTTTCAAGCAAAATTTACAAAAGAAAAGTGATGAAAAACTTCTATCACGAGACAAAGGTCACACAACTTATAAACACCACATCACTCATATGCAAACCCCAACCACTCACCAACCCCCCCCCCCCCAAGAATTGTAACCCTGATAGTATGCTTGCAAGAATTGTAACCCTGAAAGAAAATTCATAGCCACCTCGCAGGCATATGTGCAGCTCCTCTAGACTGTCAGAGACAAAAAAACATAGATTAACAATGAATACACTGTAGATATACAAAGAAGATTCAATAGATAACTGTTTAAAATAATGCAATAAACTCCATTTCCCCAGAATATAGAAACTGAAACAAAACCACTGCGCAATCGAGCTCCTACACAAAAATTATCAACTTCCTCCATATATAACCTCGTGCAATTGCCCATTTTTTAACCCAACCTTTAACAATTAAGAAAACTGATAAACTATACAGCTCTGCTCAAAGCACCCTTCTTTCTTTAAGCAAACTTCAAAAATCAAAATAACCAAAAAAAATTTAAAAAAAAAATCATATATGTTGAATAGCGAAGGATCTGAATCATTTAAATTTTTAGATAAAAAAGAAAAGGATAATTGAAAGTGCAGAGATTTAAGATTTATATCTATTACTAAAACCAACCATGAAAAAAATAATGACTTGCTGTGTAAACTCAGCTAATCGGTTTTCATGAACTTTAAACTATGACAAACACAAGTGAAGAAACAAAAATATAAAACTTGATCATCCAATACCCACCAAAATCGTAAAAGAAAAAGCTCCTCAAGCATTATTAATGAAAGTTCAAATACCCACCAAAATCGTAAAGTATAAGAGTCATCATGCCTAGGAGGTAATAAATTCCTTTCAAGAGCTTTCGGGTTTTTGGTTTTGATTGGGTATTTTGGAGGAGAAAGGTTAATTTGAAATTCACACCCCTTTAATTTTTCATTTCATTGGCGCCTACTGATCCCGCATAAATAGAAAATAGCATTTCAGATTATTAGCTAGGGTTAATTACCTAGCTAAAATTAGCATGGAATTTTTCCTCGCTAGATGCTTCATTAAATTAGCAAGGACTTCATTTGTAGCTAAATTTCAACGAGGGAATAGCAAGGAACATTTCCTAGCTAAATTGGTGAGGACAATAGTCCAAGCTAATGCATCATGAATTAAGTATCAGCGAGGGAATAGCGAGGGATATGTCCTCGCTAAATTGGCAAGGACTACATTTCAAGCTAAATTAGCGAGGGATATGTCCTCGCTAAATGGTTAAAACTCACACCACTTTACAAACCATTGGCGAGGACTAGAATCCAAGCTAAATTAGCGAGGATAGTAATCCAAGCTAATTTATATTCTCGAAATTTATTTCTTTTATTATACAATTAATAAGAATTAATATTAATAAATTAATATAAATATAATAATTTAATTTAATTTAATTTAGTTAATTTAAATAACAATAATTTAGTTCATCTAAGTTTTTATTATATAATTAATAATAATTAATATTATTAAATATAAAAATAATAATTTAATTTAATTTAGTTAATTTAATTTAATTAATAATATAGTTTATTTAATTTTTTGCGAGGGAATTGTCCTCGCCAATTTAACGAGGATTTTAGTCCTAGCAAAATTCATAAACCAAATGGCATGCAATTCACAGTTTGGCGAGGGAATTGTCCTCGCCAATTTAGCGAGGATTTTAGTCCTAGCAAAATTATTGTCCTCGCCAAATCCTTCATAAACCAAATGACATGTGATTAACGGTTTGGTGAGGGAATTATCCTCGCCAATTTAGCGAGGATTTTAGTCCTAGCAAAATTATCAAGGACAATGTCCTCACCAAATCCTTCATAAACCAAATGGCATGTGATTCACAGTTTGGCGAGGGAATTGTCCTCGCTAATTTAGTGAGGATTTTAGTCCTGGCAAAATTAGCAAGGACAATGTCGTCATCAAATCCTTCATAAACCAAATGGCATGTGATTCACGGTTTAGCGAGGATTTTAGTCCTAGCAAAATTAGCGAGGACAATGTCCTTGCCAAATCCTTCATAAAGCAAATGGCATGTGATTCACGGTTTGGCGAGGGAATTGTCCTCGCCAATTTAGTGAGGATTTTAGTCCTAGCAAAATTAGCGAGGACAGTGTCCTCGCCAAATCCTTCATAAACCAAATGCAAAACCATTTGACCGTTAGTGAGGGATTTTTCCTCGCTAACTTAGCGAGAATTTGTTTCTCACAAAATTAGCGAGGATTAAGTCCTCGCTAAATGGTTCATAAATTATTTTAGCCATGAATTAAGATTTAGCGAGGATTTTGTGCTCGCAAAGTCGTCTCTATTTTTTGCGCCAAAATTTTGGTGCCAAAAATTAGCTACAACATAAATTATTTATCGCTAAATTGTCGTAAAATCTATTTTTCCACTAGCCCCTAACAATATTTGCTACAAAATTTATTTTTCGTCGCAATGTTATCGCTAAATGGTGCATTTAGCAACTAATTTTATTGTCGTCGCTAATTTTCATTGCTATTCTGTATTTTTTTTGTAGTGAAAGTTACAAATCAAAAAGTGCCATCATATTTTGCCTTCTAAAGGCAAATTTGCCAAACTGCACTACATATCATCCTAAGCTAAGCATTAACCTTGCAAAATGCCCAACAAATCTAGGAAACCAACTTTTCTTGAATTCACTATAAGCTCCATCCTATAGAATTGTACCAAGAAAAAAAATTGCATTCCCTACCCTATCAATAAGAAAAGTACAAAGCAAATTAAAAGAAGTTACTCAACTCATCATAAAAAAGAAGACTACTAATGTGAGAAAAAAAAAAGGATTTCTTAGTCCAATATGGGGAAGTTGTAGTATCTCCTTCCTAGGTTACTTATGCTCTATGACTCAAGTATGATAATCTATTCCCACACAAACACCTAGCATCCATCTCTTCATTCCTGAAAACTTTACTTTCTGAGAATATTGAATGGATTGAAGAAGAGAAGGATGACGATGGTGATGTAGCCATCAACTATTTTTGATTTAGAGATTTTAGGAATTTTGATGTGTTTTTATTAGAATCAGATTAAAAAAGATGAAGAGAGAAATGGGCAAACACGATCAAAGTGAGAGGGAGGGAGAGCCCCTCACATGATATGCACACATGCCATATGTCATTTGATATGTCCAATAGTTGCTTGTCATGTGTCACATTCATCCACGTTAAAAGTCAACAAACAGCATGTTGGTCAACATTAACGAAATGTTACTATAGCGGCATAAAACTCCCATTTTATAAACATGAAAGACAAAATTGCATGAAATATTAGGGAAATTTTTATCTGTGTTGGCAAATATTAGGGGCAAAAATGCATTTTTGGCCTAATTTTTTTAAGCATTGTTGTCCTTTATTCACAAAAAAAAAAAAGCAAACTTAATTATTAAAATATTGTCAATAGTCAATTCAAAAAAAAAAACAATTAATAGCTAATTTCAAGATGAGATGTTGAATTTAATTAACTCGATTATATTTTTTCAATTAACCAAAAACATCAAATACCTAACAATTGGAAATTAAAGAGAATGGTTAATAAATTAAAATAGGGATTTTTTCACAAATTTTGCAAAAAAGAAAGACATATTTCATGCTTGCACTCTCTTATTTTTTCATCTTTCTTAAATATTATTTTTAAAATTTTTTATTTCATAATTACCATTTTATAAATTTTCACTTTTAAAAATGCCCTATCCTGGTTACAAATGATTTTTGAATTATCACAACGGTAAGTTCTTTGGCAACTCGTATTTTTAATCAGCAATAAAGTTTTGGCATGCTTTACCTTCAGCTTTTGTTGTGGTCTTTGGTTTTTTTGGTAGAATTATCCGAAGAAAATATCATGTTACTCGTGCTCTTAACTTATTATGAATTTTAGATGCGACTAAATGTTATTTGTCTTATGCATTTCTCCCCAAATAAGTTTGTGGAGAAAATGAAGTTGATGGAGCATCATTATGGGGCTAAAGACTTTGTCACAAGTAAGGATTGTAGTCTCTTGGCATCTGGAACATTACTATTTTACAGAAGTCGATACCATGTATCGGAGATTCTATGCCAAGAAATATGCTGACAAGACCTGTGAGAATGGTTCCATTGCCAATGGTCACTGATTGCAAAAATGAAATGAGCCATGTAATATTGCAGCAACTCTGCTCCTATGATTTTTGTTCGTTCACTCAGCAAGTGCACTAAATCAACAAGAATTATAATGGAGTATATTTAAGACCCCAAAGAATATTGTATCCAAGGGATTGGCCTTACACAATGTAGCACCCTTATCCTATAACATATACATATCACTTTACCCTTTTCATAACGCAAAGTTTAATAGTGCAAATTAAATATTAACAAACTATACAGAGAACATATACTCATACTTAATACCTAAGAATGCTATACTATTAAAACTTTACAATATACATTAAAGTCTTTTTACAAAATATAACAATTGATTAACATCTTTACAATATACAAAGAGCTCAAAAACAAAAGTCTATACTAGTCTCTCTCGTTAACTTGAGTTGGCCATCCACCTGCAGATATCACCCTAACAACCTACACGGATGAAACACCTGTGCTAAGCTATAAAGCTTAGTAGGGAACTAAATCATGATAAACGACCACTCACAGTGATCGTCAACAAGCACACAACATGCCTCAAATATAACAATGATTTATTTCAAGAAATGAGAGAAATTAAACATTTACATTCACTTATAGAAATCATAAAGTTCAACGGTAAGAATTTGTATTGACGTTTCAATCACCATATATGATCATACAAGTTCCAACATCCTTTGGACTTAAATTGAGCTATTTAAAATATGATTATTTTATTAATCAATGCTTAATCATAAAAGTGTAGTTATCTATTATTAATTTCATAAACAATCTTCACAAATATTGAAATTATCTTACCTCTATTCTTGTATGTCTAGGATATACACACATTAGAATTGTATAACAAATCAACACTTCCAATCACCATGAGATTATAATATTACTACAGGCTTACTTTATGTTTCATAAGTTATTCATGTTATAACATAATAGATGTATCATAAAAATAAGCCTATCAACCAATCATAACACTTATCTATCATCACTATAAATAACAAATACACATTAAAGAACGTGCACATGCAACAATGTGAACACATATATAATCATAAGAAAAATATTTCATAAACATTGGTTGTTATTGTCTAACTTTTATAATCTTTAATATACAATATGCTTATGTAATTATAAAATTGTTGCACCCATTAGATATTATAATACTCTTGAACTTAATAAAAGTTCCTTCATCAATCATATATTGGCATACATATAGAAATAAGGTTTATGATTACAAAGGCATATATATATCATCAATTTAATCATAGTACTAATATAATGCCAATTCATCATTTAACAATTAGCATGTATTTTTTATACTAGCATTATTACTTACATATATTTACTATTGGGCATTCCTATTGATGCGGGTTTTGTATGCAATAAAAGGAAATTTGTTGTAGAATAGTATGAAGTCAATTAAGAACTTTCATGCCTTATTAAACTTTTCTTAACCTTTGATAATAAGCCTGCACTATTCTAAAGAGGTGGATAACAGGTTATACAGTAGTACCCGAAGGTACAAAACTGTTGATTATAATGGTTGCACCCGAAGGTACAAATAAGATACCCGGAGGTATTAAACGGTGATCCCTTGTAGGGATAAAACTGTATGATAAATCGGTGAACCCAAACGGGGTCAAACAAATAACATGGACCCATACGGGGTCAAACAAATAACATGGACCCATACGGGATCAAACAAATAACATGGACTGGTCAAGCAGACCCAAGCGGGGTCAGCTACAACCCAAACGGGGTTGTTCAAATCAACTCTAACTTTTAAACCCAAACAGGATCACTATAACTTTTAATATCAGGTGGACCTAATCAGATCAAAACTATTCAGAAACAACTGCAAGGTACCCTTATAGGCATGCCTATCTATCCACTTCCTAGACTCAATGCAGGCAATAAATTCTATTTACTTTATCTTTTCTTTATTCATTCATATTCTTATATGCACATGTACACTCTTGGGTAACTATAAACAATGTACTCATATACATGTTCATGTGTAAATTTCTGTAAACCTGTATACATGTTCACTGTTGGGTATTATTGTTTAGTTCTTGTAATCTTATTCAATCATGTAACTATTTCGCATGTTAAGACTATACATATATAATGCCATTTGTACCAGTACATAATCATGTGATAAGTATATATATTCTCTAGTACATAAACATATATGTATAACTCATAAACAATTTATACAATTTGCTCATGTAACAATCACATGACAAGATACTCCCTCTCTAATGCATACACTTTTATACATAGCCTCATATAACATTACCATTATATGCTTTAATAAGATTTCTATAATTGAGTCTATAGCACTGTAGATCTGCATTTTAGCATGCTAACATGTGACAGCACATATGCTTGATCATATCATTTCAATTAAGTAAAGACATATTCTTACATTTCACTTTAACATATTCTTTGAATCATTACTCTAAAATAGTTTTCAAGCTTCGAACCCAACCATGTAAGATCATACATATATATATATATGTTTATATGCACACATATATTCTACTAATCACATTACTTCTTTATACAAGTAAAGTTAATATTTCAAACTATATGTATCATAGTAATTTCAAGAAATCAATAGGAATCATGTATAATCATCTAGACTTTTATATATATATATATATATATCATCCCATTAAAGGACAAGTTATACAACTAAACATAGTAGCTTTAGATTCATCGATATGTATACAACTAGGTAACATGACATGTTTTCATTTTTCTTGGTTTATATACTCCAACATCAAATGAACATTCATGAGTAACATTTTTAACATTAACTATCATGTATGTATTTATATCTTACACCTTGCGCATGCATACAATCATATTATAGTACACAATTGTCCAATGTTTAAATATGCATTCGTATATTTATATAGTAATTTGAGTACCGATAATTAAACATACCTCTCATCATGAACTTATACCTGAACATATGATCTTTAGGTGACACATCATATCACAATCATATTATCATACATATAGGATTAATAATAATTTCATAACTTCATACTTTCATATATTAATCTACTTCAATGAAGGTTTATCTATACGGTACAATATATCTTTACAACTTTGTTTCTATAAGTCATTATATTATTCTCATATTTTGATGTTACATAATACTCTCATATTTACATTTTAAAATGTTCTAAACTCACATATTAATGTCATATTTTAAGTTTAATTACATGTTTTAACATGTTTTAGATGTGTTTCAAAATGTTAGAGTAAGTATTGATATTTAATGAAGCTAAAAATCAAGTATAACTGTAAAAGGAAAGGGCCACGGCTGAGACAATTAGTCCTAGCCGAGACTAAAGGCTATAATTGATATCAGAAGGTGCGCATGGCTGAGACAAATGGTCTCGACCATGCCTCCCTGAAATGCCCTACAAAATTTTTGCAGGCAATTTTTCTAAAGCAATGTGCACATCATTTTAGACCTCCCAACCATCATTTTCAGCAAAACTGGTCTTCTATAACTTTGTTCTTATGTGTTTCTAGTTTCTAAAACATCAAACCTCATCTCAATATCAGTTCTAATTTGAAAGATATTGTCAAAATACTGAAGACTGTTCATGAGTACAAGACTGCACACTTATCCAATTTTCAAGCTAGATTATGACCCACTTAGAGGTAGAATTAGAATGTTATTTTTGCATAATAAAAATAGGTATATGGGTCTATTTTATAACCCAACTATAATTATCTAATTTGGTACTCTATAACTCGAGATATAGGCAAAAGAGTACCAAAAGGTCAACCAAAACTAAACCCAGAAATTTGATATATACATGCATGTGCATTTAAACTTAGTAACTAATGTTTCTTATGAAATTATTTATCAAATATATGTTCATCCTTGTTATCATCACTAATTAATCATGAAATCACTCAAAATAACCTTAAAAAATATAAATACAGTGCATAAATTTACAAGATATTCTCATGCAAAGTTTTTGATGAACTAATCACAAGCATTACAAACCATCATCCTTAATACTTTTCAAATCACACATGCAAGACATATAATTTTTAGTTTTCATCTTTACACCTCTAACAACATCTCCATATGCATTCCCAAATCATACTATATCCATATTTCAATACAAAATAAACACATGCAAGAAAAGTAAGATGTTCCCAAACCTGAATCTTCTAACTCCCTTCTACCCTTGTAATCTTCTTTAGTTTTGCCTTTCATCCATGCATGCAACTAAAAATAAGGTGGTTTTATTCAAGTTTGGTGGCCGGATTTATAAGAGAAGAAAAGGAAGATTTACAGCTTTTAGAGTGAAAGAGAGTGTTGAGAGAGATCACTAGAGTTTTTGAGAGAGATGAAAAGAGAATGCAAAAAAAAAAACTCTACTCTCCCAATTGTGGCATCAATCTCTCCTCAAAGACAGAAAATGAAATTCTCTTCCTTACATGCAAGGGTTATAGCCCTTAAATAAGAGGCTAAAATATGTGTTTTGGTCCCTCATTTAATTGCATGTAACAATTTATTCCAAAAGATTCTTTGTCCTCTGAAAACTAACCCTTAATTTCGTTCTCTTTTTTAAAATCAACCTCAATTAAGGCTTCTCTAAACATTGGCCCCTAAATTTACATGCTCTTTCAATTGAACCCCAAATAAATATTATATTATTACACTTGACCCTATATAGTTTTTTATATCAAAATTGATCCTTGAAATAAAATTTTATTTCAATTGCACTCATAAATAAATAACTAATTTATCCTTCAATTCAATAACTTATAATTTCATCTCAATTAACCACTTATCTTTAATTTCTTTTCAATAATGTACTACTATACAAAATTTTTAATTAACATTCAATAACTTATAATTTCATCTCAATTAACCACTTATCTTTAATTTCTTTTCAATAATGTACTACTATACAAAATTTTTAATTAACTCTCCACTCCTCTATCACTTAGACTATCAATCCATTAGGTCTTAACTTATGATAGTTCACCAAATTTAGATTGATTGTACTTTAATAACATATTAATGCCCTTGAATTCTTCTAGGTCCTATTTTGGGTTCTTACACACAAAGTTGCTTGATTGATTATAATTATGCATTAAGGAATTTCCCAGGGGTATAATAGTGTGAGTTGTGTCTACCAATTTTGAACAACTAAAACAAAAATGAACAAAACAAAAGTGTAAGATTAACAAGTGTAGTAAAAACAGAGTATAAAAGATTTTGTAAAAACAGTGACTAAAAACACTGCTTGGAAATGAAATCCTCCACATATCCAATGTAAGATTGATTTTAATATAAAATTATATATTTCAAATGTGGATGACCCTGTTAGTGTAAGCCCTAGCCCCAATACATTGTAATAAAACACTTTGAATTAATAAAGTGAGGCATTTGTTTTATCTTTTGTATTCCTATGCATATCAATTGATAGAACTATCCAAGAATGTTGTTTCAGTTTAAGTTATCATGTATGAGGCACATGATTGTAAGACCTTGAAAAAAATGAGACTTCATTCTAAATATCCCTAGTCAGTCATTGTTATGGGAATAACAAATGAATTAAGACTAGTATGCTCTCTCTGATATTATGAGTTCTATCTTACGGATCATTAGGACAAGAGTATCAATCAGAGATCATAGATACATGTTAAAGAACATGGTATCTGGATTCGATCCGTTCATGAGAACACTACATGGTACAAGTCATAAGTGTTTCTCATATGCAAATTTTGTATTGGAGTTCTTAGACCTAAAATCTCTATAAAACTCTTTATGAATTACTGTGTACTTTGACATACACCTAACGTGCTCGTAACAGAGTGACAAGTATGGGTATGATTGGGTATGCATTGATTCATGTTAGAGAGCATGAGAGAAGTGAAGGGATTACCCCTCTCTATAAGAGAGAAAATATCATCGGTCACTTGATCAGTGAACTGAGAAGTGTATGGCCCTACCGAGATGAAATAATGAGTAATCATTATTTATCTGAGAGTTCAGTGTCACTGGAATATCAAGAAAGGAATTAATATATATATATAAGGATGACTAGTTTCATGCCTTATATTAATTCTGATATTTATGGGTAAGGGACTATGCAAAATTGCATTAGGTCACTAAATGTCATATGCATTTTCATTTAATTTGGAATGTTATAATATCTTGCTAGAGAATATATATAGCCTTTGAATTAATTCATTAATTCATTACCAACATTAAATGGACCTATAGGATCGCACACAAAGCATTGGGCTTAAAATATTTAAATAAAGTATTGGACATTAATTTGGGCTTTTAATTAAAGTCAAATTAATGTGTGTAATGGGTTTTAAAATTGCTATTGGACCTTGGTCCATGAGAGAGAGAAATTCAGCCTACAAGGTTTAATTTTAATTAATTAAATGTCTTGTATTAATTTAATTAATTGAGTATTAATACCTAAAAGAATTATAATCAAATTAAAACAATTAAATGGAAATAGACTTGGCCGAAATTCCTAGATAAATACCAAGAAATTTCGGCACATGCTTATTTAATTAAGTGATTTATTTGATTAATATGTCTTATGTTTTTATCTTGGATTAAATCAAAAAGAATTTGAATCAATATATATCTCTTATTTTAAAGAAGTGATAAAGACTAAAATTAATTATCTTTAAGTAGTAGATTTTAGATTTATCACTTAAAAATAAAATGATATATATTGAATGAGAGAGAAAAGAAAAAAACCCTAGTTTTTCTTTTTTGTTTTTGGCGTGAATTTCTTCTCTCACTCACAAAATTTCTTTTGGCCGAATTTCTCAAGGAGAAATATACTTCTTCATTCTCTTGTGTTCTTGGATGTCAATAGCATCTAAAGGAAGTACAAGATTAGATCTTGTAGCTTAAAACCATTACCATTACACAATATCTTAAAAGAGAGCTAGCAATCTCGATTTTAAGCTGTCAGTGCAATTGTGTGTGTGAGAATAGAGGGAGTGCCGTAAAGGCTGTTCCTTGGCATTGGTGATCAAGGTCTAAGGCGGATAAAGTCATCTTAGTTGCTGGTCATCACCAAATTCAAGATTTAAAAGGCATCAAAAGTTGTAAGTTTTAAAAAACCCTAAAATTGCATGTTTCGATTCTTGTCATGGAATTGTTTGGCATGTATGATCGTTTTTATCGTTTTTCCGCAGCACGATTACCATGAACATATCATGTAATATTCCATCAAACCCAAATAAACCCAAGTTTCCCATTTTGGAGCCAACTATTCTAACTACCTGATTTCTCATTCCGGAACCAATCCAATAGCTAGCTTAAATATGGGTCTATAAATCCTCGATATGAGTTAGTTTCCTATTTCGGAGCCAACCAACTCAATACCCATTTATTTGCCTCACTATTTCTGGATCAACAACACATTAACTCTAGACCTAATAGCCCCCATTTCGGAATCACCATCAAATATATAGGAAATGCATGTAAAAATAGAGCATACATGATATCTACTTCAAAGAAGCATAAATCCATTAACTTGAATAAGATTAACAGCATAAATACTTGAATAACATCAATATAAAGAAAAGAATAAGGGAAAAGAAACATCTATAAATATATTTAATCAAATTAGTTCATTGTCTTACATGGATATGAGGATTCAAAGATTCCTAAACAACTAAAAGACTACTCATTATACATAGTGTAAAAAAACAAGGATAAGGAAGAAGAAACTCTTAAACCCATTTTTTAATGATAGATCTAAAGTTAGAGCAACTTTTTCTCTTCTTTCTAAGCTGAACTTGATTGAAACTAAAATTATAACCCTGTAAACTAAACTATATTTGTAGTATTTTTGTATTGTAAGTATATACCCTAATAAAAATGAAGTTTTTACAAGTATAAACTAAGTATAAAACCCTAGAAATCTGCAGATAAAGCTAAGAACTATGTACTAAAGCTAAAAACAAATGAAAGAACTTCAAAAACTCCTCTTTGAACCAAACAGAATGCAGCTTTTATAGTGCTTGAAGAGGCACATGATGGAGACATTTTGGTCTCAGCCGTGTACACCCTTCTGAACTGAATAGCTTCGAATTATGCTTAGCACATGTAGAGACACTTTGGGCTCTGCCGTGTGCTTTAATGAAACGGTGCGAATTGGTGATTCTGCAGGGCACACAGCTAAGATTCTTTGGTCTCTGCCCTGTGTAAGTCAAAATTTCTCAAGAAAAGTCAAAATTATGCCAATAAGCACACCAAAACTTGATAAATCTCGATATTATTCTATTTGGCACAAAAAAAAAGGAATTTAACACCTAAAATAATAAAAACATGCAAAACGAGACACAAACATGGACAAAAATACACTGAAATTAAACACTAAATCGGAGTTATCACTTTTAATGTTCAGTCCTAATAGACTTAATATGTTACCTTTAAGTTTGTATTTTAAGTTAGATAGTTTGCTTAGTAGTAAGAGTTTAAAGTGTAATTTATTTTTATTTAATGAAATTCCTCTATAATTTATCATTCATTTCATTTAGAACAGTTATTTGTTTGTTTTCCTTGGACAATGATTAAAAAAAATCAATAGGAACCATATTTAATTAATTTTTGTTGCGTTTGTAAAGTTTCTAGTTTATCATTGATGTAGACCATCAATAAATTGGATAAGAAATATCTCTTCAGATATATTGTGTTCAATTTACATGTTAAACTTCATTTGTGAATGAATGAAAATAGAAAGACTATTACTGTGGTGAAATGGTTAATTGCACAACATATATGCTAGGATTATACAATTTAGTTTTGCAAAAGTTAATATACTATATTCAGTTTAATAAAATCTAATACACTGTATTTAGTTTTTGCTCAAAATTACAAAATATGAATATATAAACAATTTAATTATATTGCATTCACTTTAATAAAACCTAATATATTATATTCAATTTTTCTCAAAATAAATGTAGTGTATTTAATTTTGTCAAAACTTAATACACTATATTCAGTTTGATAAAATATAATACACTATATTCAATTTTTTCTTAAAGATAAAAAATATTTATGAATATATAAGCAATTTAATTACATTCTATTCACTTTTGACAAACCTAATACACTATATTCAATTTTTGTTTAAAGCTAAAAATATGAATATATAAGCAATTTAATTACATTGTATTCATTTTTGACAAATCTAATATACTATATTCAATTTTTGTGCAAACTAAATATGTTTATTCATTTTTTTCAAAATTTAATACACTGTATTCAATTTAATAAAACCTAATACACTATATACAATTTTTGTTTAAAGCTAAAAAATATAAATATATAAGCAATTTAATTATATTGTATTCACTTTTGATAAACCTAATACACTATTTTCAGTTTTTCCAAAACTTAATACATTGTATTCAGCTTAATAAAATCTAATACCCCATATTTAATTGTTGCTTAAAACTAAAAAAATATGAATATATAAGCAATCTAATTAAATTGTATTCACTTTTGACAAACTTAATACATTATATTCAGTTTTTGCTCAAACTAAATATAGTGTATTCAGTTTTGTCAAAACTTAATACATTATATTTAGTTTAATAAAACCTAATACAATATATTCAGTTTTCGCTTAAAGCTAAAAAAATATGAATATATAAGCAATCTAATTACATTTTATAAATCTAATACATTATATTCAGTTTTTGCTTCAACTAAATATAATGTATTCAATTTTACCAAAATCTAATACACTGTATTTAATTATAGGGGAAAAGCACACATTGTTGAGTAATAAGAAAAGATTAACAAAGTCAAGCGCATTTGCTTGTGATGAGTCTTTAGATTCCTCAGAGGCAATGCAATTCAACCGTGAATATGCTGGATCACTTTCAAGCATCATAGGAGTTTATAATGGAATTAGAGAGTTCTAATAAGAAAAGTGAGTATCCATGTCCTTTTCAATTATTGAATTTATTTTATTCATACTAAAACACCAAGTAATTAGGAGTGTGCGTACAATCAGTTCAGTTTAAAAACTAATCAAACTAACAAATTGAATCTATTATACCTAAAACTGAATCTACCGAAGAATCTAGTCAAAATCAAACTGAGCCGACCAAACAAAAATTCAGTCAATTTATGAGAATAGATAAACAAAGCAAACACAATTTCGAGTTTTCATTTCACTGGTATCAAAAGCAAGAGAACAAATATCAGAAACTTGTGAATAAAAACAACAATTAGCTTTATGTTATATATATATATATATATATATATTAACTGAAGCACATTTGGAATATTTGCAAATTATAAAATAGCGGCAAATTAAATTTTCTATTGTTCCTCTGGCCATAAAGTAGCAGCAAAGCAAAACACGAGGGAGTAAAGACTACTATTGGTGAACGGCAAATTGAAAGTGGCCGGTGGCTAGAGACGACAACCAGTGAACGGTGATGGCGCTGAGTAATAAGCAACATTTCAGAGTGAAGGAGTGGAGAAAGAATCAAATGAGGGGTTAAAGCAGAAACAGATTTCGGGCAAATACCTTAGCTGTAAAAATTTATATATTATATATATTAAAACTCAAAACAAATTAAACTTGCTCGGATAATAAATTAAAATCGAACTGAATAAATCGAAAATAAAATAGGTCAAATTTTACACTGTTTTATTAGATATTCAATTCCGATTCAGTTTTGTGCACCAGAGTTGATTCCTTTTACTGCTTTTGGAGCTGCTCTTCCTCAACCAGTTTCTCTTCTCCTCAGAATTAGTTATTGAGTGTTAATAGGTTGTATTTAAAAATAAACGCAAAATAGAAAATATATATCTAAAAAGAAATATTTTTGAAAATTAAAAGTGTAAAAATATAAAAAGGATACCATGAAAAAATAATTGAGCATTTTTTAAAATAAGAGTTAAAAATAAAGTAAAACATGTAATTTCCTCATTAAAATAATATGGTCTGTAGCAGCCTCATGTGTCCAAGTCAAAAATCCATGAGATTGTTTAAATGATTTTTTTTAATTGGCTACTATTTATATAAAATAATATTATTATATAAATTAATTGGTAAATCTAAATAAGCATTATGTTTATAACAAGTAAAATTAAAAAGTGCAGGTCACGCACTGTATTTGGGTTGTAAAAAATTACAACTTATAGTTTAGCAAAGTAACCAACACTGCCAATTAATATATTGCAAGGACGAGTAATGTTTAATGATATTTTTTTGGAAATATTCAAATATCCCACCAATCATCCTAGGGTCAATTATATCCATGGTCATCAAATTTTAAATGTTATAACTAAATAATTATAATAAAATAATTTATAATATAAAAATTATCAAAATTCTATTTTATTTCAATTAAAATAAAAATCATCTAAAAATTAATTTTTTAAATCATCAAAGTGATAATTAAGCACGCTTTATATAATTGTCATGATATTTTGATATCAATCAACTTTACAAGTAAATTATGATTAGTTACTTGAGTTTTTTTGTCCCCTATATGCGTCATTTTTTCATATTTACATGATTATATGGCACTTTTTTTATCTAGTAGCCCAATTTATAAAGTTTATCGGTCCTAAAATAATATGATAATCATATATACAATACTTAAATATCACTCTAGTAATAAATAAATTTGATCTTTAAGTTATTTTGATTTTAATTGAAGTAAAATAAAATTTTAATAATTTTTATATTTAAAATTATTTTATTGTGATCATTTAAATATAAATTTCAAAATTTAATAACTACGGATATAATTAATCCATCAATCTATGACATGACCTTTGCGGATCAAGATGAATTGACTAATGGTCGATCTTAATCTCATTCAAATTTTTTCAGATTGAGTTTAAATATGGGTCATACGGGTCAGATCAAATTTTAATAGATTTATTTGTAATGTTTTCTTTATCATTTAAATTTTTTTCTTAGTAATTCTTTTTTAATGCATGCAAAAAGTTGAAAAGTAAAAAATATATAAAATAGAGTCCAATCCAAATAATTAAAAATAAATATAACAAAAAAATGTTAAATGTTTTTTAATTTTAGGCAGAAATCATGTTTGAAAAAAAAAATGGATATTTATCTTTTTATTAGTATAAGTTTCTATGCCCATAATATTGTACATTTGGATTGTTCCTTTTTGAATTTATTCACGTTACCAACATTTATTTTTCATGTCGATTAGCATTGTGAAAAATTAATTTAATTGAAAGAACAATGAAATTAAATTTTGTAATATAAGATCAGATAAAATCAATTTATATAATAAATTACTAATATTCGATTAATTACTTATACTAAAATAAAAACTATCATTGTAGTTTGTGCTCATAATATAAAACCAATTTCAAAATACTAATAAAAATAGATATATATTTATTTTTGTAGGTTTTCTTATCATTTATATTTTAATATGAAATACTTTGCATGTATATTTTAATATAATGATTACGACATTTTTTTTAATTTAATTCCTTGAAATCATAAATAAAATATATAATTGTAATATTTATTAAAAATAATCTATCACGTGCAGAGCTATATAAATATAAACACTCACACGTCAATAAAATACCAATTATTACAATTTTCATCATTAAAAACCAAATGGATCAAAATTTTCAAGCAAAATCAAATTGAATAAACTGAAAATCGGACAAATCAAACTACTCATGGTTCAATTTCATTTGATTTTCAGCTTGATTTTGCACGCTAAAAGTAACAACTTGGGACTCACCTCAATATACACGGTACTGGCTTCCCACAGAATATTTGAGAGCTGCTTTCGAGGAAGAAAAAGGTTTTGAACTATTGCTCACATCGAAGAAATTAAAACAAAATTTTGATTCTATGTACGTTTTCGAAACTGAAAATTATGACCTAGCTTTGGCAAAAACAAAATTCCATATGAACATGGCTAGGCAATGCATGCCTTGAAAAAATGGATGTCAATCAAAAGGCTGCTTCATTATTACTAATGACTTTACAAGAGAACAAAGGCATAATGTTTCATATTTACAATGGAAAGGAACATCTCTCTTCGATTCTAATGGTACCAGGATGCCATCTCTGAAAATGAATTCCGTTTCAAGCCCTAGTTGTGAATTCGGAAAGCCGTTTGCTTTTGCAGTTACACATCCATCCACCGAGTGACAACTACACTCTGTTGCCATAACTAAGCTACTTCCTGAACTTTTGCAACCACAATTACGCAACTCTGGACATTCAGCCAATCCTTCTGGATCTCCGCAATTTATGTTTTCACCAATATCAACTTTTCTAACTGCTGAAAGAAGATCCACAGACAATGACGAAACAAGATCATGCACATCTTCCACTGTTCTGTCACTGCTTCGAGATCCCCATTCATGAACGAGAATTTTCTGAATAGATCTGTGCAGGGTGTAAATGCATCCCGAGCAACAATTGTAAAAACACAAAACACCAGAACCAGCAGACTGACTAATAGAATTCATTGGAGAGTTTATATTTCCAATACAGTCACTACAGTCAGGTTGAGCAACCTCGCATCTAATTTCATCCTCTCTTGCAGCCAATCCATTGTTTGAACATGGCTTACCTAAATTACAGATATCATCACCTTTTGCAGCTGTAAATCCATTGGAATATTTCAAGTACCCACCATCCAATCCAGTGGCAGTTGCAGGAGTTTCAGTATTTTCTGGCTTGGACTGTCCAAGGGTAGTCCCATTCTGCTCAATATCAACCAACTGATTATCAGAGGTAGTACTTTGAAGATGCTCATCTGAACTGGTTTTATCACAGTAGCCAACCTGCTCTGCCGCCGCATCTTCCGAAAGCATCTCTCTCCCCTCAGAAATAGAATGGCAAAAGCCGTCATCTCCTTTATTCAATTCAATACCATTAACATTTTCAGGAATAAGTTCCACTGCATTTCTCTTCAGGCACTCAGATTTGCAGGAGCGTTTACCAGCCATCACTTCTTTGCATTCCTTAAATTGACCTGAAGCATCCAGCGAACTACGAGTATATGAACCTTCCCTGACATTTTGCCCAGCACTTGCCGCTTTCACTTGATTGTCGGCTTCCAAACTGAAATGGAGAATTGTTGTTAGAGAATAATCTACAAATTGAAATGAATCTACAAGCATATGAATAACAATTCGCAAAGTACCTCTGCAATGCATGTGCCCAGCTGTTAACCATATCTTCCAAATATGCCACTTGTGATAAGAGACGAAAATATTGATATTTGTCTTTCCCAGCCTGAATCTTTTCATTAACTTGTGCAACTAGAAGCTCGATAACTCTCCTTACCTCAAAAGATACCTCTTTAAGTGATTGGTACACACCTCTGTATGCTAATAAACCAACAGCAACTAAGCCTCTGACTATACCAGACCTATCCTTACTTTTAACATTTCCTGTGCCATATCCAACTGCCACCTTATCTATGTTACCAGGACGAATGATGCAAGAATTGAAAGGCCAGCCCTTCCAAGGTCCACTAACTTCTGCACAAGGACCTTCTTTAAGTTTTGACGAGACCCAACAAAGTTCAGCAAAATGAGGATATCGAAGAACTTGATGGCCAAATGTAGATACTGCCAATAGTAAGCTTGACTTTCCTTTTGAAATTCTATTATTAGGTGGTGGTATAACTTTTAAACTGTGTGATTCTTCTCTACTCTCATCATTATTAACTGGGCCATGAACAGTATTTTGATATTTTGTACCACAACATGCTTGAAGAGAATCAAAAGATTTGTACTCTTCAAATGCAGAATGGATATGAGCTCTCTGATGAATCAACAGAACAAAGAGTTGCATTATATCCCTCAATAGCTTTGCTGCAGAAAGACTGACCACCACATCATGGTCAAAATTCTCTCCAACAGGAACTGAGAAACGGGGTACTGTGTGCTCCAAAGGCATCAACTGACTGCTGCTTGAGATATCACCCTTAAAGAACTGCACTACTCTATGGGGGAGTTCCAGTTCCAGAAGTTCTGAAGTAGCCTGTTACAAAATGGATTGTCAGCAAAATCACCACTGACAGGGAAATTGCAAGATTAGAAGATCATATCACTAGCATAATGTACATAATCTTCACAACACATAAGAAGACTGCAAATGAATCAATTACATTGCATACAAGCACAAAATGTTCCAAAATAACATACCAAGACCTCTTTCTCAAGACAATGCAGATGTATAATATATTGTTCTAACTTATAACCAAAGAACCAAATCAAGTCAAATCTTAACAGACAATTTGTATGCCACTATCAAATTTTCACAGTAGAACAAGAAATAGACCTATTGAAACAAGGAGGATCCAAAAAAGGGAACGCTTCTTTGGCTGTTCTTTATCCTTTATAATAATAGATTTCTTTTAGGCTTCAATACCATATTCTTAACATATAGGAATCATCAGTTGCAGACCAACAAATAGAAGTAACTTCAGAATTATCAGTTGAATTAAAAATGTGCAGTGATTCCAGTAAAATTTCATGAGAATATTCTAAGTGAAGTGTGATTAACTAGTTCCTTGATCCTCCCACTTCAACCTTAAGACTGACCCTAATCAACAAGTACAGCATTATTCTTTGGTTGATCAATTGCGCCCTAACCCACAAAATAATGTTGGCAAGATTAAAATTTCTGGTTTTCAGTATCCTTCTTCCCATCCCTATAAATCAATTCATCCTGAAAAGAGGTCTAGAGTTGACATCAGAACATCCCAACATTGAGAATTTCCGGTTTTATTCTTACAAAGCCACCTTATTCTCCGTACTTTGAACATAACTAAATGCACATCAATACCACAAATGTTTTACTCTTTAGCACTCAGCCCTACATTTGATATATAGCTGCTTTGCCAGATTGAAATTGGACCCTGCTTTCCAATCCAGAAAACAATCATTCTTAAACCCTCAAAAGCTCAAACATCAATTAGAATCACACTCATCTCAATCACCAAATTTTATATCCCTCTTCTTTCAGTTACAAACCCTTAACACCACACGAAAGAGTTTTAACTGAATTAACGGAAAATATGATACTCAGTATTACATGGTATAGAAAAAAGAAAAGAAATAAAGAGAATTTAGTAATTATTGATGAGTATGAGTAAATTGGTCTTCAAGACATATTGTTTTTTGGTTAAAGGAGGGATAACTCTTATTCCCCTAAGGTATGAGGCAAAGCAAAAGTGTGTTTAAAATCATTAAGTCCTTTTCAATTATTTCCTTTTCCAACTTCATTTAAGATCCAAACAAATGGTAAGTTATACATCATCTACTTTTCCTTTTCAATCCCTTCTTGTGTCCTCATTCAACTTAAGTGTTGGTTCTCTAAATACCAAGTCCAATCTCTCACAACTTTCTAGGACGAGTTAGTTGATTTACAGTATCCATCAGCAAAGTGTGTGACCAAGATGATAAAATCAATGAATAGTCTTTTTCTGATCCAAGGGATAATCATATCTTCATCCTAAAGTAGTTCTCGATAGTAACACAGTACGGAAAATCCAAACCTCAGTGTGAAAAATTATGACTGAAGAAAGTATTTTTGTTCCCCCAAAATGACAGATTACATTGAGAATATTAGACACAGGCAAAACAAAGTTTTAAGCACTTAAAATGTTAACCCATTAATTATAGGATACAGTAAGACATAAGATTATCTTCTAAATGAAGAGGTAAAGCTCATTATGACAGGTAGCTCAATGATATACAATAGAAAGCAACGGATTGTTAAGAAAAGATCAAACTAGGCTAACCGTATCTGCATTGCATCCTTTCAAGAATAAAGAAAAATCCAGCAGCATTAATCAATAGAAATAATACATACCAGAATGATCAAGGATGTTGATACAGATATATATTCCACCTGCTCAACAAATGAGTTCCAAACATGTGAGGCACTTAGGGTGGCCCTTTGTGGTTGCAGCATTTCAGATGCTCTGCATTGATCTGTAAATGTCTCATTTGCCTTGCCAACATCTAGTATGGGTGAACATGATTCTGTTGTCTTAGAAAGTTGGTCAGTGGAAGATGCATCACTCTCCTCAGAAATATGGTGACATGCCTCCACGGCCCACAGATCAATTCTCGGCATGAATATCACCGATGACTGCAAGCTAGCACATTTCACTACAAGATGACAGAAAAAAAAGTTGAGGGTTCATAATAATTGACACTTCCTAAATGGGAAAGTGCTGTAACCTAGAGTTAAAGCTTGGTAGATATATATATATATATAAAAAAAATAAAAAATCACCAACAGCTTAATTATATGGAGGCTGTCAATCTTTTCCAAGAAAATTAAAGATCATAATACCTTGAATGTAACAGAACTTTTAGAAAAAATTATACCTTTATTGGCCTAATGACGAATCAGTAGCAGTACCACGAGTTCAGCAAAATGTGATCTATACTCTTAGGCAATGTAATAGCAGCAAAGCAGAAAATAAACATCTAGGCAATGTAGCAAGGAAAACAAACAGATAACTTTACTGTGAGGTAGATGTGCCAATCCCATGGACACTATAACCTCCATGCAGGGACTTTTAAAAGCTTGCATTTCTATGTACAGCAAATCTGAAAGAAACTTGCTGACCACCTCCCTCCATTCCGAACAACATTAAATGCTTTCAACCACACATCTCTGAGATTTCAGTAATAAATCTCATTTTATCTCCCAGGAGAGACACATTGCTCAAGGAAAATTGACCGAGTGAGTCAGCAATGTGTCCTTAAATTGTGTAACCATAATTATCATATGCTTCTCTTATTCAAGACAAAAAGATTAAGCTTAAGCTGGTTCCACTATATTGCAAACATAAAAGTAGCTGTAACTTCAGGGTGGCTTCGTCCAAACCACTCACAAGTAGCTGAGCTCTAAAAACAAAAATCATACTAAGATTCCCACGGTAACTAGTTAGCATGGTTTCTGCTATATGATTGTGCCTGATAAGATGTAACATGCAGTCATCTTCAAACTGAAAACACAGATTACAAAAATTATTCATGTAAATATTTTTGTTATCTTTGCATACTTAGTGGCAGCATAGAAAACTATAGGTGCATATTTTCAGTTTGAAGTTAACAAATTTGGCTTCACTGAACAAAGCACATAACTTGTTCAGTAATGCTCAGCCACCCACTAGTCAATAAAAAATAACAAGAAGAATCAAGCTTGAAAGTCAATGAAATCATGGTGTACAATCTAAATTGAATGCCGTCGCATATAACTATCTTTTCAAAAGCTATAGCAATCAGACCGATCATAAATTATAAAATTTTTGTCTTCGTCACTGGCTGCAGTTGAATCTCATTTTCTTAACATTTAAGACTAAGAACATAACTTAAATATGCAGGGCAAATTGAGAAGTCTCCAACAAGAAGCAGAAACATGTGAAAAAATTTCAATTGAAAATGGACCAACTTCGAGACTTCAGTAGCTACTACCATTGTGAGTATTGTGCCAAGCAATTCAGCCCTTAGTTGTTATGCCTCAGGTATCCTAATATTTTGAGCTGATAATGCTATAACATAGTGAAAAACATACTACCTAGTCACTAAAATAGAGATGTATGTTGAATACCAAGAAGAACAATAACTTTGACCAGGACGGACCAAAAGATTATGAATGAATTTGTCAATGCATCAACATCTTTCTAACAGAAACATAAGAACTGATAAGAACACACAGAAGAGGAACTTAATCCATAAAAAATAGCCAAGTACCCTAAACTGTGACACCACGTCTGAAGCAGTTTTCATTAAGCTAAGTCCTCAGCAATAGCAAAAATATGCAATGCAGTCTACAAAAATAAAGCCAAAAACAAAATAAAATATCAGAACAAAAGCATTGCCGGGATAAATCTCAAGCAGATCAATAGTCAAGCACAAGAAGTTTTTTCCATTACTTGTTCTAGATCTGGTGAGAGAAATTGAAAAGAGGACATACTTAATAATTGTGTAATCCCTTGGACCATATCACCATGCCCTTCTTGTGACATTGTAGCTAGATCAACCTTCTGAATTTCAACATTCCCAAGAAAGCAGTTAAGTATGCAAGAAGCAAGATGCCTCTGTCCAGATCTGGGGCTTCCAGCAAACAATATACGGTATCCTGATTTCTTTCTTGATCCAGAAAAAATATTCCTAGACACACTAATAGTCATGCTGCTATTACGCACCACAGAAGGTTCAAACTTAAATCCATCATCATTATTTTCATCAGCATCAGTGCAGCTGGCCTCTCCAATCAATACGCCACCAGATGAAAGCCTACTCTGAATTTCTCTAGCAACTTCTGCATCTTTAAGTAAAGTATCAACATGAGACCACCACTGTCCACTAGAAATATTCTTTTTCTCTAAAGAAGCTACAATCACAGTTTTAATCATGGAAGCAGCTTTAGAAAGACAAGGAGGCAGCCAAAGGCATTCATCAAGACAGAGGGAAACAAGCAACTTGGACAATGGCTCCAGAAAACAAGAAATGAGGTTTGCAGGAAGAGGAGATGACACCAAATCATTAGCAGCTATTCCTGCTTCTCTACGAAAACAGGGAGGAGGGGCGCATGCTAAAGCCTCTAACCAATCTCTCTCTTCCACTGCAAAGGATGGAAGAGGAATGCGTCGATCACCAGGAGCTTGTGTTCCAGCAGCAGATAAAACTCCTTGCAACGGGAAATTCCTCTTCAGAGCAATAATGGCAGCTTGTGTGCAAAGAGCCTGCAAATCAGCACCAGCAAACCCAACAGTCCTTCTTGCAACCCACTGTAGCAAAGATCCAGCAACTGGTTTTGGCCACCCTTGTGTGTGAAGCGAGAGTATGGCAGCCCTGTCCTCAACTGATGGAAGTGGAAAATATATTTCCCTATCAAATCTCCCAGGCCTACGCAGGGCTGGATCAACAGCCTCAGGTCGATTTGTCACCCCTATCACCACCACTGAACCCCTGGATTTCAGACCATCCATTAAAGCAAGCAATGTGGATACAACTGAACTGTGAGTCTGATCTTGCTGCCTTGTACGACAAGGGGCTAACCCATCTATCTCATCAAAGAATATTATAGAAGGTTGACACCGTTCAGCAACCTGAAACAAGAGTCTTAGCTGGCGCTCAGCATCACCAACATACTTTCCTAAGCAGTCTGCACCTTTACGTGCAAAATATGCAATCCGTTTATCCCCTCGAGCACATGAACCAATCAATGCCCGCACCACAAGAGTTTTACCTGTTCCAGGATAACCATGCAAGAGAACACCCCTAGGAGGGGTTATTCCTAGATTACTGAAGAACTCAGGATATAAAAGTGGCAAAATAACTACTTCCTTCATGCATTGTATCACATCCTTGAGCCCAGCAACAGATTCCCATCCTTCATATAGTTTTCCACTCTCAGATTCGGTGCCCCCAATATACACAGGTGAAATTCTCAACAAATCTCGATTGAGTCTCTTGCTCTCACGTTTCAAAAACTCTTCATCCTCCCCACAGTTCTCCAACCATTTTTCTTCTGCTTCAACATCCTTTCGCCAAGCATCATTAGACTGCTTTCTCACTTCTAATTTCATTTTCCTGGCTTTCAATTTCTTTATCCTCATTAAATACTGATTACCATGAGGTTGGAATAGATGCCGATGATCTGTACATGCAATCAGAAATTTCCGATGATCAAAGATGCAACCATTAGCTCGTGCACAAGGCTGCAAGATATAGAGGCAAGAAGAAGAAGAAAAAAAAAGATCAACAAACAGCTTCAGATAGTTGATGCACAAAGAAAAAGATGCAATGAAAGAATGTTTGGTGCAACAAATAAAAATAACAAACCAGATGGTAAGTTTTTGGACATCGATCAACACGACAACCAATAGTTGCCCCTGGTCTTCCACATCTTGTGCACTTTAATGCTCTTCCTCTGCAAAGTGCAGCTCTTACATTTTTTAAGCAACCCAAACCAGCAAAATAAACCTGCCAGAACATATCACTAATACAGCTATTTACTATGACAACAAAGTTAAATTAAAACGAAAAGATGAAAAAAAAAGAAATATAAAAATTAAATAAAAATCTCAAATCCATCAAGCAAAATCTATCCTGGTCAAATAATAACAGAAAAAGCAAATATATACTGTACATATATACAAATGAAGGATGTTGAGCACTGAGCAGCAAAGGTTGTTGCCTACTTCCTAGAAATATGTTCCATCACAAGGCAAGACTAGAGATGGTATAATGTTGAACCCTGATAATTCTTTGAGCAGAGAGAATCAGTTAATTTATGTGAAGAAAATAGTTATCAAACACCTAAACCAGAGAGAAAAATGCTACATATATGGAAAAAGTGAAATATCTCACAAGAAAAATCTCCTTTGCATTGCAAAACAATGATTAAACAAGATCATAACACAGCAAAGAAGAAAACAGAGAGTTATGCTTTTCTTATATAACAGCGAAGGAAACTTTCATACCATCAACTCTTTGAACGATCCACAATACCTCCCTGGATCATATCTGTTAGTAAATAATCAGTTGAAGTTGGAAGCAAATGAGAGCACTGTTCCACTAGATTTTTTCTCTTTTGACCCCCCAAAACATAGGTTAAGTAAATAAATTGAAAATTTAGTGAGCCAACTTTTAAGCTTTTGAATTCATTACCAAGTGACACTAACTACAAGAAGATCACAGATCAATTAGCTACATTGGCTTTTCTCATTGAATCAGTAAAAAATCCGTAATCTCATTCGAGTATTTATGTAGTTGGAAGCTAAAATTTCTAGATCACATCCTTGAAAGTTAAGAAATGAGTAATAAAAATGAAATTAAGAATTATTAAGAATTCTGATACTGATTTCACTTTAAGCATGTTGACAATAGCCATATAGTCATACTTTACTAAACTAGAACAAGCAGAAATGCCATGTATCTCTGAATAATAACAATAATAACTCAAGCAGACATGTATCTCTGAACCAAGGACAGAAACTAAAAGTCCATATGAAGATTCAACACTTTAGCAATTAGCAAATGTAAATTTTCACAGTTTAATAAGAAAACAGGATATATAAATAATTAGTTAGACAAAACTTGGTTTAAAGACTGCACCTCTGGACTCCATACACCACAGTGTTGATGAACCCAGATTCCAGCAATACCATAACGGTCATTTATGGGACCCAAGAGGCGGCCAAGCCACCCAGGTTCATCACCAAATCCATCCCATATGTCATAGTTGGGCTCCTCTGAAGCTGATGAACCACTGTATGTCTCATTTTCACTCTCAGCACCATCTTGCACCAGCCTCTTTGGTGGTTTACCATCATTGCTGCACCCACACAAACCACAACGTCTCCCCTGTTTAATCCGTGGTCTACCAAGATTATGTGCATCACGCTTCACGCGGTCTGCCACTTCTTTCTCAACCTCCAAGAGATTATCATTAACCTCAGCACCTCTTTCTTTATCAGGTTCCCCAGCCTCATTCACAAGAGCTTGATCAACTTCAACAACATTTCCTTCATTTTCCACATTCATCCCAGCATCCAACTCAACCAACTTTACATCACTCTCTTCCATTTTTATATCATTCTGGTCCACATTTTCCAAAGCATCAGGGTTCCTCTCCAATTCCAAATCATTAAATCGCTGATTGTGTTCTTGTTCATCTAGTCCTAACACCATGGTACCATCATCCACTACTTCCCCCTCATTTCTGCTATCCACTGTAACTAGAACCGGCCTACTCTCATCAGCCTCATCTTGCACCATCTCACTATCATTTCCACCATCCAAAGGACTACTTAAAACTGGTATTTCCTCTGCTTCCTCCTTACCCACTGCCTCCATTCCCTCCTTTTCATCCTCCACACCCTTATCTTTCTCCATGCACTCCTTAAGCACATCTTTCCTGCTCACATCTTCATCCTCACATATCCCACCCTCTTTCATTTCATTCCCCAAACTGTTTACTGCCTTAACCCTTCCTGGCCTCCTAGATTTCACAACCATCAACTTGTCATGATCTAACTCCGTTTTCTCGTTATTTGATTCACTTTCTACCTTCACTCCATTAAAAAGATTCTTTTTCCCACTGATCTCAACCCTCTTTCTACTCACTGATTTGTTACCCCTCGATCTCAACCGCGATTTCCAACTCTCTGGAGTATCTAAATCCGTTAATCTATCAGTCTCCTCCTTAACACTCCTAATACTACTAACACTATTTCTATTACCACTCAAATTCACATTCTTGCCAATTTTCTTCCGCTTTTTCGCCGGAGGGGGTGAAACATCGAGCACAACCGGAGCACGGCGAACTCGTGAGCTCCGGCGAAGCTCCGACTGGGCATCCAAGGTTGAACCTGACTCAGGTCCAACACTCCTTTCATTAGATTCACCATGATTTTGTTTGTAAACATTTTCACATATCGCATCGAGCCTCTTATGCTTCTTCCGAAGCCTAGGACCAGACAGAGTTAAGTCACCTCGCTTCGGTGACCTAACCGAAGCTGATTTCAATTGCATGACAAGAATATCAATATACTTATCAATATAAATGTACAATATATGTGATTTATTTGGATTTTAGAGCAGATTGTATCAGTCAATTGGGCGTTGAACTATGCAATAACTAGCAGGAAGAACATTGCGGAATGAGAAATTGACTCGGTGAAACTCACCGGGTTATCGCTGAGCCAGATGGGCCCGAGTTGTGAGTAGAAGTGTCTGCACTGCAATTGAAATCGGAACAAACCCTAAAGAAATCCATTTGCGTGGAAAGCTTTTCATTGGTTTCGCGAAATTTTTTTTTTTTCTGCCTCGATTTTCTCTTCAGCTGTTACTTCGTAGAAAAATGATGAAAGAAGAATGCTGTATCCCGATATTTTAGATGTTTTTCCACGCTCTCTTTATTTACTCAATCACACGATAATTAAAATAATCGTGATTAATGGTAGCGATGAGCAGAATGGTTTGAATTTTTAGGGGCTGTGAACACACGCACTGAAAAGAGAGTGAAAGGTGTGTTATTAAATGCATATATGAATGTTTTTGCTTTTATAATTTTTCTTTAGCATGAGTTGCCGCCAAATGTGTCAGTTTTCTTTTGGCATGGGAGAGTATGATTTTCAATATTATTTAAATCAGATCGAATAAAGAATCGATAAGCCTAAAAATTCATGATTCAATCGATTTAATTAAATTTTTTTATTTTTAAAATATTATAATTTTTTAAATATTATTATATAAAAATTAAAAAAATATTATTCAAATATTAAATATATATCATAAATATTTTAATAATAAATTATAAAATATAATTTTAATTTTATTATTATAAGTAATTAATTATGAATTTTTTAATATTATATATTAAAAATATAAAAATATAATCATATCATGAAAATAATTTCATGTATACATGGTGTATTAATGAAGTAAACACAAAAAATATTAACATTACATATATGAGTATAATTATATTTAATTACAATAAATTAAAATAGATAATAAATATATTAAATAATTAAGTAACATTTTTAAAATTTAAAATATTAATTTTTTAAATAAAATAATAATAATAAATTAATATATATATATATATAAATAATAAAAATTTAATATATATATATATATATAATATATATGTACGTATATTTTAAATTTTCATAATTTATTTATTTGGAAAAATTAATATTTTAAATTCTAAAAATATTACTCAGTAATTTAATATACTATTATAATGATCCAAATAGATAATAAATATATTAAATTATTTAGTGACATATTTAAAATTTAAAATACTAATTTTTTAAAATAAACAAATAATAAAAATTTAATATATATTTTTTTTATTACAATAAATCAAAAATATAATAAGTATATTAAATTATTAAGTGATATACTTAAAATTTAAAATATTAATTTTTTTAAATAATATATATATATATAGATAGATGGGTGAAAATATACAAAAAATAATAATTTTTTATACTTTTTAGCAAAAAATTTGGCTTTAACAGTTTCTTTGATTTTTCGGTTTTATTCAATTTTTTATCAATTTGATTTTTAGTAATTGAATCAATCAATTGATCTGTTGGTTTAGCCGATCGATTCGATCCGATTTTAATAACTATGATGATTTCAAAATTAGGAGTAATTTCTCTCTTTGCTAATCAATAGATGTTAATGGCAGGAGGGATCTATGAAGAAAATTCTTTAGATTGTGTCTCTCAAGTAAAAGAAAATAAATTTCCTTTTTATACAGCAAAATGGAATCTAAGTCAAAATCTTCTTCCTGAAATTAAAAAAAATAATAATAGTTCATATTTGGAAAAAAAAATAATTATTTTCATGTACAACATTGCTTTTAAATTTTAGAATTTTAATTTTTTTTGCCAGAATTTTAGTGTTGTAATAAAAAAAAAATTGTCCTACTGGTTCAATAAAAGAAATGAGTAAGTTAAACTAGAGATTAAAGAATTTACGAAGAAAAACATATTTACACTTGGTGAGCGAATGAGATCATATTACTTTTTAATAAAATAAATAAAATTATTAAACGCTTTTCTTTCTTTCTTATATCTATAATCATTATACTTTCTTTTTTTGTTTAAAAAAAAAAACTTAAGCTCCAACTTTTTTATTTAAAGCCAAGGTTTAAAATCAACACATAAGCATATTTCAAATACCTACCCACAACCTTATTCAAAAGTAACAAATTGAAAAGCACTTACTTATTATATTTAAAGTTCTATCCAATCATTCTCGCTCAATCTTTTACAAGTTTCCTCACCAAATGATTTATAATCGAAAGCCATAATCAAATTTAAGAAGTAATGATAATGAATGACGTGAAAAAATATAAAAAGTAATTTTCACAAGACAAAACTTATAATCTCCATAGATAAAATTTTTTTTTTTAATTTTGCTAATCTTTTGATGTCAAAAACAACTCATTTATAGTCTTAAGATCAGAAGTAACGGTATGAGACATCCATTAGAAACAAAAAAAAATATCAAATTTAAAAAACTAACAGTTATTTTTTTAAAAAAAAATCAACTCGCAATTTTTTATTTATTTGAAATGATTTTATTTTTTTAATTTTTAATATTTTGGTGGATACACAATTATTTTAAATTAATTTTATGTAAAATTAATAGATTATGCTTTTTAATTTTATCAGTTTCATATAAACTAAATATAAAGTGAATAATTTGAAATGAAGAATCTAATATGGATTTTGAAAAATATATGAGATAAAAAAAATTGGCTTACATTTAATAATATATAAACTAACATAAGGCCCTAGAACTTTCCTACTAGGAAAGATATCGGGGGAAAATAATGAGACTGCCTCCCTCTCCATCTCCAAACAAACCACACAGGAAGGACGAACATAGTTTGAAGTAAGGCACCTTCTCCCTTCTATACACATCTTGGTGCGATGCCCCGCTAGTCTGAAAAAGAAATATTAGGGAAGATCGCAAAGCTACACGCTTTCCCATATGCTTCAAGCAAAAAAGAAACACCAATCAGTGGGGAGAAGGCCTTCGTTGCACATCGAGATGAAAAAAGGTGCACTTGTTTTGCATTGAGACAAGAGTCACACCCCAGGCCTACAACCATTCGGTCAAGCCAAATCCCCATAAATAAAAAAGGGCCAGTCACAACTGCCCAGTGAGGGGATTGTATAAGAATGAGATTCGAAAAGGAAAAAGTCTGAAAGGGATAACTTGAAGTTAAAGAGGGCTCCACAAACTTTTCGTTTCATAATCCGAAATATCCCCAACATCGAAAAGATAGGCCCACAAAAGAGCTCAACTTAGAAACCCCCTCTTTAATATCAAGATCTAATCAGGAAAAAACGAAAATAGAATTATGTTGAATCTTAAAAATCGACATAAGTCCAGAAATATTCATGACCTAGCAAAAAACCCTACAAGGGCTTTACTGTGAAAAAGCACTAACAAGGCAAAAACCCCTCAAAAGATATGTTAATATCCTACAAATAGCACAACCTGAACAACGAAGCCAAATCGAAAGGATTGATGCAGTCAGGGTTGACGTTCTCCTAATTAACAAAAACAACCAACGATGAGTGATAATTGATAAAATTTCAACAAAATTGGCACACAACTTCATCTCAACAAGCACAATAAAAAAGATTGACAAAAAAATTGTAACTTCAGTCGAAAGATTAACATTTGAGATTGTAATAGTCATCAAATAAATAATGCTTGTTTAAAGTTAATATCTTCTCAGACAATCAAATATAAGGCAAAATATGCCTCGACAATCATCACATAAGCAAAAACAACCCATAATTAAAGCTCAAAAAATCGGTTATCTATCTAGAATAATTGAACACCTGCTGATCGGAAAAGCTAAGCGAATCAATACCATTATGATAAGTATAAATTATACTATACTATAAGTGTGTTTTAATGTGTTTAAATTGTTAATTTAGTGTTAATTTATTTAATTTTATGTTTAATTTCTTAAATTCTATTTTTATGGATTAAATTATAATTTTTGGTGTTTTTAAGGAATTAATTAAAAAAAGAAGAAAATTTCATGACAAAAAAGGGAATTATTTGACTTAAAGATTTTTGAAGAGTTAAAATCACGTAGTCCAGAAGCCAGCCACTTGGTGGAGTGAATTCTCACTCTACCGAGTAAGGCATGAGAAGCAGGGCATCGATGAAGCCTCACTCTGTGGAGTGAATTTTCACTCTACAGAGTGGAAAGCTTGTTGAAAAATTAAATTATGACTTTACTTCCTATTTTATTAAAACTCAATTCCTTTCTCATTTAGGAAGCTTAAAGACATCAAAATTTCTTCTTTGGAGGCTATGTAAGAAAACCTAAACACCAAACTTAAGGGGGAAGGATTACAATTACGAAATTTACTTAGTTTTTAACCTAGTTTTCTTTAGTTAGTTTTATACACTAGTTTAGCTTAGTTTTTCTATTTTTCTTAGTTTGCAATCCTTGTAAAGACTCAAGCTTTCTATTGGTGTGTGGATAAGTCATTAAGAGCAGGTTTGAAGTTTCATGAGTATTGTATATCTTTAATTTATTTTTTTTTCTTTCATTTTAATCATGTTTGGTAAGTAGTTTTCTTTTCTTTTGCTAAAGGATTCTTGAACCCTCATACTTTTATTGTAATGACTTAGTTGTGCTTTAATTAAATGTAAGTTTGATTATTTCTTAGTTTTTGTGCAAATTCTTATCTCTAGTTGTATTAAGATTGATTATTAACTTATTTGATTAATAGTTGATGATTGATTTAAGTATGACCTATGATATGTATGTTCTTGGATTAAATCATTAGTATTGATGCATGATTATTTTCTGAATTTGAGGTAATTGTGTGTTGGTAAGAGTGGATTAATACTAAGAAAAGTTGAACTAAGAATAGATTGAAGTTAAATTTGCTTGAAAAATAGTTTAATGGATGTCTAGGAGTTTAAAACTAGATTTTTATTCTAGGTGTTGAATTATTCCTAATAAGAAGGTTTAATGCTTAGAATGATATTCTTGATTGAGATGTCTAGCTTTATTACCGGTTTTTCCATAATCACTTATGTTACTTTTGATTTGAGTCATTGCAATGGAAGTTGAGGTGGATAATCCCTTTAGCAGAAGTGTTTTATTTATTGCTTTGTTCTTAATTTATGTTAGTTTAGTTTTTGTTTTTGTTTTGCTTTATTGTCCATTTAGTTTATTTCTTATTTTCAATTCAAAAACTTGGAAAATAATCTCAGATACATTCAACTCAATTATAGATATTCTACTTAGCAATCCATATTCTCTTGGGTACGATATTCAAGGTTTTAATCTTATTTTCCTATATTACTAGTTGATCTAGTACACTTGATAGACACTGGTCACATCATAAAAAGTACCGTACAAGCTTTCAAAAACAATAGAAAAGGAGGGGGGGTACACAACAACCTTCTACGATCAAACAAAAGTAAGGAAGAGAAGAAGGAGAAATTAGAAATCAAAAATTTCATTACAATTTTCAACGTACAAAAGGTACGCTAGAGTACAGCCACAAAATTCCCACAAATACAAATTAGCCACAAGACCACCACTTATCAGCCTCGATAATGCTGCAACTAGTTCCCTCCTATGGCACATTGAAACTCAAAAAATATAAAGGCAAATATAGACTTGTATCTCCTGTCGTGATCCCTAGTGGTGCAAAATAGAAAGTAGAATAGGGAAATCAATAAAACAGACCCTTCAACAAAACCTTAAGAGTGCAAAACAAAAGGCAAGTAAAAAGGTCACAAAAACGAAGGGGAGCAAATTTCCTTCATCTTCTTAAAATGAAAAGAGAGCATAGATAGAAGTAATAAAGTGGCTATATAAAAGAATAAAAAAAGAAAAAGAAAAAGAAAGATAAGGAACCTTTATAACATTTCAAGAAAGGCGAAAGCATTTTCTAGAAAAGCAAAAAGGATAAGCCTATTTATAGGAATTCCAAAGAAAAACTGATTCGGGGCATTAATGAAGATTGCCATGTGGCCACCTCCAATAAATATGGAGACAAAATTGAAGCATCAAAATTGAATAAGATAATACAATCACCGCCATAAATGCACGAGAAGCAAATCGACAACCATTAAAGGTGGCTAATATTTTGCGCGCTATGAAGTGGCACCATTAAGGAGCATAACTACTCAGGCTTGAACAAGCCAAACACTTATGCTGATCTATCAAAACTTGGGAAGCACAACTAAAACTTCATTACCAGCACAACAAATTGAAGGCTCACATAAACCTCGAGCAAAACAACAAGATAAAAGAAGAAAAAGAGAGGATTTGCAGATAAAGGAACAACCCTGTCAATAAAACCCGATCGGAGAAATTAATAGCCTCTTCACGAAACAATTCCCTATTAAGAAACTATGATTGCCTGGGAAAACAACAAAGTTAGTAAGGGAAGATAAAGACCGACCGAAGAGAAATTATTGAATTAGGACTAGTCAATCTTCAAAACTTAGTCAGAAAACCCTAAGTAGGCTTAATCCCCAACCAATGTTTTACCACGAAGAAAAAGTGCCCTCCAAATAGAAGGAAGGAGAGTACATCAAGGAAGACAAATGCAAAGAAAGATAGGTGATCAATGGAATAGTAAAATCGAATCTCAAGATCTCAAGAAAAGCTACCACGATCAATCGATCAGATATCTTCAAAAGCTTTGAAAGGCTATAGCCCACAATCGAGTCCCATTTCTCGAATGAAAAGAACCCAATAAAAATTAAAAAAGACAAAAGGGAACGAAGCCTCACTAAGAGCCGATCAAGGAAAGTAATCAGTTTACAAAGATAGTCTCAAAAAGACCAGACCAGGACACAGCAAAAGCAAAAATAGCACCGGTCCCTACACAGTAGCTAAGCCTGAAAAACATCAACCTCATCCTAGCAGGACAACTATCTATAATCTGCTCTGTTTCTTTAAAAAAAAGGCCTCAATAACAACCAAAGTTGGAGAAGCATTAAGAGCATTATGTAACGAAGGTAGAAAAAGCTGAAAAGCTCTATAATTAAAGCGCTAAAAAACATCATAGTATCGAGATATACTCCACATGAAGTTGATAAACTCCAAAGGAAAACTTCACTTGTAAGAGCCAGTTTGCTAGAGAATCCAATCAGGCCACAAAAGGTGACTGCAATAGATTAGCTAAAAGAGAAAAAAGAAGAAAGAAAGAAAGGACGAAAAGTGTAACACCCTTATCCCTCCTAACACTGTACCGATGTACCAAAGATCGGAATTTTTTTTTCCAACTTAATCTTTATATTACCATACTACATTAGCATGCTTCAGCTTATATAAAATAAATCGTCGACGACCAATAACTGTCCCAAATCACTATGCATTTAATAAAATTTTTGCAATATAATGGCTGTACATAGGACTAGCCCCCTGAAACGCAGACAACTACATAGCCTCTCAGAGGCACAATAATCAATAATATAATCCATATCCATACACTATCATCTATTCCATTCCATTTACATCCAAAAATAGTTTACTAAAATAACTTCAGTTTTACATTACACAATCCAAATAAAGTTGTACATAAATATATACATGCCAAAAATTTAAACATCTCGAGCATCTTAAAAGAAATCTCTTAGAGTGTACTCCTGCTCCAGCTCCTTCCGACCTGCGCGCAGTAAAAACTACACGCTGAGCACTCAATATGCTCAGTGGTGACTAACAATCGATACCTTTCCTAACATTTTCATTTTTTATTCTTATATATTAGCATATATATAAACATAATTATAAAGTCATTTAATATTATATCAAAACATTAATTTTGACTTATTCTATAACATTATTCATTATAAACGCATAATTACAATTTTGCCATTATAAGCTTAATTTTTGTTCTTTAAACTAATAATTGAAACATTTTATATTTCTATTCTCTTAAACTGTCATTTATAAGCAAAATTATATTTTAGTCCCTATTGACAATAAAATTTATTTTCTTAACATTTTAGCTATTATCTGTCTATTTTATCTTTATTTAAGCAATTTTCACTTAATTTACTAGTTTTTTTACACTTTTGAAAAATTTATCATTTTATCCCTAAACTTTCTTTTTCTTTCATTTTGATCCTTTTTCACTTTATTTCTTTCTTTTCATTGTCTTTTCACTTATTTATCAGTTTATTTCCATTATGCCCCTAGTACAAATCCAGTAAAAAATCTCAGACCGAATACACGGAACATGGACCCTATGAGCCCCACTAAAAAGAGAAATGATTCCCAAGGAACCATTCTCAAAACACTGCACTTTTTACTTTCACTTTAACACTTAAGCCATGAAGATCAATGATCCTACCCATAACAAAACAAGTCGCCATGACCTGCACCGCGGTAAAAGGTGTTCCTATGACTAGCCAACTATATCCAGAACTAGTTTTTACTGCCAGACTAATTCTAAGGGCATAATAATAATTACTTTATTAATTCCTTTCAAATCCGAAAAATTTAATAATTAACTTTTTATTTCTTTTCATTGACATTAATTTAATTTCATATAAATTCACTATTTTCAACATTTTTATGCAATTATTAACTAATAATTCAATTATTTTCACTATACATATTAACATTAAATTCTAAATAAAATCACAATAATTTTAATAAATGCCAATAAAATTTATTTAAGCATTATTTATTAGTTATTGTCATTTTCAATCAAAATAATCACTTAATTCACTATAAAACACAACTTTCATTAAATACATACACTATACATAATCTTAAAAATTTTCAAATAATTTTTAATTATTCTTTAAAAATTCATGGACATTAATTATCATCTCTACTATTATTTTAAGCTAATATATATTAATTATTTGTATTTTTCTCACTATTTTCTCTAACTATCATTTTCGGCCACCAATATTTTTCATCTTAAAAATTTTCTTTCTTTTATTAAAGCCTTCATTTCATCTTCTTTCATGTTTAATTTCATTTACCCTAATATAATTTCATCAATTAACAACTTTACATATTTTTACCCTAATTACATAATTGAGAAAATTTCATAAACTTAGAAAAATGTGAAGATTAATTAGTCACTTACAATTTTATCTTGAATTAGGGAGTCTAAGGTTCCTTTCCCTTGCCTTTGTTCTTGGAAAAACTCCCTCTTTCTTCGCCACCTACATAGGACAACCCATTCAAGCTTAGTTTTCTTCAATTTCTTGTTCTCAAATGTAAAAACCAAGCTCATAATCAAATTTTACACCTCAAAATCTATGAAAAACCATCAAAGAATCAATTTAAAACACTAAAATTCTCAAGCTCCAACTTATCCCTCTTTCTTTCTTTCCTTGATTTCTTCACTTTCTTTGTCCAAATCAAACAAGTGAAGCTATTTTAGTGATCTAGAGGGATGAAACTACAACTCCTAAGTTGAAATTTAGAATAGATCTTGAGTGGTTATAAAGCAAGAGAGAGAGAAGAGATAGAAGGTGTTTCGGCCAGGGAGAGGAAGGAAGGAGATGAGTTGATTTCTGAAATTTTCTCCAGATTTTTGGCTCTTAAATACCTCTCCAATGGGCCTAAAATTGGGCCAAAATGATGGGCTTTGTCCAATTAACTATAAAGGCCCAATTTAGGCCCCTAAATATCCAATCAAATTTCTCTCTCTTTCAGCCATCAAATCACTCCAAAAATAATTCTATCACTCTTATCACATCAAAAATAGCTAGCACGCAAATTTTTGGCTCAATCAAAATTCGTTATCGGTCAGATTCGATAATTGTCAATGTCACCAAAAAATTTCATTCTCATCACTAAAATATTCTACACAAAAATTCATGTAGTCATGCAAAATCTGGCAATATTCAGACTTCGTTTACTATTTTTAATTATTTACGTAAAATCAAGTCACCTTTCCTACTAGGAAATTTGACTCGCTACCTTTTTCGTATTTTTGACTTTTGGAGGCCTATTTGACCTCAATTTCACTTCAAATTTCAACCCCAGATTCACCATGACCAATACTTTCCGATGGTCTAATAAAATATTTTTGACTTTCGGGTGTCTTTTCAGGCCCAAAAAATACTATTCACCATCGAGAAGTACTGTTCATGGCCAACCCGGTGTTGAGGCCATTACAAAAAGACCTCCACCTTAACAACCCCACTTAAGCATTTACACAAAAGCAAGACAAGACAACATTGATCCAATCAAATACCAGCCCTAGATAGGCCTGAGGTCCACAAAGTCGACCCCACTTCTCTATCAAGAAAAATTCCAATCAAAGATCAAAGAGTTTGAATAACGTTGAAGGAAGCATTACCCAATTGGGAATCACACTCCCATCAGAAAAAGACATACCTCAGTCGAGCCTTGCAAAAGAGCCCTGTACAGAAGAAGTAGGGCAAATGAGCAAGAACACACCACAGGTAATTCTACTATCCTCATTTGGCATTTTACACTAACACACCTTTTCAATAGAAACAAAAGCCCTGAAAAGTCACCAAACGTACTACCTCCAAGAGAAAATAGCCTCGCCGTGAAGGAACGGGAATGTAAAGCATAAAGTATAAAAAGATGGAAATGATCACAATCTAGAAATGCAAAGAACACGCCTAAATCAACAAAAGGTGTCAAAAAGAACATGTCCAAAATAGTTATTTGGGGATTTTTGAATCCCCCTACCCATGTAAAACTTTGATGCTTATTTGATATATATATGATATGACATTTCATTTCTCCTTGTGATGATCTTGATATTAATTTTATGCCAGTATATTATCGATCTCTTATTTAAGTTGAATGGGTTTTGTGCTAGTTTGGATTAAACATCATTACGCTCTATTTTTGCATGTTTTAGCTGTATATTTGATAGCAATTTCGGAATGGAGGCTGTTAGATCTAAAGTTAATGCATTATAGATCCAGAAATAAGTGGGAAATGAATAGGAATTGGGTTTATTGGCTCTAGAATTGGAAATCAGGTAGTTAGAGTAGTTGGCTTCAGAATGGAAAACTTGCATTTTGTTGGGTCATCCACATTTGATTCATATTAATTTTATGTTAATAATATGTTTTGCATTGGGTATAAGGAGGATTTTATCCTTAAACAATATTTTTAGTAATTGTTTCATTCTAATTTTCATACTCTATTTTTGTTACCGTTGATAGCTTTACACTTTCAGTTTAATTTGCTTTAATTTTGTTTACTTAAGTCTGGTAGTTATAACTTTAATCAACAAAACAATTGGGAAAATTCTTTACATACATCAATAATCAATCGACTTCATTCTCACAACACAGTCTTTAGGGTACGATAATTTTGAGCTTTTAAAAATATTTCTTTGTATTACTTACCGATTCAGTATACTTGCTGACGTTTGGTCAAGTTTTTTTTTTTGCGCCGTTGTTGGGGATTGGCATATTTGTGTGAATTTTTGATTGATTATTTTTATGTGTTTTCTTTTATTTATTTTTGTTTGTCTATTCTTTTCAAGTGATATTGGTATATGAGCACATTATATTGGCAACAATTAGCACCGTTTGATCCTAAAATCGGGAGGACTTTACGTAGAAGGAAAAGAGAAAATCAAGCTACAAATATGGATGATCCATAGCCTCATAGTGTACCTACCGAGAATGAATAAGGAGTAGGGTAACAACAAGCTAAAATTCATGATGATCTTAGACCTAAGACCATTAGAGATTAGGCCACTCCAAGGTGGAATGAGGAGCATAGGATAACTTTGCTAACTTAACAACTATACTTTGAGCTTAAACTGGCTACAATCACCATGGTTCAAAGGAATCAATTTTTAAGATCGAAAATAAAAGATCCAGCACCACATTTGGACATATTTTTGGAGATTAGTGATACGGTCCAGATTTAAGAAGTGTTTATAGATGCAATTTTGCTGAAGCTTTTTCCATTCACTCTCATTAAGAAGACTAGAGATTGGTTTCAAATGTTCCCTAGTCAATCCATTCGATTATGGAAGCAAATGCAAGAAAACATTTGGTTAGATTGTTTCCTCTAACAAAGGCCGCAAATATAAGAAATAACATTTAAAATTTTCAACAATTAAGTGAGGAGTCTTTCCATGAAGCATAGGAGAGGTTTAGAAGGCTATTAAAAAGTTGTCCTCATCACGAGATAGCCATGCATCAACTCATGTCAACATTTAATGCAGCTTGTAACCCTATAATGAGATCTTTGCTAGATGCAGCATCTGGTGGAAGCTTTCTGAACAAATTCCTGAAGCAACATTTTTGTTACTTGAAGAAATAACGATGAATAAAGTGCAATGGGCAAGTAAAAGGGCAATGAACAAAAGGCAAGGAGTTTATAGCATAAATGTTGTGGCTATGTTGAAGGCACATATGGAATTATCGAAGGAGTTAACTGGCTTGAGGATTCAAAATGTTTCAGTTATTTCACAAGAGTGTAGTGCATTTTAAAAGGCTAGTTTGGAAAGTGAGCCTAAAGCAATTGAGTCTTACATGAAAAATATGGGAGATGTAAATGTTATGCATGATTTTAAGAGGAATGACCCACTCAGCAATCATTATAATCTAGGATGGAGAAATCATCCTAATTTCTCATAGCAAAAGGGTAATCAAGCTTCCTGGTCAGACTGTAGCAAGTGTACCAAATAGACAAGTAATAAAGAGGGATATTTTTAAGACTATAAGTATTGAACCCTAGGGAAGTGAATTAGTGCATGTGTAATACCCTAATGGTACCCTAAGAGGGGTAAATGATCATTTTACATGAGCAAATGTTGATTATGTGGCTAATTAAGGAAAATTACAAATTAGGAATTTAATTGAAAAGTAAAATTTTTTGAGATAGAAATGTGAATTGTGAAAGATGAGAGACCAAAGTAAGAGATATAAGTTTAGAGAGGGACTAAAATCAACATTTGTAAGAATTTTTTTAAGAACCAATGGGAATTAAGCACTTATTGTAATGGCCTCAACGTCGGACTGATCGTGAATAGTACTTTCCGACAGTGAATAGTGTCTCCGGGCTGAAAATGACACCCGAAAGTGGAAAAATTTTTATTGGACTATTGGAAAGTACTAGTCACGAGTAGTTCGGGGTTGAAATTTGAGGTGAAATTGAGGTCAAATAGGCCTCCAAAAGCCAAAAGAACGAAAACCGAGAAAATTAGGGTTTAGGGTTTTTAATTGAATTTTTGATCGTTTTAATTTCTAAAAATATCAAATGAAGTCTAAAAATTATCAAAAATTACATATATGCCTAAAATAATATGTATATTATTTTGGTGGCAAAAATTAAATTTTTTGGCCACACTGGTATTTTTGGAATCAGATCGATATGATTTAATTGGACCGATAAAATTGAATCGGACCCAAAACGAACTCCGATTGGGCTGAAATTTTAGGTATAGTCTATTTTTGATGTGATATGCATAATGGAATCAAATTTGAAGAAAATTGAAGTTGTTAAGTGAGAGAAATTAATTAGGGCTTAAATTGGGTAATTTTGGGCCTAAACTAATAAATAGTGTAAGGCCCATTTAAGGCCCAGCCCATAACCCAATTTGAAGACCTATATAAGGTGAATTTCTCCAGAAATCTCCAGCAGCAACTCCTCTCTTCTTCTTCCCTCTTGGTGGCCGAATTCATCTCTCTCAAAAATCCTCTCTTTTTCTTTCATTTCTTCACCAATTCTCACCAAATCAAAGCCTCCTAAAGTGATTTCAGCCTCTCTAGATTGCCTTCATCAGCTCCAATCCTTGATTCAAAGAAGAAAAGCAAGAGAAATTTAGAGCTAAAGTTTAGGTGTCAAAATTAGGTATGTGAATTCATGGTTTTTTCTTTGGTTTTTAGGTGCCTACTACTAGTTTTGGGTGCCTAGAGTTCATTTTTGCTGTTAAATTTAGCATTTGAAGCCAAAATAATTGAGTTATAATGGATTGAAATTTCGGTTTGTTAAGGATTTCAAGAAGAGGAGCAAAGTTCTCAAGCTAAAGGGAAAGGAAAGGAAGCCTAGGCAAGGCTAATCCAAAGAAAAAGGTGTGTGACTAATAAATCCTTTTATTTCCCAATTAAATTAATGAAATTCCTTTAGGTTTCTTAAGAAAATTTTTATGTATTATGATATAATTGAAATTATTGTTATATTCATGCATTTAGGAGTCATATAAGCCTATTAAAAACTTTAAATGAAATAAAAACCAATGATATGAGGGAGCTATAGGTTTGGCCGAATGGTATACCCTAAGAGACTAGTGTGAAATTTGATGATTTTAGTGATTTTAAGCTTCCTAATGTGAATACTAATGTAAATTAATGAATATGAATTTTTATAGAATTTATGGAAATTAAATGAATATTTTCGGAATAAATATTAATTAGGTATTAGTTGAAAAATGTGAAATTTGAATGAATTATGGCATAATTTATTGATTATATGGTGAATTACTGCAAAATATCTCGTAATATGTGTAAATAAGATTGACTGTAATGATAAAGTATTGACACTGTATTGACAAGTAATGAAAAGTAAGAAATTAAGAAAATTTGTGCCCTTAGAAAGAGTCAGGCAGTAAAACCTAGTTCAGGATATAATTGGCTGGCCATAGGGATGCATATACCGTGGTGCAGGTCATGGCGACTTGCTTTACTATGGACGGATCACTGATCTCCATAGTATATTTATCATACGTACTGTCACATGTCATATGTTATATGAGAAATGATTCTTGGAGGTCATTTCTCATTCTGTTGTGGCCCTGTGGGGTCCACGTCCCGCATATCCGGTCTGAGAGTTTTCTGCCGGGTCTGTACTAGGGGCATATTGATAAGAAAATGTTAAAAGTGTGAAAGAGAAGTTAGAATGGAAGTTTTATATGAAAAAGGACTAAAATGAAAAAAATTTAGAAGTTAGGGGTAAAACGGTAATTTTCTTAAACGGTGTGATTTATTGATAAAAGTAATAAAAGAAATAAGTAATAAGGGTAAAAGGGTAAATTTAGTCAACTAATTGAGTAAAAAGTCAACTGCATAAAGTTAAGGGACTAAAATGTAATTTTACATGAAAAAGTTTAAATTAAGGATTAAAGGGTAAATTATAAGTTAACTAATAAGGTAAGATAAGAAAATAAAGACTAAAAAGGGTAAACTAGTAATTAATAGAATAAAAAGGACATTTTTGTAATAAATAAAAAGTTCAAGGACTAACTTGAAAAGATAAGAGAATTTATGAATTGAACGGAAAATTAGTCACTCCTAAAATAAATATTGCTTTCAGATAAGAAAAATCGATAATAAGTTACTTAAGCTAAAATTATTAATATAATTATAGTATAGGGAAATATTATGATTTTTAGTCACCGCTGGGCATGTTTAATGCTCAGCACGTAGAATTTACTGCGTGCAGGTACAGCTAGTCTGGAGCATGGGTACACAAAGGAGAAAAATTGGAAGCTAAAGAGTTAAAAGGATTGTTTGTGGCATGTATATACAGATATATATATATATATATCCCTATTATGTTTTGTATATGAAGAGAATATTGTAGCTATGATCACATTATGTATTAATTATGGTAGTATGGGGATAAGGAATGGTATGGAATGAATGATATATAAGTGTGGCTTGAGAATAACTGTGGATGTGGTATATGATTGATATAAACTGTTGTGCCTCTGAGAGGCTGTGTAAATGTTTGCTTTTCAGGGGGGGCTAGCTAAGAATATAGCCGTTATATTGTCAAAATTTTATTAAATGCATAGTGATTTCTGAACAGTTATAGGTCATTGAATAATGAAAGTTACTTATGCTTATTAAAAAAAAAAAATTGACCGACTGCCTGTCCGATAAGACCGTTACAGCAAGGGTGTTACACTTATGAGGCTAGGAAAGAAAGGAAGCAAATTTGGTTTTCTTCCTTTGAGAGGTGGTGGCCAGCCATCTCAAACCAAAAGGGAGAACAACCATTTCCTCTCTCTCTCAAATCATTTTTCTCATGGTTGCTTAAAAAGGGTGTAGAGTGAAAAGTTAGGTTTTGGCTATACAAAGGTAAAGTTTTCTTCTTTTCTACTTTTTCTTTTGGTTTAAGTGTGAGAACTTGAATTGATATAGTAAATAAATATTTGTTTGTGTAATCTTGGGTATGGAGAAGAAGAAGTTATTAAGAGAAAGGAAGAGAAGATAGAAAGGAAGAAGGAGGGAATAGTTAAACAAGGTATGGGAACTTTTACTTTATTGTGTGTATTTTTGATATGTCTATGATGTGAGATTAGTAATATTTGATGTTAGAGCAAGTGATTTCATTAAAAAATAAGGTTAAACATGATTGAACTTCGAAATTAGGAAGCTCTCTTCAAAAAAGTGCAAAAACTGTTTTAGAGTTCACAGGACCAGTCAGCACTATTTTAATGTTATCTTGAGTTATAGTAATTGGAATTGAGAAATTCTAGTTGAATAAGAAACTAGACTCATATATCTTTATTTCATATGAAGAACAAGAAATCTAAACCAATTTGTATGATAGAGAAAAATAGGCTTGAATCTGGGTCATGACTGCTGCACTTGTCATTAGGAGCAGTCTGTGGTTTTTAGTAAATATCTTGAGATATAAAGCTCTGATTGGGTTGATTTTTGATGTTTTGGAAACTAGAAATACAGATCTACAACTTTGTAGAAGAAAGTTTTCCCTAAAAATGTTGTTTTATAGGTCAAAATGGAATATAAGTCAAGACAGAAAATCTATCTCTAGGCGATTTGAGCCTCACGGTTACTAGGTTTTTCATAGTAACCGTGGGATACCCCAGTTTTCAGTCCAGAACCTAAAGATGACCTATCTCACGATTAGTAAGCTTTTCATAGTAATAGTGACCCCTTTAAAAAGTATAGAACATGGTTATTACTCATCCTGTAATGACCGTGAGGTAGTTTGGCGTAGTCCAAACCCGAAAAGTAACACAAGTCATGGTTACCATGATTTTGGTAGTAACCGTGACCCCTATTTCATGTCTTGGGCCATGGTTACCATGGTTTTGGTAGTAACCATGACCCTCCTTTATAAGTTAAAACTTGAAAGTTTTAAACCCTAAATAACGCACAAGCTTACCTACTCTTTTCCTAAATCATATAGTTTACCTTAAATATAAAGTATATGATAATGAACAACCATAAACATAGGAAATGTATAGGCAATATAAAGGTAAATTTATATTAATTGATACATGAAAGTGTTTACTTGAATATGATTGGATTATACTAATTATTTATATGTAATTTTGATCATGACATTATAGTTAAAGAACAATACTCTATTATTTGATTTAATTTATTATATGATGAATTGAATTGTATGAATCAAATGACATATGAGATATGATTATTTGTTTGCACATAGAACTTGGTGCTGGATAGATAGGCATGCCTACAGGGTTACAGTCACTGCTGCTACAGGTTTGACCCCGTTTGGTTTTTTATTTGTCGCCGGTTGGGACCACAGGCTTGACCCAGTTGGATCCACATGTCTGATACCTTCGGGTATCCACAGGAATAATACCTTCGAGTATTTATATATTTGATACCTATGGGTATCCATAGCACCCGTTATCCACACCCACAAGACTTTAGCGGGCATTTCACAGTATGAAATGAACAGTATATGTGTAATATTGATAAAGATTTGATTAGTCTATTATGATCTATCCTTATGCAGAAATGTTATAAGATTTAATATGCTATGTGAGTTATATTATAACCTCTTGCATTTTAATTATAATATCTTGATATTAATAATATTTTATTGTATGCTTGGAAACAATCACTCTAAGTGGTTGTTCATAAAGTCATTGTTTTCCACTAAGCTTTATAGCTTAGCACGGGTGTTTATCCATGTAGGTTCAAGACATGTCGTTGCTTCAAGGACAAGGCCAAGGCCAACTAGGAAGAGAAGTTAGGATATCTAAAATGTACTATTTTTATCTTTTTGATTTGTGTAAATTCTATAAAAATAATGTAATGAACATGTTTTGTAATTATTAACTCAAAATATGATTATGATGTAACAAAGTATATGTTTATGTAACTTTTTCTAATGTATGAATTATATAGTAAAAGTATAACCAATTGTATGATAGATGAACATGTTTTTAGTATTATATGTATTGTTTATTAAAATATTAAGATAAGTAACAGGAATCCAGATAGCTAGTATAGTCCTTACATTTTTTGTATCATAGCGGCTTGGTTTAGGCGGTTCTGGCCAATAAGAGTATAGAAATAAATAGTTATAGAAGGTTTTTGTCAGGTGTTGGCTTAATGTAGCTTGTCCCTATCTTGTTTCAGTATAGCTTAAAGATGTATAATTTGAAAGAATTCGAGAAGGGAGACTAAAGGAATCAGTGATCCTAGGAATTCGAGTCTAGGTGACTCCATTCTTTTTATAGTATCTCAGGATAAAAATGTTAGCGGTAATGGTAGAGGGGCTTAATAGCGATATCTAAATTTATCATCTAGGTGAGTGCCGAGCATTGAGGCACGGTCACTTATAGTTTTCTCATTTTTTTCTTCCTTTCCTTGTGCGGCCATGCATGACATATTTGTTCTTCCATTCTTCTTTACCCGGCCGTGCATGGCCTTTGTTTTTCTTCGCACGAACATTTATGTTTTATCTGGTCTTTCTTGTTTTGTTGATCGGGTATGATTTTCAGCATTGCTTTACCGATCGATTTTGAATTTCAGCATTATTTTCCCTATCCAATCAGGTATATGGCATTCAGTTCCTTTTTTATTCAGTTCTTCTTTGTCGATCGGACATATGACTCTCTGTTATGCCCCTCATTATACCCTAGGAGAATTTTCACTAATTAATAATTAGGGTCTACGCTAAATTAAGTGTAAATGCTTAGAGAGGGACCCAATTGAAAAGTGAAAGAGTTAGTTTTGGGGCATAATTAGAAATAAAGAAAAGTTGAGGACCAAAGCGCAATTTTTCCATGTAAGTGACATTTGGGTCAATAGAAAAGAGGAAGAGGGAGATATTTTAGGAGAGGTGGACAGCCAAGGTAAGTGGTCTCCTTCTTCATCTTCATCCTCTCTCAAACTCTAAAGTCTCTCTCTAAAACTCTCTCTCTAGGATCTCTTGGGTTTTGGCAAAAAGAATAAGATTTAGTTAATTTTGCTCTTAAGGTATCCTTGCTTCTTCTTTGTTATATGTTGTTCATTGATTAAAGTGATAGATGTTCATAATAGTGTTCTTATTTCTTAAAAGGAGAAACTAACAAAAAGAAGGGAAAGGAAGCCATCCAAGAGTGAAGGAAAAATTTGGAGCTTAAAAAAGGTATGGAAACTTGCATGGTTATGTGTGTGTGTGCCTAAGTTTTTAGACATGAGAGAGGTCTTTATCATAGCTATTATATGTTTTATATGTGGATCTTTAAGCTTGAAAGTGATTTAGAGATGCAAGATGCAAGTTTTGTTGAAAGATATAAAAATCTGTTTTGAGGATCAAAGGACCAGTCTGTGCTCTTTTGGCCATATCTTGAGTTATAGTTATTCAAATGAGGAAATTATAGTTGGTATAGAAACTATACACATTATTTTTTTAGAAGAAACCAAAAGCTGATTTTCACTGCATGATAGTGAAAATTTGTGTTGAAATCTGGTTATGGCTGTTACCCTATTTTTGTGAACAGCTTGTGGTTTTCTTTGCATATCTTAAGATTTACAAGTTTTGTTGAGATAATTTTTAGTGTTTTGGAAACTAGAAACATAGTCCTACAACTTTGTAGAAGGGCATTTTGGCTGAAAATGTTGTTTTATATCTCAAAATTGGCTTAGAACCTGGATCTAGAAACCTATCGTTAGGTAGATTAGGGCATCACGGTTACTAGCTTTTTGGTAGTAACCGTGAGCCACCCCAATTTTTAGTCCAGAACCAAAATCCATCCTAGCTCACGGTTACTAAGAAATTCATAGTAACCGTGACCCATTCCCGTAGCCTTACTTCACGGTTACCATCCAAGGGCTAATAACCGTGAGGTAGGTAGCATTCAGTCCAGAACCAAAGAGCAACCTATGTCACGGTTACTAGGAATTGGGTAGTAACTCTGACCCCTATTGAATGACTTGGCTCATGGTTACCATGATTTTGGTAGTAACCATAACCCCTCCTTATACTTTGATACTTGGAATTTTATGATTCCATATGGTGCCTAAACCTACCTAAGCCCTTTCTAAGTTAGTAAATAAATTTGAATATAAAAGTATAGGGTAATATACCCCTTTAACCATATGAATTAAAAAGGAATATAGAGAAAAAGCATTGTAATATTTAATATATGTATATGATTGCTTGTATATGGATACATAAATGTTTATAGTGGCTATTACTTGGTAACTGTTAGTTATAAAGTTATATGATGATAAACCTGAGTTAATTTATCTTGTATCAAAATGCATTAATAAGAATTATTGATATATGGGATATGATTTGTTTTGCCTGCACATAAAAACTTGGTGGTGGATAGATAGGCATGCTTATAGGGTTACAGTCATAGCTGCTATAGTCTGACTCTTTTGAGTCCACAGTATGTCTCCAAATGAGACCACAGTTCTGATCCGATTGGGTCCATATATTTAATACCTTCGGGTATTTACATATTTGATACCTTATGGTATCCACATCACCTATTATCCACACCCATAGAAATTTAAGTAGGTAGTTTATAAAATGAATGACATCTATATATAGTTTGCACTCTTTTATTATTATGATTAAATGACATGGTTATTTTTATTTTTCCAATAATGTACTTAGTATTATTTTCGTAATAAGGTAATACATTTTATTAATTATTATTGTTGTATGCTTGGTGATAACCACTGTGAGTGGTTATCAACTTGTTATTTCTGTTCTCCACTAAGCTTTATAGCTTAACACGGGTATTTATCCGTGTAAGTTCGCAGTCTAGACCTTTTCTTCAGGGACAAAGCCAACAATCTCAGAAGCCAACATCAGATTAGGAAGAATCATTTTAAAGTACGAGATTTAATTTGGTGTCTTTTTGGTTATATGATAATGTATTCTATATTAAAATCATGTAATTATCAAGTTTTGTAATTAATAACTAGCAGCATGTTAACATATTAAACTTACTCTTATATGATTTAGAAAGTATTTATGTATGTATATATCTATATGCATCATTAACAGATGACTCACATGGTTAATGGAATGTAATTAGTAACAATAATTAGAATTATCTAGTATAGTCATTACACTCTCAGTCCTTCATGGCCGACCGGATAGATATGTACAGTTTTCAATTTCTTATTTTGTCCGATCGTATATGGTTTACAACATTTCTTTGCTTGGTCGCTTATGACCTTATTCTTCTTACGGTGCACAGTTATATGTTCCTTTCTCTTCATGTGCACTCGCCCACTTAAACATTAGAACACTGCTAAATCATGAACAAAGTATTATGAGTTTACAAGTTTATTAAAAAAACTCCATGATAGTGAATATGCTAGTCGAATATTGATAGATTTTGATAATGGAATATGTATATGTATATGATGGTATAGAAATGAGATTTTAGGTTCGAATTGAAAAGTAAAAGGGTATAGAGACTATTTTTCTATGGCTTATGAGAAAGGTATAAAGTTTAAGTACATGTATATTAAAGGTTATGTTTATAGAATGAATTATTAAGTTAAGATATGACAATATATATATATATATATATACATATATGTGGAGTTGATGTGGAACAATTTGAGGTTAATTGCTATGCTCTGTAAACCTGTCAGTGTTTCCTTAACAGTCATGGGCAGTTGATGAAATATTTTATAATGGGAATGGGGCAAAGCATATGTATTGCATATTTGCACTTTATTGCATACATGAAGCATCATTCACTCATAGCACATCATCATATGACATGTATTTGGCCTCGATTGAAAAAGAAAACTGACAAGATCTACGTTGAGCATAGTAATGATATGATCATATGATTAGGTCATCTTCATTTGGAGATAGAGTTATAAGAAAAGTGAAATAAGGTAAAGATAGAATCAAGAGATTGTTATAGTTATAAAGAGATAGAGATAGATTGACTTTAAGGGTGATACAGTATAGAAATGCATATGAGGTAAGCAAAGAACAAGCAAAGCCAGTAGAGACAGTATAGAATGCAGGATAAGTGAGATAGATATATGAGTACAGACAAAATTATGGAAAATAGTAGTGTTATATGAATATAGGGTACATGTATGAATTTCGAGGACGAAATTCTATTAGGGGGAGAGAATTGTAATACCCCTAATGGTACCCTAAGAGGGGTAGATGATAATTTCACATGAGATAAATATTGATTATGTGGCTATTAAGGAAAATTACAAATTAGGAATTTAATTGAAAAGTAAAAGTAAAAGTTTTGAGGTAGAAATGTGAATTGTGAAAGATGAGAGACCAAAGTAAGAGATATAAGTTTAGAGAGGGACTAAAGTGAACATTTGTAAGATTTTTTTTAAGAACCAATGGGAATTAAGCATTTGTGAGGCTAGGAAAGAAATGAAGCAAATTTGGTTTTCTTTCTTTAGGCGGTGGTGGCTGGCCATCTCAAACCAAAAGGGAGAACAGCCATTTCCTCTCTCTCTCAAATCATTTTTCTCATGGTTGCTTAAAAAAGGTATAGAGTGAAAAGTTAGGTTTTGGCTATACAAAGGTAAAGCTTTCTTCTTTTCTACTTTTTCTTTTGGTTTAAGTGTGAGAACTTGAATTAATATAGTAAATAAATGTTTTTTTTTGGAATCTTGGGTATGGAGAAGAAGTTATTAAGAGAAAGGAAGAGAAGATAGAAATGAAGAAGGAGGGAATAGCTAAACAAGGTATGAAAACTTTTTCTTTATTGTGTATATGTTTGATATGTCTATGATGTGAGATTAGTAATATTTGATGTTGTAGTAAGTGAATATCATGAAAAATTAAGGTTAAACATGATTGAACTTCAAAATTAGGAAGCTCTCTTCAAGAAAGTGAAAACTATTTTAGAGTTCACAGGATTAGTCAGCAATATTTTAATGATATCTTGAGTTATAGTAATTGCAATTGTGAAATTCCAGTTGGATAAGAAACTAGACTCATATATCTTCATTTCATATGTAGAACAAGAAATCTGAACCAATTTCTATGATAGAGAAAATAGGCTTGAATTTGGGTCATGATTGCTGCCCCTATAATTGGGAGCAGTCTGTAGTTTTTAGTAAATATCTTGAGATTTAAAACTACGATTGGGCTGATTTTTGATGTTTTGGAAACTAGAAACACATATATACAACCTTTTAGAAGGAAGTTTTCCCTAAAAATTATTTTTTATAGGTCAAAAATGGAATATAAGTCAAGATATAAAATCTGTCTCTAGGCGATTTGGGCCTCACGGTTACTAGGTTTTTCATAATAACCGTGAGGTACCCTAATTTTCAGTCCAGAACCTAAAGATGACCTATATCACGGTTACTAAGTTTTTCATAGTAATCATGACCCCTTTAAAAAGTATAAAACACGGTTATTACTCATCCAGTAATGACCGTGAGGTAGTTTGGCATAATCCAGACCCGAAAATTAACCTAGGTCACGGTTATCATGATTTTGGTAGAAATCATGACCCCTATTTGATGTCTTGGGCCACGGTTACCATGGTTTTGGTAGTAACTATGACCCTCCTTCATAAGTTAAAACTTGATAGTTTTAAACCCTATATAAGGCACAAGCTTACCTACTTTTTTCCTAAATCATATAGTTTACCTTAAATATAAAGTATATGATAATGAACAACCATAAACATAGGAAATTTATAGGCAATATAAAGGTAAAGTTATAGTAATTGATACATGAAAATGTTTACTTGAATATGGTTGGATTATACTTATTATCTATATGTAATTTTGATAATGACATTATAGTTAAAGAATAATACTCTATTATTTGATTTAATTTATTATATGATGAAATGAATTTTACGAATCATATGACATATGAGATATGATTATTTTTCTGCACATAAAATTTGGTGGTGGATAGATAGGCATGCCTATAGGGTTACAGTCATAGCTGCTACAGGTTTGAACCCATTTGGGTCTTTATTTGTCCTCGATTGGGATCACAGGCTTGACCCAGTTGGGTCCACATGTCTGATACCTTTAGGTATTTATATATTTGATACCTACGGGTATCCATAGCATCCGTTATCCACACCCACAGGACTTTAGCAGGTATTTCACAGTATGAAATGAACAGTATATGTGTAATATTGTTAAAGATTTGATTAGTCTATTATGATCTATCCTTATGCAGAAATGTTATAAGATTGAATATGTTGTGTGAGTTATATCATAACCTCTTGCATGTTAATTATAATATCTTGATATTAATAATATTTTATTGTATTCTTGGAAACAATGACTGTAAGTGATTGTTTATATAGTTATTGTTCCCCACTAAGCTTTATAGCTTATCACGAGTATTTATGCATGTAGGTTCAAGAAATGTCGTTGCTTCAGGGACAAGGCCAACACCAACTAGGAAGAGAAGTTAGGATGTCTAAAATGTACTATTTTTATCTTTTTGATTTGTGTAAATTCTATAAAAATAATGTAATGAACATGTTTTGTAATTATTAACTCAAAATATGATTATGCTGTAACAAAGTATATGTTTATATAACTTTTTCTAATGTATGAATTATATAGTAAAAGTATAACCACTTGTCTGATAGATGAACATGGTTTTAGTATTATATGTATTGTTTATTAAAATATTAAGATAAGTAACAAGAATCCGGATAGCTAGTATGGTCATTACATAATGTGTTTAAAGAATTACCCAATTGTTGTTAGTTATGTGTGTTTAGTAATAAAAACAATTAACATAAAAGATGAATAACCTGCAAAGTGTGAATTGACAATGAAATTCAAAATAGAAAATATAAATCATGTGGATTAACAATTACTAAAGTCGTTGTTTAGGAATCTAATCCTCCCTATTCCCATACAAGGTTCATTTTAACATAAAATTCGTACATTTCAAATGTCAACAACCCATTTGAACCCTTGGCATCCCATTTCGAAGCCTACTACTCTAACTACCCAGTATCCCATTTCGGAGCCTACCTGATAGCTGACATAAGCATGGGTCCTAAGACTTAGGTATGACCTAATATCCCATTATGGAGCCTATTAGTTCAACACCTATTCATTTTCCTTTCTTTTTCTGAAGTTACAACACATAAACCCTAGATCTAACAGCTCTTATTCCAGAAATGCCATTGAAACTACAGCAAATATGAAGTAAAATGGAGCATGCATGATATAAACACTAAACAAGCATTCATCCATCAACTTGAATAAGATTGATAAAATAAACACTTGTAAAACATACATATCAAGATAAGCACAAGGGAAAAGAAACATCTAAAACATATATTGAGTAAATAGGTTCAAATCCCTTACATGGTTTAAGGGATTCAAAGATCCCCAAACAACAAAACAAATACTAACTACTTATAATGTAAATTAAAAAGAAAATAGGTTTTTGTTTCTTTTCCTCTTTAAATCTAGTTTTAAATACATAGATGTGTATTTTTGTATTTTGAATGTAAAACTATAATGAAAGAGTAATTTTTACAAGTAAATCTATAGAAACTAAGTATAAAAATCCTAATGTATGAAAAACTAAAAACTCTAATGTATGAAAAACTATGAGCTAAACTACAGAGAAAACCTTTAGAAAAGTAAAAACCTAAAAATCACTTCTTTAAAACTAGATAGGAAGTAGCTTTTATGGTGGTCCAGGACAGCACTCGACTGACACAAAATGGTCTCAGCCGAGTCCAATCGGTTAAAAGAGTACTATAGCTTAGCACACAGTTGAGACACTTTGGTCTCAATCGAGTGCACCCTTTTGGATAGGATCATCCTTGAAATCTGCATTAGACACGGTGGAGACAAATGGTCTCAGCCAAGTCAATTAGTGAAACAGTGCATTTTGCTAATTTGTAAGGCACACAGTTGAGACGAATGGTCCTAGCCGAGTGCTAGCCCTTATTTCTACACAAAATTCAAAAATACACCATTAAACACTCAAAAACTTCATAAAAATCAAAATAATCCTATCTGGCATAAAAAAAAGAATTTTAACACTTAAAACAAGAAAACAAGCAAAACAAGATGCAAACACAAAAAAAAAATATATTGAAAATAAACACTAATTCGGAGTCATCAATTCCACTTCAAACATTCAACCTAGATCTCCATTCAATCCATTAACAACAACTATCCAAAGTAATCACAACTAAAGATACCACCACACCTATCAACCTTTGCAAGTGCAAACTCATTTTCAAGTACCTTACAAGCATCACCAGCTCATCATGCTAACTTTCAACCACCTAGATTCCAAGCTAAACTACCCTCACCATAAGATAAGAAATCAAACTTAGAAGATATGTTTGCTAGTTCTATGACTAGTCAAACTCAGTTTATGTCAAGTCAAAAGGCAAGGTGGCAGTCACAAAAGCAGTTGAATAAGAATCAAGATGCAATAATGAGGAATTTGGAGACACAAATTGGACAACTAGCTAATTTCATCTCTACAAGGCCGCATGGTGCTTTTCCATCAAATGTTGATCTAAACCTAACGAAATAAGTGAAAGCAATCACTTTAAGAAGTGGTAAAAAAATTATACAGTGAAGATAAAGGTAACTGTGATGCACGTTGGAGCTGGGCTTATCATTCGGGTTTGCTCTCGAAGGCCTGCTTTTAGTGTCCAAGACCGAATTAGGCTCTCTTAACTCATAAATTGACTACTTCACAATAAAAAGGGATCAAGCCCAAATTATTATTGATAGTTAACTTATAAAGGCATCTACTAATGAGCTCAAAAGAGATAGGTGTCATGGAGTCGCCACCCAATAGAATATTGAAAAATGATTTTCGACCTTTTGATGCCTAAACAGAGATTAGTATTCAGGACATCACTATTATTATGTATCTTGGTTAGGTGTTTATTCTATAATTAAGTTTTATACTTTATTCCCTCTCCTCTCTCACACAATGTAAAAGAATAGAATTAAATAAATATCCCATTCACATGAATAAAATGGTAAAAAAAAAGACCACAAAGTAAAACTACTTAATTAGTAGATAAGCAAATCGTCCCATAACAACAAAATAATATACATACATAAATCGAGATATTCATTTTGGATTGGGAACACTGGTTCCCTCATGCATATCTTGTAAAAACCTTAGTTTTACCTTGTGTATGGATTTAAGCTAAAAATTGGACATTGGTCAATATTTTGAAAAAACAAAACCCAATTAACTCAATAGAAAGTATTTGGATGCCTTTTTCTTTTATCGTGTACAAAGCCCCTTTTTTACTAACTATTACATTCCTAAAATAATAATACATCCAAAAAATAAATAAATAAATACCAAATAAATGAATAAACAAGCACAAAAAATAAAAATAAATAATAGCTAAATAAACCAAAGTGATAAATAAAAGAACAATAAAAAGTAATTAACCGAGACAACCGGATGGGCTGAGGATAGTGACTGACTTGGAAGCAAGATTTCCATGCAAAAAAACCACACAAAACCCTCCAAAGGAAAAGGTATTTACATACTTAAAAAACCACACAAATTAGAATTAATAAATAAACACATTAAAAATCATTACAAATTTAATTACACAAGCAGAATGTAATTGAGCACAGAATCATGTCATATAGGATCAAAAAAACACATCAAATAATGTACAAATGCCATAGAAATTAAATAAATTGCGTAAAGTCACCTAAAATGCATAAAATACATTAAAAATACCCTAAAATACAACCACGGATGCCCAAAATTAGGCCAGAGATGGCCACAACAAAGTGAGGGATGGGATGAGGAGATGAGCTCGAGACATCCCATCTGTCAGATGATAAACGGCCATCCATCAAGTTATTTTCCCGTCTGTCACCATGGATAGAGCAAAAATGTAAAATTCTATGGCAGAAACATGTAAAACTTACACAAAGCATATTTCAACTCTAACCATGCATTTATAGGGTCCTAAGTTATGCCAAAACCACATCATAATGCCAATTCATGCATAAAATACATTAAAATCACAGATTTACAGAATTAAAGGAAGGAAATAAGAGCTTAATACACAATAATGAAGGAATCTCATTCTGAACACACCATTAACATGCCAATTCAATTTAGATTCATCTTGTATCACATATAAACATGCAAATAAATCAAATATAGCCTTTAAACACAAATATTCCAATAAATTTCACATGAATTATGCATGGTTATTCTATAGAGAGAAAGAAGATACAAGTAGAGAGATAGCATAAAATATTATTCTCTAGAGATATTCTGACTCTAAAATTTTTGTAGTCTAGATCTCTACTCTGATTCGTGCTCTTTTCTTTTTAAAAATATGCAATAAAATTCATTTGTGTGTGTGTGTTGATCAAAAGGGAATGCTAGAGTATATTTTAAAGAGAGAAAGAAATTGAGTTTTCTTTTTCCCTAAAGTGGCTCTATAAAAAGTGATATTTCCTCCTTTTCAAAACCCTATATTTTTAGGTTTTATACATAGGTTAGAGGTGGAGTTGGATTCCAACTCCGACAAATTTAGAGGTAAATCCCTTGAAAATCTAGAGAAAAACCTTTTGAAATATATTTTGCCTTTTCGAATTCCAGAAACGTGAGAATTCTGGATTTCAAGCCATAGAGGGGCATCCTTCAATAAAGAGCAACTGTGCCTCAACCTATAATTTTGAAATTCCTAAAATACCTTTAATTCAGCCTGTGCAAGAGAGAATGAGCCACAGACAGCCACCCCTCAGGTGACAGATAGCTGTCTTCCACTTCTGAAGACTTGAGATAAGGTTTTTATGCATCTTTTATAAAAACACTTGGAGATATTTGGAAAATCATGAAAATATTTGAGAAAATGTGAGAAATTTTATAATTAGAGTTTCCAGATCCGAACTTGCTATTAATAATATACTATTCCCTCATTATCGAATAACCCAGATCTAGGCTACATTGGTCATAGTATTTGCAGCTACCCCAAATTTTGAGGAGCTAATGCATTGGTGCCAAAGTGAGCCAAAATTTAGAGTAAAAGGAAAAAAATGTACCTGTGGTAGCAAAACTCTTGGATAATTAAAACATATGCCTTCTTCTGAGGTAGTGAGTCTTTTAATTTGTTGGGTAGTTATCGTCAGCTTGTCGACACGTTAACCCTGGTTCGGGTAGTTAACATCAATTTATCGATGTGTTAACCCTGATTCGGATAGTTAACATTAGTTTGTCAATGTATTAATCCTAGATTGACTATCCGATTAGTGCTTGGGGCATGTAGAATTGGAACAAATTGATTAATACTTATTAGCCCCTAGGGCATGTAGAATTAGGTTATTTAAATGCATTTGATTAACGCCTGGGGCATGCAGAGTCAGGATGACTTGATGAAGACTGATTAGCACCTGGGACATGCAGAATTAGGTAGTTTTAATGTGTCTAATTAGTACCTGGGGCATGCAGAATTGAGACAACTTGATGAAGACTAATTAGCACTTGAGGCATGCAAAATCAAGTAATTTAAATGAGTATGATTAGCGCCTAGAGCATGCATAATTGAGATAACTTGATGAAGACTAATTAGAGCCTAGGGCATGCAAAATCAGGTAGTTTTAATGTGTCTGATTAATGCCTAGGGCATACATAATCAATTCGACTTGATGAAGAATGATTAGTTCCTAAGGCATACAAAATCAAGTAGTTTAAATGTGTCTGATTACCACTTGGGGCATGCAGGATCGAGATGACTTGATGAAGACTGATTAACACCTGGGGCATATAGAATCAGGGAGTTTTAATGCGTTTAATTAGTACCTGGGGCATGTAGAATTGAGATGACTTGATGAAGACTGATTAATACCTGGGGCATGTAGAATCAGGTAGTTTAAATGCGTCTGATTAGTACCTAAAGCATACAGGATCGAGACGACTTGATGAGGGCTGATTGGCATCAGGTTGTTAAACTTACAAAATGAAATAACTTTTGAGTAATGCTTCAATGTTATCAATTGTAGATTGACCTTTTTATTGGCTGGTATTTCTGGTGGGCATATTGTCTTTTCTTGAAGAGATATCCCATTGGGGAGATTTTTGGCAAATATGTATCTATAAAGATTTACTGAGATGTTGGGGGCCATTCTGACAAATATGCATTTGTGAGGAGCCATTGAGATGTTTGGAAGCCATTCTCTTAAATATGTATCTATGAAGAGTTACTGAGATATTGAAGGATATTCTGGCAAATATACATTTGTGAGGAGTCACTGAGATGTTTGGAAGCCATTCTGGCACACTTCCCAATGACTATGTCACCACTCTGCAAATTGGCATCAATGTAGGGGAAACCATCATCATCATCAGGACCGTCGACATATGTTTGACCTTGTTCTACACTCTCTGGAAATTTACATTGTCATCAGACCTTTGCCTCTTGTCTAATAGTTTCTTGCTGTGCATCTCTTTTGTTTTGACTTGTTCAAGCAACTTCTTGTGATGAGGATGGGTGTCTTCACTTTTTGTCATTGAAGGAGTAATTGTATGTCCCCTGGTGGGGTTTTAAGTGCCTAGTGTGAAAAGAGTTCGATATTAGTATTCTGTCAATTCAGTCTTCTCTTTCATTTTTTTTCTTTGTGTTCATTGTTATTGCTTTTGTCTTGTCATGATATATTGCATTATAGGTCTTATTAATTTCATGGTATTTTTTCTTTTCTTTTCTTCTTGTTTTCATAATTATTATCATTTTTATTATTTTTCAGGCCTGATGAATATGAACAAAGTGAAGCATGCATAATAATTTTGAGCATAATAAATATGAACAAAATGAAGCATAATATGTATATATAGTTTTTAAATACAAGTTCTATTTTTATATACACCAAAATTTTCAAACTACCTAAATACAAAAAAAAAAAAAAGATCTACTACGAAGGCCCTAGTCCTCTACTGTAGGCTGGTTCAGATGGAGGTCTAAATGCTGAAAGCATGGGGGGTCTGGCTGGAACCCCTACCTATGGTGTCGGAGGGAGCTGATCATCATCTGGGCCAAATCTTAAGTGAAATATGGGCAGTGCTGCTATCAAAGGCTATAGAACTTATGCTATCACCTCTGCCAGTCTCTCTGAACCCTAACCAACTCAATAATAGCCCTGGAATAAACCTTAAGATATATTATCAGATCGCCTCTCAGGTACCCAATATATCTCTTTAACTCTTCATCAGTTTTTATCACAGCCTACTTAGCCTAAGGGATTTCAGTCTCAATGTGGGTGTTCTAATCCTAAGCTAAGTGATAGGGTCATCAACTACCTGCAAGTTGCCTCAAATCTATATCTTGCAGTCACTAAATTAGCTCTGATACCCCACATGTCAGACTAAATTTCTTTCCTTTGTAAGAACCCCACATTTAAAAATTTTTCAAATATGCTAGCTTTATTTCAAAATTTCTTTCTTTTTCTTTTCTTTCTTTTTTATAACTCTTTTTTTTTTCAAACTAGTTTCATTGCTGGTAATACAAGATTACAAGGATAGTTACAAGGTGAATTCTAACTATTTACTTGACTTTATCCATATCCTTTGAGATTAGTGCCAAAGCCCCTTTTCTAACCTAACAAAAATTAATTTATCTAATCCTTGGTGGCCAATTCTAGAAAAGAAGATAAAGGCTTTTCTAAACTATATGGTAAAATAAATAAGTGTGACAAGAAAAATTAATATGACATGCATTAAACATGACTCATTAGGCTCAAAATGGCTTAACAAAGGTCAAATATATAAAAAATGTAGGAAAATAATCTTAATATAGCTCAATAAGAAAAATTTACCTACATCACTTTTTAAGTTGTTTTAGTTATTTCTATGCTTCAAATGATGATGAGGAAGGTTCTAGTGTCCTAAAATTCCTTACTCAACTATTTCAATACACTGGTTTTTTTCTATTTAAAAACTGGTCTTTTATATTCAAAAAGTGAAAACTAACAAATATAAGTCAAGTTGAATGCTAAACTAGTTAAAATTCTATTAAACAACATGCTTGCCTTAATGCTAAATAAAAATTTTGACTATAGCACATTCTAAGTTAAAGTTTAATATGTTCACTTTTGAGAATAAACTAGGGCAAACTAAACTAAATGTACAATACATGATATTGAACTAACTATACTTAACTAACATGCAAAATAAAAGAAAACTAAACAAAAATAAAATAAACTACACAAAATAACTAAAACAATTCATGAGCAAGATAAAAGAACTTCCTTGAAGAAGAAGAAGAAGAAGAAGAAGAAGAAGAAGAAGAAGAACCCCCCAAAACCTTAGGGCTTTTTCAAATTTATTTTAGGGAGTTTTTAAGTCTAATTAAAACTCTTATTTTTAAGATTTAAGACCCTGATTTGATCCTTAGAGATCGTATCAAATTTGAGATCAAATTTTCCTAAAAAAATCCCTATTTCTTGCTCAAAAAAATGTCAAAAGTAAATCTGAAATCGCGCGACAGACAGGTAGATTGTCTGTCACCACAAATGGATAGCCACATATAGACAACCTGTCTGTCACCACGGATGAGCAGTGATAGACGGATAGGGTGTCTGTCACTACAAATGGATGTCTATCACTATAAACGGGTGTCTATCCTCATGGAAAGGCGTCTATCAAAGAGAAAAGGTGATTTATGCCATTAAAATTCCATTTTAGCTCCGAAAAATACATAAGAACAAAGCCCAATAAAAACCTTAAAAAAACTTTGTGGAAATCAAGGATACAACTCACAGTTTTCATTCTCCATCCTTAATACGAACAGTGCTTTTCTTATCGGGTAACTCTGATCTTGGTTGTATCGGGACTCAGTGTCTATACTCACTATCACGGTAAGTGTCCCTATAACTAGCCAATTATATCATATACTTCTTATTTCACTATTAGATATTAAGGGCAAAACTATTTTTAATATTTCCATCACGTATTGATGTCTTCATCATTTTCCTTGTAAATTTGGTTGAAACATGCTTTTAAATCCATATGCCTTACTCGACTGTCATCATCATATGTCATCCATATATAATATTTCATCATGTCGTAACATCATATTCATCATAATTTGGCCAAAACACATCATTTATTCAATGTGTATCATTCAGACCACATGGTATATTTATCTTATAATTTTCATGTATCATCATCATATTCATACTCATATATACTGTAATAGCCCAAATATTAGGCTAGTCAAAAATAGTACCTTCCGACAGTGAATAGTAACACCGGAGTGAATAGTACCTCTCTGAGTAGAAAAATATTTTATTGGACCATTGGAAAGAGCAAGTTAGCTGGAGTCCAAAGATATAATTTGGACTAAAAATGAGGTCAAATAGACCATTAAAAGTCAAAAATAAGAAAAAATTCACGGTTCCAATTAAAAGGATGCTTGTGTCAACTGAGAGGTTATCTGGGATTTTAAAAATAACAAATAATATTTAAAAATTATCATATTTTTTAGACCTACATTAAATGTGATTTAGAATAATATGGTAATAAAAAATTAATGTTACGATAATTTTGAAAATTGATATATCGAACTGGTAAAAATGAATCAGACCTGAAAATAGTCTCCAAATGACTCAAAAATATTCATGAAGCCTATTGAATATATTTTAAGAATTTTAGAAGTATTTTTAATGATATTTGACATCAAGAAGTAAGAGAAAAATAATGATTTCGGTTTAAATAGTAACCTATCAACTATAATTTGATCAGGGCTTTAAAAATAGCAAATAATCTTCAAAAATTACAGGAATATCCAGTTAAGCTTTTTATGAGATCTAGAATCATTTGGTGGGAAAAAATTAATTTTTCGGTAACATCGAAAATTTATTAATCAGATTAATTGGACTAAAAATGGACTCCGATTGAGTCAAAATTTTTCATGGAGGCTCAATATATTATTTTAAGAATTATAAAATTAATTTTGAGTGAAATTGAGTTTTGTAAGTGAGAGAAATAAATTATGGAAGCTTATTGGGCTTAAAAGGCATAAATAGGCCTAAATTGGTTGGATCATTTGGTTGGACCAGATCCAGCCCAAAACCAGCCTATAAATACCTTAAAAATCACCATTTTTCCAGAAAAGTCACCAGCCTTCACGATCTCCTCTCCTTTCCTTCTTGCCAACTTCTTTTCTTCCATTTCCATGGAAGTTTTTCAATTTCTTCACTCACTCCCACCAAATTAAGCTTTATCAACTAAAATCCAACCTCTTAACTAGCTTATGAAGGCCTCAAGAAGCCAAATAAGCTGTTGGAAGTGCAAGAAAGAGAGAGAGAAAGTTGGTGTCCCAAAAGTGAGGTATGTAGGAATGAAAGTTTTAATTTGATTTAAGAGTTTGTATAGGTAGATTTAAGATTGTAGAGTAATATTTTGTAGTTATATTGAGCAAAGAAAGCAAGAAAATGACGGATTTTTGCCTTGAAATATTCAGCCATAATAGGGAATTAGAAGGAAAAAGAGCTTTCAAAGGAAAATGATGGAGGAAATAAGGAGCTAGGTGTGAAGAACAAGGATACAAGGTTAGTGAATACAATATCCTATAATTTCCATTTAATCTAAGTGCATTTGTGTGTATATTTAAGTATATTTGTGTGAAGGATGCATGTATAATTAAATGTAAGCTTAGAATCATGTTAATGGAACCTATAAATGCTGAACAACATGATTAAAATTAAAAGAATAAATTTAAAGAGGAAAAACTCTAGGTGGGCCGAATTAAAGAGCAAGGCTATAAATGTAATAATTTGTTGATAAAAGAAATATATAACTATATAACAATGTTAATTAGCAAAGGAATTAATGAATTATAATATAAATGAAAAAAAATTGAGTCTAAAATGTTGTCTTGACCGAATTTGAATTTAAGATTTAATGAGTATTATTTTGGTGTTTAATGAAATTGAGTTATAGAAATTAGTCAATTAAAATGTGAATTAATGAAATGTGATGTAAAAATGAATTAAATAAAATTTAAGATTAAAAGTTAGTCCTGGCCGAATAGGATAGATGGCTAGAAAATAGAATAAATTGATAATTTAATGATTGTAATGCATAAAAATGAACATAGAATTAAAATGGAGTATATAGTATTTATTGAAAATTTTTAAAACTTAATTGAGTATATTTTTGATTGGAGGCAGGTTATGAATAAAGTGAAATAGTAGTGTATACAAATTAGAAATAAAGTTTATGTTGATACTAAATTATGTTCAAAGTTAATAATATAGAAGGTGTGTATCTAAAGTGAATTAATGGTAGAAGTTAGAGATAATGAATTAAAAAGAAAAGAAAAGAAAAGAAAAAGAATAAAAGGGCTTAAATAAGAAATGAAATTAATCAAGGGATAGGAAACTTGCATGGAAAGTGACAGCAAATGGGAAAACATGTGGGACGTGCTTTGGTTAAGAGTGGAAAGAATATTATATGAAATAAATTTATTAAGTAGTTATAATTATGTAGAGATAGTAAATTTGGGGTTTTCATGGGCCCTAAGGAAGACACAAATGGATGATAAAATTAATTAGTTTAGTAAAGGTGGATAAAAAAATGTGTACTAACAATTGCATGGTCCATGATAAATAAAATGCATGAAATGAAATATTAACCAAGAAAGTGATTAGGTTAATTTAATTAGATGAATTGGTGAAATTAATGTATGTAAGCTTATAAATAATTATAATAGCATTGAATGAATGAGTTACAATAACCAATAGGTGCTCAGGTATTCAAAATAGATTAACTTGCAAACCATGATAGTAGTTAAGGAAACAGAGTTAATCGAAAAATAGTATTAAATGAAATTAGTGTACAATATAATATATGTTTAATAATGTGTGTATTATGTATGAATATGGTGAACTTTTAGTTATGGCCGAATGGAAGGTAAGAGGAAAACTATGAAATCTTTAGTTATTTTAATGTAATTAAGTTTTGTAATGATAGTACAAATAAGTATTGATGTCCATAAATTTTATTATAGAATTTATGGGAATTAAACGAATATTTTTGGAATAAATTTTAGTTAAGTATTAATTGAAAAATATGAAATTATGATAAACTACTGCATAATTTATTGATTAAATGGTGGATTATTACGAAATAATTTACAGACTGTGTAAGGAAGACAGACTATAAATATAATATACTGGTACAGTATTGACAAGTATTGAAAAGAATGAATAACTGAATAATAAAATGAAAAGTAAGTGAGCCCTTAGAAAGAGTCAGGCAGTAAAACCTAGTTCATAATATAATTGGCTGGCCATAGGGATATCTGTACCGTAATGCAAGTCATGACGACTTTCTTTACTATGGTTGGCTCGGTGATCTTCATAGTATATATCATACGTACTGTCATATGTTCATATATTTTATGAGGAATGATTCTTGGAGGTCATTTCTCATTCTGTTGTGGTCCTGTGGGGTTCACATCTCGTATATCTGGTTTGAGAGTTTTTTGCCGGGTCTATACTAGGGGCATAATGGTAAAAAAATGTTAAAAATGTAAAAAAAAAGTTAAAAAGTTTAGGGGTAAAAAGGTAATTTTCCTAAAAGATAAATTTAATAGGTAAAAGTGAGAAGGAAAGAATTAATAAGTGTAAAATGGTAATTTGGTCAACTAACTGTGTAAAAATTCAACTATAAAAAGTTAAAGGACTAAATTGAAAAATTAAGTAAAGTTTTAAATTAAATTGAAAAACGGGTTTTTAATAGTATATTATGCTTATTAAGACTTTTAAATGAATTTAAAATAAATGTTATGGTGTAGAGAAATATGCATATGAATGTATGTATGCAAAAAGAAAATAATAAAATATATACGTACATGTACAGGCATGCATGTAAGTATATGTATATGTATATGTATATGTATATGTATATGTATATGTATATGTATATGTATATGTATATGTATATGTATATGTATATGTATATGTATATGTATATGTATATGTATATGTATATGTATGGCATGTGTATATATGTACACGTATGTGAACGAATGTGCGTGTAGGTATGTATAAGTCTGTGAATGTATGTATGTATACATATGTGGATGTATGTATGTATATGTATGTAAACGTATGTGTATTGTATGTATGTATGTATGTATATGTATATGCATGTATGTATGCGCATGCAAATGAATGTATGTATGAATAAATTCATGCAAGTGTGTATGTGTGCTTATCTGATTTATTATGGAAAGTTTAGAATACATATCCACCACTGAGCGTTGCGATGCTCAGCGTGTAGTTTGTTGACTGCATGCAGGTTATGAAGACGATAGGATATCATTGGCTGGTATTACAGGAGTAGTCAAGTCCAAGAAAAGGAACGAGATAGGAATTAGTTTTGGCATGTATATATAGGTACGGAAAATATAGTTATTGTGCAAGTATACGTTTATAGTATAAGAAATTTATTTGTTAAACAAAATTCACCGTTTCATGTATGGTTTGACATCCGATTACCGCGTTCACTATATGACGGTATAAGGGTGTTACATATACATTTCAAGTTTCATTTGTCATTTTACATCAAATAACTATGGTTTTACTCAGCATCATCATTTGGTCAACCAATATTCAATTGGCATTCATTGTATTTTCACCTTATTTAGTTTTGAATCTTGTTTAAATGACTAAATCATGCATTTTTACTAAGGTTTCATTACATTACACTTAGTTTTTCTGTATACTCCTAATTCGGCCATCGTTTGTATTCTTACCCATTTCATATTTTTTTCATGTTATATATTGTGCGTAATGGTTAATTTCATCAAATTACCTATAATTTCATCTTAAAACATATATTTCATGCTTTTTTCTTTATTGTACTATCAAAATTTTTAAGTGTACACTTGGTATATCATTTGGCCATAATGTATATTTCCGCTTATTCATTCTTTTTCTTCATATTTTATGTTCTATACACATTATTTAGTTCATTTAAGCATGTTTTCACCATTTATTCCATTTAGTTTCTTTAATACATAATTTATCTCTAACTTACATAATGTAGATCAAAGTTGAACATTATGATTCTTACTTAATTTCTTCATTTTAATCATACTAGTTTACTTTTCTAATATCTAATTGATGGAATATGACATGATATGTTCATGGTAATCGTGCAGCGGAAAAATGATAAAAACAATCATACATGCCAAACAATTCCATGACAAAAATCGAAACATGTAATTTTAGGGTTTTTAAAACTTACAACATTTGATGCCTTTTAATACTTGAATTTGGCGATGACCAGCAACTAAGATGACTTTGTCCGCCTTAGATCTTGATCACCAATGCCAAGGAATAACCTTTTACGCCACTCCCTCTATTCTCACATACACACTTGTAAAGATGGCTTAAAATAGAGATTGCTAGCTCTCTTTTAAAGTATTGTGTAATGGCAATTGTTTGAAGCTACAAGACTTGATCTTGTACTTCTTTTAGGTGCTATTAATGCCCAAGAACACAAGAAAGCAAGAAAGAATCCTTCTCCTTGTGTATTTCAGCCAAGAGAAAATTCTGTGAGGGAGAGAAGGTTTTCACGTAAAAATCAAAGAAAAACTAGGGTTTTTTCTTTTCTCTCTCATTCAATATATATCATTTTATTTTTTAAGTGAGAAATCTAAAATCAACTACTTAGAGATAATTAATTTCAGCCTTTATCACTTCTTTAAAATAAGAGATATATATTGATTCAAATTCTTTTTATTTAATCCAAGATAAATACATAAGACATTTAATCAAATAATATCACTTAATAAAGAAATTCACATGTGCCGAAATTCCTTCAATATTTATCTTAGAATTTCGGCTAAGACATCCCTTAATTAAGTATTTTAATTTGATTTAAATATCATTAGGATTTAATACGCAATTAACTTAATTAATACAAGATAATTAATTAATTGAAATTAAACCTAATGGGCTGAATTTTTCTCTCTCATGGACCAAGGTCCAATAGCAATTTTAAAACCCATTACATACATTAATTTGACTTTAATTAAAAGCCCAAATTAATGCCCAATACTTTATTCAATTATTTTAAGCCCAATGCTTTGTGTGCGATCCTATAGGTCCATTTAATGTTGGTAATGAATTAATAAATTAATTCAAAGGCTATATATATTCTCTAGCAAGATATTATAGCATTCCAAATTAAATAAAAATGCATATGGAATTTAGTGACCTAATGCAATTTTGCATAGTCTCTTACCCATAAATATCAGAATTAATATAAGGCATGGAACTAGTCATCCTTATATATATTAATTCCTTTCTTGATATTCCAGTGACACTGAACTCTCAGATAAATAATGATTACTCATTATTTCATCTCGGTATGGCCGTATACTACTCAGTTCACTGATCAAGTGGCCGACGATATTTTCTCTCTTATCGAGAGGGGTAATCCCTTCACTTCTCTTATACTCTCTAACATGAATCAATGCATAACCAATCATACCCGTACTTGTCACTCTGTTACGAGCACGTTAGGTGTATGTCAAAGTACACAGTAATTCATAAAGAGTTTCATAGAGATTTTAGGTCTAAGAACTCCGATACAAAACTTGCATATGAGAAACATTTATGACTTGTACCATGTAGTATTCTCATGAGCGGATCGTATCCAGATACCATGTTCTTTAACATGTATCTAGAATCTCTGATCCTAATGATCCGTAAGACAGAACTCATAATATCAGAGAGAGCATACTAGTCTTAATTCATTGTTATTACCATAACAATGACTGACTAGGGATATTTAGAATGAAGTCTTATTTTTTTTAAGGTCTTACAACCATGTGCCTCACACATGATAACTTAAACCGAAAAAACATTCTTCGATAGTTCTATCAATTAATATGAACAGGAATACAATAGATAAAACAAATGCCTCATTTTATCAATTAAAGTATTTTATTACAATACATTGGGGCTAGGGCTTACACTAACACTAATTTCATCATGTGCATGTCAATTACAATTTTCCACATTTTTCATGCCTTTTTACCTAAGTTACATAGTATATTTTTGTTAAGGTTTAAATATTGTAACCTTGTTTTCCTACATTTATCCTTATTAATTCACTTTATTAACTTTCAATTTAATTTACATGCCATTAATTTGAATTATTTATGCTTTACATATAAAAATCTTAATTTACATAACCAAAAATAAATGAAATATACTAGTTTAGGTATTCACATACTTTAATATCCTTTGCTCCTGACTAAATTTTCTTCTCCTTTCTTCTATCTTCATTTTTCTTCATTTCCTCACTTAAATCTCCATCTAACTGAATTCATGAAGATCAAATTCACTAATTTTTTCTTTTAATTTCAACAAAATTCACATGAATTTAATCTAATTTCATTAATTCTTACATAAATCCATAAAAATTCTAACTAAATACTTACTTACCAATTTTTTCTAACTTGAAATTCTCCAACTTTCTTCACTCAAAACTCTACTTGAACGTATTCTAAGGTAGAAAAGATGATGAGGATGAGATCCTAAATGAAATTTAGTTTAGAAAAAGGTAGGGGAAAGCTTGGAAAAACTTGGTTATGGAGAAATTATAGAGAAGAAAGAAATGGGAGGGAGAAGAAGGGAGGAGGGGACAGATTTCTCTAAAGAAATTTGCCCCTTTTTCAGCCTTTTATACCCCCCCAAATTAGAAGATCAAACTAGCTTTGACCATTTTAATTTATATGGTACATATTTAGCCACTTGTCACCATTTCATTGGCTATAAGTTCTAATTATTAAATTACTCTTAAAATTAGTCTAAAAATATTAATTAAAATATGTTTAAAATTTTGAATCAATCCAACTTTGTTTCGATACATTTCTAAGCTTAGGGGCAAAAATACCAGTCCGAAATCTTAATTTTTCAAATTTGTTAAAAATTTTATTTTTTACTTTCAAAAATTTATTACGACTATTTTTAATAGTTTCGTACAATCAGAATAATTTTTTGAGGTCCATAATATTTTTCTAAGTCGGTCAAAGTTGGTCAACGCTTTTGCTATACAAGTTTTTTTCTCCGTATCTTTTGAGGATCCATTTGACCTCAATTTCATCTCAAATTATATCACTAGACTCTTCATGAATTATAACTTTCAATGGTAAAGAAAAAATCTTTGTGGGTCTCAGTAGCTTCGGGTGGTACTATTCACCCTGGTGTCGCTCAGTATTAATGTTCATTGTTCGAAAAGTATTATTCATGTGATCTAAATTTTTGGGCACTACAATCATATGCCACCAAAAATGTAGAGTCATAGGTAACTTCTTCAAATGATGATTATGTTTTTCCCCTTCTCCAATAACCACCGATCTATCTCTTGAGAATATCACCAAGGTAAGCTCACCATCTACTTCTATTGATTATCAACTCTCTAACATCAAAAATACTATTGCTCCTATTTTTGGCTATAAACTACCTTATAGGTATAATCATAGCTTGCCCCTAAGTCGATACTCTCTCGAGATGGAAGAACGATGAATCTAAATATCTTATTGCCAATTACATCTCCACTAGAATGCTATCTAAACCATTAAAAAACTTTGCAAATGTGTTCTCATCTCAACACATTCCTCCAAATGCAGAAAAGGAGTTATAGGATCCCAAATAGAATCAAGCCATGAAGGGGGAGATGGAAGCTTTGTTAAAAAATAAAACATGGGTTCTCGTTACACTACTAAAAGGGAAAAAGACAGTGGGGTGCAAATGGGTGTCTTCAATTAAATATAAAGTAGATGGCTCTGTCGAGAGGTACAAAGCTAGAGCGGTGGCCTAAGGTTACACACAAATATATATAAGGAGTAAATTATCAAGAAACCTTTTCTCTAGTAGCAAAATTGAACGCGATCAGAGTTTTATTGTCCCTTGCAGCAAATCTCGACTAGCCTTTAAATCAATTTAATGTAAGAATGCCCTTCTCCATAGTAATCTTGAAGAAGAAATATATATAGATATTCCTCCTAGATATGTGGCAAACTCCAATAGTCAGGTTATATGCAAGTTGCAAAGGACCTTGTATGGGTTTAAACGGTCATCTGGAGCTTGGTTTGGGAGATTGAGTTGGGTGATGAAGAAATATTTATTTTGACAAAGTAACTCTTACCGCACTTCGTTCCTAAAACACCAACAAGATAGAATTATAGCTCTAATTGTCTATGTAGACGATGTGATCATTACAAGAGATGTTATGGATGAGATAGCAAGACTGCAGTCATACTTGGCACTAGAATTCAAGATGAAAAACCTAGAAGGACTCAAATATTTTCTGGGAATTGAAGTTGCTAGATCTAATCAAGGGATATTTCTCTCTAGGTGAAAATATGTGATGGATTTACTAACTGAAGTTGGGTTAAGGAATTGTAAACCAGCTGATATACCTATAGTTTAGAATCATCCTCTTAGGGAATACCCAAACCAAGTTCCAATAGACAAAGGTAGATACTAAAAGTTAATTGGTAAATTGACTCATAGTCTTGATTATAGCAGATTTGGATACCAAAATAATAAATATTGCACCTTTATAAATACCCTCTGATATGTCGAAATTGAAAATAAATAAAAATATAGTATTTTTTCCTTATTGAAAACATTATAATGAAGAGTTTGCTACAAAAAAAGACTTATATTAGTTATATTTTACGGGTGATAATCAATCATATTTTCATAATTTTATATTATATTACATTAATAGTAATTTTTTTATTGTAAATATTAATGTACTTTAAATATAAGATAACGATAGAAAACAAAAAAAATGATAATGACAAATTAAAAATAAATAAATAATTATAAAATATAAAAAGTATATATTAAAATCATATATGAAATTTCAAATTTAATTTAAGAATTTAACATATTTATAATTCAGTTATATTCAGATTAATCTTAATATATATTTTAAGATTCAAATATTGCGTTCACTTTTTTAACAATTTTTTTTTTGCATTTTTTAAAAAATAATTTGCTTTTATTAATCACAGTGTTGAAAATAAATAACAAGTATATCACTTTATTGGAAATTGCTGATATCTATTATATTAGAGATGTTAAATGATAAATAAAAAATTATTAATTGAAATAATCATAAATAAATTTCTTGGCTGTAATTGTTTGCAAATACTTTTAGCTAAATATATTTCTCATGACGTCATAAAAATGAGATGGCACTCCTAATTGACTGAGTTTGACTCTATTAATTTGAGGAAACATAATAAACGAAAAAACAAATATGCAACCTAAACTTAATATACGCCACAAATAAATAAATAAATAAATATATATATATATATATATATATATATATATATATATATATCAACAAAACTGCAATCAATGAAAAAAGAACTATACATAAAGGAAAAGATATTTATTAATGAGTTATTTTTATTATTTTTGTTTTTTGGAATATGATTGATCACTACAAAAAAATATCAGTATTAGCGATATAAATTAATAAAGATAGCAACGATTCAGTTAGTATCAATGTTATTAAAATCAGATCAGATAAAGAACCGAAAAGCTTAAGAATTTGTGGTTCAACCGGTTCGTTTGAGTTTAACTGAATTTTTTCTTTTTTAAAAATAATATTATTTTTTAAGTTTTATATAAATATTATAAAAATATCACCATATAAAAAAATTAAAAATAGTTTAAAAAATACATTTATCATCAAATATTAATAATAAAATAATATTTTCAATTCATTCAATATTTATAATAAAAATTTAAAATAAATATAGTAAAAAATTGTAAATTTTTAAAGGAATTCATCAAATATAAATTATAATTTTTATTTTATTCATAAAAAAATTCATCAAAATTGCTTGAATTTTAATTATTTTATATTTATACTTATATTTTATTTTTTTTCCAACAAAAAAATACTATTGTATAGATATTTTAGACAAATTTTGGTTTTTTTAAATTAAAATCGGTTTATTATGATTTTATCCGTTTTTTGATTTTTGACCGGTTTAACCGATTTTTCACTAACTCAAAATGATTTCTTTTGGTTTTTACATATTAAACAAACCGAATCAGCTGACGATTCGCGATTAAATCGATCCGATTTTAATAACATTGATTAGTACATAATAAGGTTTTTCAAGTTATTATTGACATCTTTTAAGGGGATATTTTTTAAAATAATATTTTAAAAAAATTGAAAAATGAGGTGCGTCAAAAAAAATTAAAAATCTGAGGTAATTTTCAATCCCACGATAACAAATTGCAGAATTAGATGTGAGATCTACAAGATGTCTGTCATCACATAATTTAAAAACATTATTATTAATATTTTGAATAATTATTTGAAATCTAGTGTTGCGGTTTAACGGCATCGGTTTTATGTGCACGCCACTCTCTATCAACATGTTGTGGGTTCTAATTGTCTTAATGGCAGTAGTGTGCTATATTACCCACAAGGCATGCGGGTTCGAATCTTAACACAGTAATTTTCCTTTTTTTAAAAATTATTTTATTATTTCACATTACAATTTGTTCTATATATCAAAGTCACAATTTATTTTTTTTATTTTTTCATTATTTTTCATACTAAAATTTACAACTAATTCTTTTACATTAATTTTCATACTTCAATTAACTAAAATTTATAATTAAAAATTTATAATTAATTTTTTAAAGAATTAGTTGTAAATTCTAATATGAAAAATAATAAAAAAATTTTAAAAAATGAAAAATAGTTGTCTTAAGATTCGAATCCACATAACTCTACTATCATAAATTTATTTAATTAAAATATAAAATATAATGTAAAGAAATTGGTTATAAATTTTAATATGAAAAATGATGAAAATACTAAAAAAATAGTTAATTAAAAAAACTCCAGTATCATAACTTTATTTAATTAAAATATGAAATATAATGTAAAGAAATTGGTTATAAATTCTAATATGAAAAATAATGAAAATATTAAAAAAAATAGTTAATTAAAAAAAAAGGAAAACTGCCGTGTCAAGAATCGAACCCGTGTGAATTGTAGGTTATCAAGTGCACTTTTTCCTTTAAGCCAAAGCTTGCCACATTAAATAAAACTGTGTGTGGATTCTAGCTGATAGACACTACATTTGATTCACTGTATTGTATTAACTTGTATAGTATTAGTCTGTATAGTATTAACATGTACAGTATTAACCTGTACAGTATTAACATGTATTATATTATACAGTGTTTGGTATAAAATTGTATTAATCTACACTATTTTATACTGTGTTTGGCATATAATATCGTACTGTATTATTTTTTAAAAATAAAAAATTATGTAAAATTAAATCATTTTTAATGTTACTAATTCAAACAAAAGTATTAATTATAAATTATAATTTTTCGTAAATTAATCATTTTTTTTAAAAAAAGGCACAAATTTCTTGAAATACAAATGTATGTTAGTAGATAAATTAAATATTAAATAAATAATAATATTTAATTATATAACTGAAATATATTAACAAATGACAACAAACCTATTCATACAACACGTAACTATGAAAATTTTAACTTCAATATCAAGTGCACATTTCACTCCTTTAGTCCAGAATGGCTACAAGCATAAAACAAACTTAAGAAAGTAACATCAGTTGCCCCTATAGCTTCTTGCTCCATCTTGTGAAATAGGTCATTGGCTTCCTCTCCTCGTCCATGGAACCCATAAGCAGCAATCATGGATTTCCATAATACAACATCATCATCATTTTTGCATTCCAGAAAAACAACGACCAACAATATTGAAGTTTGAATAAATCATAAAGTTTTCTTTAGCAACAAACCAGTTGATCTCTTCACCAAAATTTTACCTACTTCGATTTTTAGAAAGCATGCAAGCAGTATTGGGATGTTTCAGTTTAAAAAAAATGTTGTAATTATTATATTTTTAAGGAAAAGTATATAGCCTATGAATACTGTACTCTTTTTCTTTTACTAAGTTTTTATTCCACTGAATTTTTCTTAGCAAAGTTTTAACGAGATATATTCATAGTGATGGAATATGACATGGTATGCACATAAAGATCACGCAGCGAAAAACAATAAAAATTTGATCATACATGCCATACAATTCCATGACAAGAATCGAAACATGCAATTTTAGGTTTTTTAAAACTTACAACTTTAGATGCCTTTAAAACTTAATTTTGATGATGACTAGCAACCAAGAAGGATATATCCACCTTAGATCTTCACCACCAATGCCAAGGAATAACCTTTACGCCACTCCTCTTTATTCTCACACACACATTTGCAAAAGATAACTTAAAATCAAGAGTGTTAGCTCTATGACTGTGTATTCGATAATGGGAATGATTTGAAGCCACAAGATCTGATCTTGTTCTTCCTTTAGGTTACTGTTTTAGCCCAAGAACACAAGAGAACAAGAAAGAGTTATTTCCCCTTGAGTATTTCGGCCAAGAGAGAAAAAGAGCAAAACGGCATACACTTTTTTTCATTTAATTCATTAATATATATCACTTAGTTTAGATCAAGTGTGAGTGCCGAAAATTAAGTATTAATTTCAGCCTCCATCACTTCCTAATTAAGAGATATATCTTAATTTAAATTCTATTAGAATTTAAATTCAAATGGCATTAGTCATTTAATCAAAACAAACTTACTTATTTAAGGTGATAAGTTGCCGAATTCAACTAGTATTTTTAGTTTGAATTTTGGCTACTTTAATTCCCTCTCAAGTATTATATTTTGATTAAATACAAATTAGAATTTAATACTATATTAACTTAATTATACATAGATAATTAATAAATTGAAATTAAACCTAGCACATGCCAATAAATTTCTCTCGTGACCAACTGTTAATAGATTTGCCTAAAACAGCTAGCTATTTTAGGCAAAATCGTGGCTGAACAGATTTGCATAAAACAGCTAGCTGTTTTAGGCAAAAAACTTGTTTCACAGATTTGCCTAAAACAGCTAGCTATTTTAGGCAAAATCGTGGCTGAACAGATTTGCCTAAAACAGCTTGAAAGCTTGACAGTTTTGCCTTAGGTAAAAATATGTTTTTCCCATTTTATGCATCAATTTGACTTTAAATAAAAGCCCAAATTAATTTTCAATACACTATTTAAATATTTTAAGCCCAATACTTTGTATGCGATCCTATAAGTCCATTTAATATTGGCAATGAATTAATGAATTAATAAATTAATTCAAAGGCTATATATATTTTCTAGCAAGATATTATAACATTCCAAATTAAATGAAAATGTATATGGCATTTAGTGACCTAATGCAATTTTGCATAGTCCCTTACTCATAAATATCAGAATTAATATAAGGCATGGAACTAGTCATCCTTATATATATTAATTCCTTTCTTGATATTTCAGTGACACTGAACTCTCAGATAAATAATGATTACTTATTATTTCATCTCTGTATGGCCATACACTTCTCAGTTCACTGATCAAGTGGCCGATGATATTTTCTCTCTTATAAAGAGGGGTAATCCCTTCACTTCTCTCATGCTCTCTAACATGAATCAATGCACACCCAAGCATACCCGTACTTGTCACTCTGTTACGAGCACGTTAGGTGTATGTCAAAGCACACAATAATTCATAAAGAGTTTCATAGAGATTTTAGGTCTAAAAACTCCGATACAAAACTTTCATATGAGAAATACTTATGACTTGTACCATATAGTGCTCTCATGAGTGGACCGAATCCAGATACCATGTTCTAAACATGTATCTATGATCTCTGATTGACATTCTTGTCCTTGTGATCCGTAAGACAGAACTCAACTTATCAGAGAGAGCATACTAGTCTTAATTCATTTGTTATTCCCATAACAATGACTGACTAATGATATTTAGAAAGAAGTCTCATTTATTTCAAGGTCTTACAACCATATGCCTCACACATGATAACTTAAACTAAAACAACATTCTTGGATAGTTCTATCAATTGATATGCACAGGAATACAATAGATAAAATAAATGCCTCATTTATTAACTAAAGTATTTTATTACAATGTATTGGGGTTAGGGTTTACACTAACACATAGTGCATAGTCATCCAAGGGGAAGTATTATGATAATTATAAAGTATATGGATAACTATCAAACTCATATATCTTCATATTCTAGTAGAATTCTACTAATTTTATATTGTACCTATAAATATTCTATTATGATTATTCAATATATACAATCAATAAATTTTTTTTATTTATACTATATTTTTTTTAATACAAGATGGCAAAATTATAGCGTGAGTTTTGGCTACGATTGGCAGGGACACGGTGGTCACGAAATATTTGAAAGAACATCAAGGACATGACCGCCTAGAAAAAAAGGGCATTGTCGGAGGGCAATTATCCTTGCTATTATTTTATATGATTTTGTTTCTTTTGTTTCAATGTATTAAAATTCTAAAAACTTTCTTTCATAAATAGGACCCTGGTTTAGGGATGATCACGGGATGGGGATTCCCCGACCCTGGCGGGGACCCGCCCCATTAGGGGCGAGGAATCCCCGAATTTTTCCCCCGCGGGGACGGGGACAGGGGGAAAAAATTTTCCGTTGTAAATTCAGGGGCGGGGACGGGGAATGGGGTATCCGCCCCGTAAATAAAATTACTATATTAACCTAGTTTTATAATTATTTATGTACATGCCATTGGCTATAAATATTTAACTCAAAACCCTAAGTCCCTAATCTCATATCATTTTCCTTTCCTGCCGTTTCCTTCTTCTCTAGACACAGCTCCTATCTCTCTGTGATCGTCGATTGAAATTGAAATCTGGTTAGTCTTCTTCTTCATTTCCTCTGTTTTCTTTGATTCTGAAATAAAATGTTTGATTTATTTTAGATCTCTCTACATACCACACCATCTCCTCCTCCTCTTCTTCTTTTTCTTCTTCTTCTTCTTCTTCTTATTCTTATTCTTATTCTTCTTCTTCTTCTTCTTCTTCTTCTTCTTCTTCTTCTTTTTCTTCTTCTTCTTCTTCTTCTTTCGCTTCCCCTATGGGTTCTACAATTGTCTAGTGAAAATTGAAGTTTTTTTTGTCTAACTTTCCACTTGAAAGGTGTTAGCAGTTAGCTGACTGGCATGTAAAGAATATAACACTTAACCTTTTCTCTTTTCTCCTACTACCATGTGAACTGTTTGGTGCTTTTAAAGGACATTTGTATGATAGCAATAAAAATTTAGTCATGGCAACTTTGACAACGATTGGTGCTGTTGCTTCTGTAATAGGACCAACTGTTGAGAAGTAAAGCAAGGTTTATAAACATAAATAAGCTTTTATTTTTATGATTTGTTTTTCTTTTTTCCTGCTGAAAGCTAAAGTTCTATCTACTGGTTTCTTGTAAGGTATCCTCTCCCATATTCTGAAGTGCCGGTGGTGTGTCTGATGATGTATGTGTTATCTTTGCATTCCATTATATTTAATTGGTTATTTTAAATTTAAACAAAAGAGGAATATATATGATCCCCTGATTTTTATAGATTACTTCAAGCTTTTTTTTTTTCAAATCTCATGATAATATTATTCTAAAAGTGTTTGTTTGCTGGATACATACTGCCTTGGTAATATAGTTTTTGGACATACAGACTCTGCCTCTTTTGCTGTAAACTCTGTCTCAGCTGGTATAACAAGATTATGGTTGGTCCTACTCGTACGGGTTTTTGAATGGCTAATTCTTAGGACATAGTAGTGGTTGGGAAATATGAGAAGCTGGATTGAAGTCTGACGAGTGAATTTTCTGTTTTGGGCGTTAAACACTGTTACACAGCTGCTCTAAATTTGGTATGATTCTATTAATAGCCCTCAGGTGTTTTATCAATAGAATGTTGTAACTTCCTTTTATAAGCAATGTTTTTGGGTTTGTGACTGTGGTCATTCTTGTACTTATGTTTGGCCACAGAGCTCCCTTCATTTTGTAATAATATATATTTGTAGCTTATAAAAAAAACCAAATGATATTATGGTGAAATAAAAATATGAATTTAGTAGGATATGCATTGAATTCATATTTTTAATCAAGATAATCTAGTATTTGTTTTCTGAATTCTTCTTACAGTTATGACACTAGAGTGCTAATTTTTTTGAATTTCCTATTGTGTTCATTGATTTTTTTGAAATCGATAATCAATGAGCATATAACTTTTAGTAAAAGGATTACTATATTACATTTACATCCTTAGAGTATACCCTTTTCCTGCTTGACTGCCCTAACCCTTGTTCCATCAAGTCTTTGTTTTAACATACATCCAGGTCCCAGGCCAGTTAGTAACTTAATAAAATAATAATAATTTAGGAATTTAGTGCATACTTTGATTATATACTATAGCATCCTAAAATAAAAATTTTTAAAACTTAGGAACGCATGAACTTTGCATACACTTAGCATGTATCATGTTGTTATTATTGTTGTTGTTAAGCTTCATTAATCATCTTTTATATATAGTTCCTTTGTATATTTCTGCATGGAGAGTACCATTTACAGTTGATATTTCTATCCAAAGAGTAAATATCAATATTGTGTTAGGTATCTTGTTTTGGGCCTCACCATAATTTGAACTCATAAAATTGCATTTTATTTTGGGGGTTATGAATATGGGCTTAATATTCATAATTCATTTCTCTATTTAAATAGTTTGTCTGCTTCTATAATATTTGCAAACATTAATTCTATCCTACTTCTAAATGACACAAATTTTAAGAATTGAAAAGAGAATATATACCCTTACACGTGTCTTACTGACGTGTACAATTTTTTTTATCTTACTTATGGTTGGATTATTAGAATGGAAAAAGATATGTGTATTATATATATATATATATATATATATATATATATATATATATATATATATATATATATATATATATATATATATATATATATATATATATATATATATATATATATATATATATATATATATATATATATATATTGTGTATGTTATGAATTTATAATCAAGCTAGTCTATATCTGGTTCAGCATGGAAATTATGGTCCTTTTTATGTGAAATGTAAAGTTGCTAAATGATTGTTGACCAGCTTTATAGCATGCCTTCTTTTACTACACCTGCATATAATATTTATGGAAGTTAATACTGTTTGCTGCATCATTACAGGTATACTGGTGGTGTGTTTATTTCTTGCAAAAGAGTTTTGTCCAAAAAGGTACTCAATTGAGAGTTTATATCAATTAGTTTATGATTAATTATAAATAATTCTTTTATTAATAAATTTTGGTTTATGTATTAAAATAAATTAAATTTAGGTATTAATTAATGATGTGCATTGTATGTTCCAACACTCTTAGTTTGTTATTTCTTTTTCTATATTGATATAGGTGTACTAGTCGTACTATCATGATGAGGTGGAACAATCTATTGAACAACCAATTAACCAATAACAAAGTAGTGAACAATCTAGAATACAATTGGAATTACAGCCTTTAGTTGAGTCAAGCCAAACTAATCCCACAAATGAAAGTGAAGAAACAAATTTGAATATCAAAAATCGTTTGAAATCAGTTGTTTGGAATCACTATAAAAGGAAAAAGATTGATGATAAGTGAAAGGCTATATGCAACTATTGTCGAAAGAAGTTGGGAGGGGATACCAAAAATGGAACTAAACATTTACATGATCATTTTTTAATATGTCCTACAAGAAAGACTAGGGATATACGACAAGCAATTTTGAAACCTAAGATAGATAATGAAGGGAGGGTTTCAATTGGGACATATAGCTTTGATGAAGACCTTGCATGAAAAGATTTAGCAACAATGATCATTGTGCATGAGTATCCATTTGCAATGATTGAACATGAGTTCTTTAGAAAGTTTATTGAGACAATTCAACCAATGTTCGAAAAAGTGAGTAGACATACGGTGAGGAGGGATATACTGAAATTATATGCTCAAGAGAAAGCGAAGACTATGAAATTGCTTGAGAATAATGATAGTCGATTTGCAATCACAACTGATATGTGGACGTCGAACAATCAAAAGAAAGGTTTTATGGCCATTACAATACATTTCATTGATAGTTCGTGGACTTTACAAAGTCAAATTATCAGGTACCACTTTTAATATATTTTAATTATAAATTTATAATGTGTTATTGCATATTTATTTATTTTAATAGCAAATAACATTAAATAATTTATGATACTTTTTTATTAGGTTTATTTATGTGCCATGTCCACATACAGCCGATGTACTTTGTGATGTATTGTCTAATTGTCTAATGGATTGGAATTTAGATAACAAGTTGTCTGCATTGACTTTAGACAATTGTTCGACAAATGATGCAATGTATAGTTTGATTTTGAGCAAATTATCATCTAATAGTCTTTGGTTGGAGGAGAAATTGTTACATGTGCGATGTAGTGCTCATATTTTGAATTTAATTGTCAAGGATGGTTTGGATATGATAAAAGATTGTATTGAAGCAGTTAGAGATAGTGTTGCATTTTGGAGTGCTACTCCTAAAAGAAATGAAAAGTTTGAGGATACAGCACGTCAATTGAGAGTTCCTTGCACTAAGAAATTGATTTCAGATTATAAGACTAGGTGGAACTCCACTTATATGATGCTTGATGTGGCTATTTGTTACAAGGATGTGTTTAAACGATTAAAACAAAGGAGTCTCTTTACATATGTCTCCCTAAGGATGAAGATTGAGAAATGGTTGCAAAATTTTGTGAGAAGTTAAAAATATTTTTTGATGTTACTGAAAAATTTTCTAGGACAAAATATCCTACTATCAATCTTTTTTTTCCAAAGTTGTGTGAGATTAAGATGGAATTGATGCAGTGGGAAAATGATGGGTGTTTTTATATTAAAGCTATGACTTGTAGCATGATTGAAAAATTTGATAAATATTGGTTTCAAATTCATAATGTTATGAGTGTGGCCACTATTTTGGATCCTAGATATAAGATTAAGTTTTTGGAGTGTTATTTTCCTCTTTTTTATGGAGATGAAATGGAAAAAATAGAGGTTGAGAATGTTAAAAAATTTGTTATGATTTGGTTGATCAATATTCTTCAAAGTCGAATTCAAGTGAAAGTGGAAGAGTTGTAGTAGTTGAACCATCAATGAGCAATTCTTCTCAAAGTCATAGTGTGGGGTCAAATTGTAAGCGTAAATTTGAATTGTTTGTTGCTTCTTCCGAGACCAAAAGTGATAGTATGCGCACTGAATTAGACCTTTATTTAGAAGAGAAATTATATCCACTCAATGATGATTTTGATGTACTGAGTTGGTGGAAATTGGCCCTTAAGTATCCAACATTGCAATTAATTGCAAGAGATGTTTTGACAATTCATGTATCTACTATGGCTTCTGAGTCGACTTTCAGTACAAGTGGAAGGTTTATAAGTCTTCATCATAGTCGATTGCATGCTGACACGGTTGAAGCATTAATATGTATACAAAATTGGATATTGGCTTCAAATAAAGGTGTGTGAAATTTGCTTATATTATTTTATTTATTAATTTACTTTGTATTTCTGATTATAGTTCATATGCATCATAATTTATAAATAATAATTAATATATTTAGGATCTTCTTCAATTGCTCATCCATGGTGCTATACAATGATTGAAGATATGGATGTAGATGAAGAGGTAAATTATGAATATATTTATTTTGAATATTCTAATAATAAATATTGTCATTAATTGAAATTTGAATTGACAATTTAAATTTTTTGAGAAATTTAGATTACTTATTCTACGACGTCATGTGGAATAATGACAAGTTGTACTGAAAATTTGAGATTTGCGGTTGATAAATTATCTGTCTATGATATCAGGTAGCAATATGGTGGTGAAAACTTTAATTTACTTTCAGTCTGTATATGAGTATATAATTAATATTTTTATATTTGATTAATTTGTATTTCAGGTTTATATTTTGTCATAAATTGGGAAAGAAGTGGTTCAACTGAAATTTTTGGTTATTTGTATTATTACAACTTTATTAAGTTTTGATTTCTTGTATTATTGTAATTTTATTAAGTTTTGGTTATTTGTATTTAATTTAGGATTATTAAGTTTTAAGTTATATTTAATTTTAGATTTATTAATAGTTAAAATTTATGTTAATTTAAATTGTGATTGATTTTAAATTTTTTATTTATTAAATGTTATATTTTAATATTAATTATTTGTAAAATATTGTATTTTAAAATTAAAAAAATTATTTTTTTATGAGGATCGGGGATCCCCACGAGGCGGGAAATTCCCGCCACTAGCGGGGCAGTGAGTGGGGGTGCCCAAGTCCCGTCCTGCCCTGTGATCAACCCTACCCTGGTTCTTTCATATTAAAAAAAAAAAAAAATTCTTGACATGTTTCGTTTTTACTCATTTATTTATTTCATTCCCGTTGTATAGATGCGTGGTTGAAAAACTTCAACCTGTTTTTCAGAAAAACTCTCAATTAGGATTATTGATTCATTGATCTACGCACTTTGTAAATTCAATGGTATCCTTCTTGTTAACTTTTTCATTCATTATATGCTCAAACTTTAGCACTATTGTTTATTTAAAGAATATCTCATCTCTCACCACCATTATAATTTTATAGTTTTATGAAATAGAAGAACATGACCATCGGACCATGTCCATTAATTTTATTTATTAATATGGTAAAATAACACTACTATTTTTAAAAAACAATACTAATTTTAATAATTATATAATCAAACAGTAACAGTTCTACATAATTTTATCATATACTTAAATATTAATTATTAATCAGTTACTAGCAATAGGTATGAAATTTTGGTAACAGATATCAACTACCAGCTGTACCCATCAGTTAAATCAAATAGACCCTTAAATTAAAATGATACAAAATTATGTTGAGTTTTTATGTCTACTTAAAAAAATTTATCATTATGTGCTCTGTAAAAGAAAATTTATCACATGCACACCAAACTAGTTTCATAATATGTATATTATGCGGCATAATATTACAATTTTTCTAATGTCAAAAATAATTATTGAAAAAAAAAAGATACCATTACACCATGAATATTTGTTTCTGTACAGTGTACTACGATCATTGTGTACTCGAAATGGTCCAATCTCTTGCAATGATCGAAAACCCCCAAAAAGAAGAAAAAACCAGCGAAAGACAAAATTAATTCAAATTATATTATCAATTTTTTTTTTTTAAAAAAAATCTTTCTTAAAAATATTTTTCTTAAATGTCAAAAATTGCAATTTTAGGCATTTATAAATGTTTCAATACCATTTGGAAAGAAATCTTTAATAACCAAAAATTCACGGAATGTTATAAATAAAAGTAAAATCAGGACAAAATATAGAAAATAATAAAAAGTATAGGGCTTGTTTACTTACAGAAAATTGTTTCAGTTTTCTAAAAAAATTTTCCACAGAAAATAGAGATCATGTTTATTTTTGTCAGTTTTCTAAAATAGAAAACAGAAAATGAATTTTCCAGCTTTCCAAAATAAAGAAGAAACTGGAAAACTAATAAAAGATGTTTTCCAAATTTTCTAAATAATATTAATATACGTATATATATGTACATACATACATATACATATACATATATATATACATGCATATATAAATTTTTGTATGTGCATACATACATAAGCATATGCATATGCATGTATATGTATATGTAGTACATGCATACATATATATATATATATATATATATATATATATATATATATATATATATATATATATATATATATATATATGTAAGTATGTATGTATGTATGTATGTATGTATATACATACATACACATACATATGCATATGTATATGTATACATATATATGTGCATATATACACATACATATGCATATACAAATATATATACATGCATGCATCATGTATGTATGTATGTATGTACATATACATATACATATACATATACATATACATATACATATACATATACATATACATATACATATACATATATGCACATACACACACATACATATTCATATACATGTATTTGTATGTGCTTGTATGTGTATACATACATACATACATACATACATATGTATATATATGTATGTACATACATATATATATACATATGGATATGTATATATATATATATACATACATACACATACATGTACATGTGTATGTATTCATAAATACATGTGTATGTATGTGCATATATTCACATACATATGCATATACATATACATATGTATGTATGCACATATATATACATTTATATATACATATGTACATACATACACACATACATATATAAATGTATGTATGTATATATGTATGTACGCATACATAAACATGTAATATCTTTATGTATGTATGTATATATATATACATACGTGTGTCTACACACACAAAAAAATAAATGTTTCAGTTTTTCATTTGTTGATAAATAAACGCATTTTCTAAATTTTCTATGGAAAATAAATACTCTAATTTTCTAAGAAAATAGAAAATAGAAAACAGAAAACTATTTTCTGTAAGTAAACGCACCCATAATTTCTCTATTATATTATTATGTGTCTAAAACAATAACACTGTAAGTATTTATAGACACAAAAACTTGGTTCATATAGGAAACAAATAAATTCAGGAAACAAATGAATCTAGAAAATAAACCAAATAATAAAGGAAATAACCAATATAGAAAGTCATCCAAATAAGAATATTTCACAACACTTTCTTTTGGATAACTATACATTATAAACATGTATTGTTAAAATCTTTCTAAGAAAAATCTAGTGGAATAAAAACTTGGCAAAAGAAAAAGAGTACAATATTCATATGTACTTCTCCTCAACAATAGAATGAATCACACTAAATTTATTAATTGTCGCATTTCAATATTGTGTACATGCTTCTTGAAAATTGAACTTGATAGGGTCTTTGTGAACAAATCTGTTGGATTATCACTTGAGCGAACTTTGCAAACATCGATCTGTCATTCTTTCATAAGTTCGTGAGTATAGAAGAATTTTGGTGAGATATGTTTGGTTCTATCTCCTTTGATATAGCCACCTTTGAGTTATGAAATACATGCTACATTATCCTCATATAATTTTGCTGTCTTTTTCTCCACCACCAACCCATTTGTTCCTTTAATATATTGAGTCATAGTTCTCAACCACACACATTTACGATATGCTTCATGGATGGCTAATATTTTTGAATGATTTGAGGAAGTAGTAGTGATTGTTTGCTTAACAAATCACCAAGAAATAGCAGGATTACCATATGTGAAGACATAACCTATTTGTGACCGAGTTTTATGAGAATCTGATAGGTATCCAGCATTAGCATTCCCTGCCAATTCTGAATTTACTCCTTTTGAAAAAAATAAATCCATGTCAGAAGTGCCACAAAGATAACGTAGAACATGTTTTACACTATTCTAGTGCCTTCGAGTTGGTGCAAAATTAAATCTTGCTAGCAAATTAACTGTAAAAATGATATCCGGTCTAGTGTTATTTGCAAGATATAAAAGTACACTTATTGTACTAAGATATGGTACTTTAGGACCAAGAATCTCTTCATTATCTTTTTGTAGACGAAAAGGATATTTCTTGACATCAAGAGAGTGAACAACTATTGGAATACTCAATAGATAAGACTTATTTATATAAAATTTTTTCAAGATTTTATCCATATGCACAAGAATTCCTTTTGGCAAATATTCAACTTGAAACCCAAGACAAAATTTTGTTGTTCCAAGATCTTTCATTTCAAATTCCTTTTTCAAATATTCTGTAGTAATAGAGATATCTTCTCGAGTCCCTACTATGTTTAAGTCATCAATATAAACTGCAATGATAGCAAATCATAAATTTATCTTCTTGATAAAAAATGTATGGACAAATTAAATTATTCTCATACCCATTTTCACTAAGTATTCACTCAGGTGATTGTACCACATATATCTAGATTGCTTTAATCCATACAAAGATCTTTCGAATTTAATCAAGTATATTTGTCGAGGTTTTGAATTATATGCTTCAGGCATCTTAAATCCTTCAGGGATTTTCATATATATGTCATTATTTAATGATCTATATAAGTAAGTTGTCACCACATCCATTAGATGTATATCAAGCTCTTTAAAGGCTATCAAACCAACCGAAAATCTAAACTTGATTGCATCCATAATTGAAGAATACGTTTCTTTATAATCTATACCGGATCTTTAAGAGAAACCTTATGCAACAAGTCGTGCTTTGTATCTCACAATTTCATTTAACTCATTTCTCTTATGGACAAAAATCCATTCATATCTAACAAGTTTAACATCTTCTGGTGTTTGTACTACTAGTCAAAATACTCTATGCTTAGCTAATAAATCTAGCTCAACTTGAATTGCTTCTTTCCATTTGAGCCAATCACTTCAATGTCGACATTCTTTTACAGTTTGAGGCTTATGCTCATTATTATTAATTATCTCATAAGCAACTGCGTATGCAAACACATTATCAATAACTATGTCTTCTCTATCCCACATATTTCTAGATTTTAATGAGATCTCATAATTTTTTGGTATGAAAACCACTTATGGGCTTTCTTCTTTGGAAATATGAAGTTGTTGATCTGTGTTATTTTTAACCCTTTCTTGAGCATCATTTTGAATATTCTTCAATTCCCTTTTCTTCTGAGGAATAATATCTTTTGCACCAACAAATCTACCACGCTATGGGCGTATGTTAGATTCATTGGCTACCATGCCTACTGGAAATCCTTCAGGGATAATCAATGTTGTAGGTACATTGACAGCTGAAACATGAGATTTAGTGATCTTTTGGGTTTCTGTAAAGATATTTGGCAATTGATTTGCAGCATTTTGCAATTTTATTATTCTTTGAACTTTAAGTTCACATTGATTTGTGTGCGTATCATAACTAGATAAGGTTGGAATGCTCCAACTAATTTCTTATGCTTTTGGCCCTCTACCTTTATCTTCTCCTGACTGAGGGAAAACTGATTCATCAAATTGACAATCTAAAAATCTTACTCTAAAAAGATCACCAGTTAAAGGTTCTAGATACCTAATGACAGAAGGAGAATCAAAACTAACATATATACCAAGATGTCATTGGGGACCCATTTTGGTTCTTTGAAGAGGGATAATAGGAACATAAACAACACTACCAAAAATCCTAAGATGAGATGTATTAGATTGTTGATCAAAAACAAGTTGCAAAGGTGAAAATTTCTGATATGTGGATGGTCGTATATAAACTAAAGATGCAACATGAACAATTGCATGTCCCTAAGCAGATGTAGGAAGTTGCAACTTCATAAGCATAGGTCTAGCAATAAATTGTAATTGCTTAATAAAATATTCAACTAAACCACTTTGAGTATGATCATGTGCAACATAATGCTCGACACTAATCCCAATTGACATGAAAAATTCATAAAATGGTTTTGAAGAAACTCACATGTATTATCTAAATGAACTATCTTGATGGGATAATCAGGAAAACTAGACCTTAGCTTTATAATTTGAGCAAGAAGTTTAGCAAAAGCAATATTAAGAGTAGAAAATAAGCATACATGTGACCATCAAGTTGAGGCATTAATCAAAACATGAAATATCGAAATAGTCCACAAGATAGATGAATTAGGCCATAAATATCTTCATGTATCCTTTAAAAAAAACAGGAGACTCCAAATGCAATTTGGATGGTGAAGGTCTTACAATCAATTTACCTTGTGTATAAGAACTATAAGAAAAATCATTAGATAAAAGAATTTTCTGATCCTTTAATCCATGTCCATTTGTATTTTCGATAATATGTCGCATCATGTTAAACTTGGATGACCAAGACGATCATGCCAAAGTATAAAATTTTTAAGATCAAACTTCTAGTGCATATAATTAGATTCAACCATCTTTATTTTGGTAAAATATAATCTAGTTGAAAGACTTGAAAACTTATCTAATATGAACTTTTGGTTCAATGTTATAGAAGTTATATATAAATAATTCAACAGTTCTTTCGTTTGTAGTTTCAATATGATAACCATTGTGAGGTATATCTTTAAAATTTAGTAGATTTCTTTGGGATCTACTAGAATATAATGCATCATCAATGTATAATGGTGTTCCATTTGGTAATATAAGATAGACTCTGCCAAAGCTTTCAACTACATTTGTTGAACCAGATATTATATTAGCATTAATTTCAGCTAATGTTAATTGTAAGAAATACTTTTTGTTATGAAAAATAGTGTGAGTTGTGCCACTGTCCACTAAACATATGTCGTCCTCCATAACATCAATTTTATATAATTATCTAGTAACAAAAAAAATATTTATTTAATAACAAGAAGAAAAATGATAATAAATAAGAAATATTTTAAGAATTACTCATTAAAATAGTAGACTTTTATTGAAATTGTAAAATCGCATAACAAGAATAAACTTATTTTAATAGCTGACATTTCCATCGCCAATCAAATGATAAATTCTATCACTATCATTCTTGAAAAAATCAGAAACATCAAAATCAATATCTAAAGGAAATTCTTTATCATTTGCAGGATCAACAGGCTTGAAAAAAATTCACTTCAGCATTTTTTCCTTTTCCTTTTAAAAATGCCTTGTAAAGATTAACTAGATGTTTGAGAGTGCGATATATACAAGACCAATGACTTTTAGTTTCACATCTAAAACAAATATTGTCATTATTTTGCATTTTTTTTCAATGTTTTCCTCACTTTTGACCCATTTCTTGTTAGTACCTTTGTTTTCAGCATTTGAAGAAGAATTGGAACAATTTCTTCTTCCACGACCACAACCCCTTCTACCACAACCTCGTCCACGGCCTTGAGAAAATGCCACATTAACTTTAGGTAAAAGGGATGAACTAGTTGGACGAGATTGGTGGTTCTTCATCAAAAGCTCGTTGTTTTTTTCAGCCACAAGTAAACAAGAAATTAGCTCAGAATATTTTTTGAATCTATGCTCTCGATATTGCTGTTGTAGGAGCACATTCGAGGGATGAAAAGTTGAATATGTTTTTTTCTAACATATCCTCATCATTAATGTTCTCTTCACATAATTTTAATTGAGAGCTAATCTTAAATAAGGCTAAATTATATTCACTTACAGTTTTATAATCTTGCAAACATAAGTGTATCCATTCATATTGAACTTTAGGGAGAATCACTGTTCTTTAATGTCCATATCTTTCTTTTAAATTATTCCAAAAGACTAATGGGTCTTTAACAATGAGATATTCAATTTTCAATTTTTCGTATAAATGGTATCAAAGAAAAATAATTGCCTTAGTGCGATCCTGCAGGAATATAGTATTTCCTTCTTTTATTGAATCTTCAAGATTCATAGCATTGAGGTGAATCTCAGCATCAAGTATCCATGAAAGATAATTTCTTATAAAAATATCAAGAGTAATAAAATCAAGCTTTATAAGATTTGATATTGTAAATACACTACACTTAAAAAAATAAAAATTAGGTTATAAATAAATTGTCAAAAATAAATAGGTAAAATTAAATCACACATACATAGTCAATTAAACATATATGACTTTATGCATATATCATTGATTTGATATAAGCATAATTATGACCAACCATTTATAATTCTTATTTTCTTTAAAATTGATGACAAATATGATCTCTCTTATATATATACATAAACCGAATAAAATCCAGATTAGATGCAATAGGAGTTGCTCAATACATAAACAACAAGAGATAAAAGCAACGGTAGATATTTATCCCAAAATAATAAAAAAAATTGCCCAAGTCACAAATATGCCATCACAAGGAAAAAAGAAAAGAAAGCAAAAGTTGCCAAGAAAGCCAACCACAATTAGAATTAAAAATAATATAGATCAAGCAAAAAAAAAAATTGATGGCACATGGAGACCTTGAAACCCAAAAATAAACAACCGGCCAAATACCCATGACAAAATCTTGAAATCCAAAAATAAAAAAACTAAAATCAAGACATATAATATGTATTATCTCAAATATATATAAGCCTTTTAATATATAACAATTGACATTATAATTTTATAAAATAATATAAAAATAATTTTGAAATGATTTACCGTTAAATATTATAAATTATAATTCTTAATTCTTTCAAACCGAATTGTCGTAAACTACTGATTTTTAATAATCAATAAAATTATTGTGCTAATAACGTATTATAAATAAAATAAAATCATAACAAAATATAGAGAAAAATAAAAAGTATAATTTTCCTGTTATATTATTATATGTATAAAATAATAACATTGTGAGATTTTATAGACACAAAAACTTGGTTCATATATGAAACAAATAAATTCAAAAAATAAATGAATTTAGAAAATAAATCAAGTAATAAAGGAAATAACCAATATGAGAAGTCATCCAAGTAGGAATATTTCACAACACGAAACTTTTAATTTATCTAACATGAATATAAAGACCAATAATATTCAAAACGGTCACAAATTACAAAAATTAAAAAAATAAATGTACCCATTTCGATCAACCCAAAGGTTGTCGCATGACCCATCTTAACTATTTAACCTGTCCGTTTTTACATTGATCCATTTTAACCAGATCCAACCTATTTACCAGGTCTAATCTCACCATCTATTTGATAGTTATTACAGTAATATTAATTTTTTATATAACAATAAATAGTTTGTTTTGAGAATAAAATAATTTGGAGAAACCTAAATTTTGTAATTAAATTGGTGTGCGCAACTAGTTTCTAGTTTTAATTGGGTCATGTAATCCAAAGAAAAACACCAATTTTACTTTTTTTTTATTTTTTATTTATTTTTTCTAATAAGCTAAATTAGAAAAAACACAAAAATGAAAAGTTTTAACAAATCGACAGCTATTGAGAACTGGAATAACATTTCCATATGGCTAACGCAGCTTGCCAAAACCTGATCCATGAAACTTGCCAAGATTAGGTTTAGGCAAGAATTTTCCATTAGCCTAGGCCTAGCTATGAACAATCAAACCAAACACCTACTTTATTGCTTAACCGCTGTAGATACTAAATAGATCTAACAACCAGACAACCTAAGAGAAATATAGGAGAGCAGAGGAAGAAGAATAACCTAAAATCAAAGTAAACCTAACTTCTGCACAGAGAAAACATAGCAAATTATTAGAGAGAAATTGTTTTTGAACTAGGTTTGTTTACTGCTTGAAGTTTCTATCTTTGCAGTTTCTACCATATACAATAACTACCGAACAAAAGAAACGCAAATGATACTTCTTAAGGCTCTCTCTAATATTCTCCTTTGCACATATGTTGCACCTTACCCCCAACTGGCTATACTATGCGGCTCTTGTACAGAAACTTGACAATTCCTGGAGAATCAGGATTCCTCCAAGCCGTAACTTTTAGTATTGCCCCATCTGCAAGCATCTTCTGTAAAACCCTTGCTACATTTTTCGTGTCGTCCATCCCGAGATGATGACTTCCTCGCATTGGTATTTTCTGCTGCTCCATCATTGTCCTCATTCCTCTAGCCTGTGATGCATTTCCATTTCAAACCAAAACAAATAGAAGGATAAACATCGCCATCAGAAAATGAGAAAATATGTAGGGACTATGCCAAACCGAAGACTAATTCAAGTTAACAATATAACGGATCCAGCCTGCCATCACCATCTATCAAAACGCAGGCCAAGGTCTTGTTAATACCATAAAAGTAAAAACAAAACAGTCCAGTGTAAGTGGGAATCTGGATCTGCATTGAGAAATTTAGCATTCCAGCTTAACCTTAATCCGAAGTTTTTAAACCTGGTATTGAACTGGTGAACCATAATAGGATACTGTGCGAGCGAGAAAGTGGATTTGCATTCAGAAACATAGCATTCTAGTTTAACTGTTGTTCAAGGTTTTCAAACCTGGCTTGGCACTAAGATCGGTGAACGCAAAGAGTCGTTGGTAAAAAGTTGGAATTGAAATTCCACTAAGATTATATTTATAATATATTTACTGAATATTTTATATAAAAATATCAAAATTAGGAACTCCAATATAGTAAATTATAGTTGATTTAATTGAATAGAATCATATTCTAACAATTTAAATTGTTTGGCCAAAGGGCTAAATAGACCTTGAGGTTTACTCTTTAAAACACTATAATTAATGCTGTTTCAGGATCATCTAACTTATTGCTTCAACCGCAAAAATATATTCTCCCCACACTATAATCTGACATTTTTGAATTATAGTGCACCTTTGATTCCCAAATTTCAAGTCTTCGAGTTATTATATCATAAAACACTTTTATCTCTTAAAACTGCATATTTTCTTATCAGAAATAATGGAAGACTTAACAATTCTGAAACAATAGCAAATCTACTCTTGGGCAGCTTTCTATAATTACTTCAAATTTACCTAATCTGGACTGGCAACTGTACTCAACATTTTTTTATTTCTTGAAACTGCATATTTTCTTATCAGTAAGTTTATAGGTTTCCAGTATAACTTGCAGGTCTTCTTGGGGTTTGAAAACCTAGCTGATATCAACTTGGCACTGTAAATTGTTAGTCTTTAGGCACTTAAACATATAGGATTAGGAGTGTGCAAACCGAACCAAAACTGAAAACATAACCAAACCGCATATAATTCGGTTATTGCAGTTCGGTTTTTTTGGTCTATTCAGTTTTTATTGTTCGCTTATTTTGATTTGTTCAGTTCGGTTTTATATTGAAAACCAAATAGACTGAACCAACTAAACTATACTCTCTTATGGTTTTTTAAAATATTGTCTTATAATATACAATTAATTATTTAATTACTTTAGTATGTTGTATAAACTAATTATAATTCAATCATAAAATAATTGATTAGATTAATTATATATTATAAATATATATAATTATAAATATAATTATATGTAATACATATTTATTATAATATTTATGTTATACATGTAATAATTATGAGTTAATTATATTTAGTTAGTTATAATTAAAAATATACAATACAATTACTCCATTATAATTTTTAACATTCAAATTATAGTGTTCTGAATTTCATTATTCGATAATTATTAATTTTATTATATTTTTTGTTTAAAGTATATTTAATAGTATAAAAAATTAAAATCCCAAGAAAAATGCTGAAAGGCCCAAAACTGAAGAAACAGAAACGAACCGATTGAAATAATTTTGGTCGGTTCAGTTCAGTTCTAAGTTCAATTTCGGTCAGTTTGGTTATTTTTTAAAAGTAGTTCGGTGTATTCGGTTTGGTTAGTTTTCGGACCGAACCAACCAAATGCTCACTCCTATATAAGATCCACAATGGTATGTCAAAAAGAAAGAGACGTATAACTCATCTTTTATGAAACATAAAAAGAAAAAAATTGATCAAGAGTTACCTCTATTTTTGGGTTATAAAAGTTTTGATACACATCCTTGAGATTGATCCACTCCATAAAGTACGGTGGAAGCTTTATTCTTGATACTGTGCATTGCCGAGGGACCTGTGTTTTCACATCCCAATTTCCACTGGTACCAGCAAATTAAAAATGTATCAGCCTCACATGGAAAACTTTTATGCCAAACTCAACTTGTTAGAAAATAACACTAAACAGGATCATACTTTATTTTTAAGAGGTTTAAAAACTACAGAAATCCTATGTGAAATTTCTATTTCAGTGTTTTATATGTATTATATGGGTGGTCAATTTATGAAGCAAACATAACAAAAGTAGTCCTGAGAAATAATGGTAACAAGTTGGCTTTGCTATTGTTAGATTGCCTCTTCTCTTCATGTGCCCTTTTAGATCCATAAATGTTATATGTCTAGTATATCTTAGTACACACTACACTATGTTCAGATGAGAAGAGCTGAAAGCTCGTGTTCATTGACAGGTGAGATCTGAGGGTGAGCTAAACATCTCAACAAGTCTTTCATCTATTTCAAACCATTTCCATCCGTACAAGCTTCTGCAGGTAGTAGGCTTGAGGGATTTCAAAGTGATCTCTTCTCTTGCTTAAAGGTCAGTCTTAAGAGGCAAATTAAGAGGTATTCAAGCGAGCCTTATTGGATGGACAGATGCCATAGGAAAAGGGAGGTAGGGGTGAACTGATATTTGATAGCATTGGTTACAGAAAAGAACAGTTTATTCCCAGAAAGAAAAAAAAAATAAAGAAAGACCGACCACGTTACAAATGCTGCCTGATTGAGATGTCCACCATGCTTCTTGTCCCACAGATGGTGGTGAGTCAACCACGCTTCAAATTCTTGAATAACTTCATTAAATGGAACAGCTGTATCATGCCACACCCTGAAAATGAATGTTAGATATTAAGCTTTCCTCAAGTTAATACAATAAAGTAAAACGAATTAGCAAATGGAACAATTGAAAGGAAAAGAAAGTAATTAATTCCCTATTCTTTGCTTTTGCATCTGCAAAAGTGGGTTATGATGTAGCGGTAATTTGTTAATTTTACTTGGGAATAACTACAAAAGAATCCCTAATGTTTGGCCAATTTCACAATTAGTATCCTATTGTTTAAAACATAGCCCTTGAAAAAGCATTTCAATTTAACCCCTCCATCCATAATTTTCTTAAAACTGTCAATTTTTTTTTTATCCAAAAAAAATGTTTTTCAGTTTTTATTAGATATTTAATATGGTTAAAAAAATAATTTATTATTAATAATTAATTTAGGCCATTTTCTTTAAATAATATTTTAAAAAACATAAAATAATTGTAAGAATATTTTTTAATATTCTGCATAAACTTGCTTGCATTCCATACATTCATTTAGATCTTATATTACATTATTTTCTAAAAATAATTTAATATTTTAAAATCCATTATTTTTATGTTTAACATTTAAAATCAATATTTTTCAATTACAATTTTGTTTTTTAATTTAATTTGTTTGGTTGGATGATAGGAGCGATTTTCAAAAGTATAAGATTTTTAATTTTGTACAAAAATTTTTTAAAATAATTTTTGGTATTTATTTTTTTAATACAAATTTTCATGAATTTTAAAGATAATAATCATTTTTTAAAAAATTTTTTTGAGAATATTTTATTTCAATTTAGTTTGTCTTCAAAAAATTATTATCAACATGATTGATAAATATCATCTTTATTATATATTCGAATAGAAGTGCAAAATTAAAGAAAATGATCCTTTTTTCTTTGTTATCCTCTATTTATATAGTCAAAACTCACAAGGAGATGCTAGTCACACCAAAGGTGTCAAACTAATTTCATGGGTCACAAATTGGTGAAATGCAACTAACGTGGCCAAGCAATCTAGTAGGATTCTTATAACCATGATTTAAATTATACCAAACTTATATTGCTCACAAGTGTTAAACAGTCATAAACATCAATTACATATAAAATGGCTGCAGAAAACTGCAAGCTAAATCATCACGGGGTGCACATTTTTTATCAATAGTTAAAACAGCAATATTGTCCACATGTAATATATGAAACTTTGGAACCAGGATCAGCAACAAAATCTCAGGAGATTGTGTCAGAAACTGTCATTTATCATATTTATAATTCATCATACAAGCAACCACAAGAAAAACTCAGAAGCAACTCAAATTGCCTCAAAGCTTGTCTTGCTGCTTGTAAGATGAAGTGATTCAATTGAATATCAGTAACATTGAAATACATGATTAACTATCAAAAGATCAAGGAGTGTACCGGTCAACCCCAAATTTTCCATATTTGCTTTTGATATATTCATTTATTCTTTGTTCGCTCATAGCAGATGGCCTGACAAACCTGTAGAAGAATCGAGGACCTTCAGGAATACATGATACAGAAATCCAATAGATCATTATGTCAAGATATAATTTAACAAAGGAATATCATCAATTATGCAAATATAAAATAAGATACTTTCATAATATTATTTCACAACAACAATCCATTGCAGACATTGCATTACAATTCACAAGCAACACCAGAGTAATCCAAATGAATAAGTCATAATAACAGATATTAACCTGTGGAACAAATCTACAACAGCCATGGTTCTTGAATCTATTATCAGCACAGGAAACTCAAGAATCTCAACTTTCCCTTCCAAATCAAAGACCAAGAAAAAATCAAAATCTTGAGGACGCTTGCGGTGTAAGTCAGCAGCAGTCACTGGGAGATCTCTAGAGCAATCATGATTAAACCTCTCTAGGTGTGTCGGATCATCCATCTGAACCGCATGATAATATTTATTCAGAAAACGATTCAATAACTCATACTTCAACTATTAACCTGATTTCAACAGATGCTTAGGAAAAAAAACTCAATTATTAAAAACATAACCAACATACAGTTTTATACCCAAAAGCTGATGCAGATCTAGCCGCTATACCTATACCAAATTCACTAACTTTTGTTTTTGTTCCAAAACATGATTAAACAAAATTAATACACGGAACAAAGCAACAAGTGAAGTTCTCTTCCATTACCCAGTTTCTAAAAAAAAAATGGCGAAAATGTAAAGCAATTAAGTGAAATTTAAAGCCATTAAAATTTCATGTCAAGAACTATTCAGTTGCAGCTGCATATGATGTGAAACTAGCCCGACTATACAAGCAAGGTGGATACAACAATAAGCAGGCCATAAAAATAACATCAATGAGAGAGAGAGAGAGAGAGAGGGAGACAATTAATCAAACACTTGGTACGCAATTCGAAAAGCTCTTAACTAAAGCATCAAAAACCAGACTTTGGGTACTTAGAGCTCACCAAGGTGCACTTGCCTTGAGTATGATACAAGCACATAGGCCTCCAGGGATAACTTGTATCTTCGTGACTAGGATACCTCGAAGAAGGAGGAAATGAAGGAAAGGATTCAATGTGGGATTGAGTATAGTTATGAGTGAAATTACTGAATGAACGAAGTGTATAGTATGTAGGCTTATTTTGTGGGGTTTGAAAGACTGGGATAATAGTGCTGCTGCGGAGCGAGGGAATTCTTAAAGGAGTAACCTTGAGGAAAGACATAGTTAATAGGTATCTGCTGCTATGCTATGAAGTATAACTCAGATTCCCACTGCCCGCACGCTCAAAGAAGCCCTTCTAATCATCTAAAAGCGCTTTTTCTCTTTTTTGGACTATTAAATTTTTATCAACAGTAGCTCAAAAAAACAATATATATATATATATATATATATATATATATATATATATATATATATATATATATATCAACAGAAATACTTATAAATTTGATTCAATCAATGTTATAATTAGTGTGTTATTGTTAACTATGCCCTGTTTGGTATTCACATGAGATAATATAATATAATATAAACTAAAACAAGTATGGCATTTGAAATTTTATTTAAAAATTAATGTGTAAATAATATAATATACCATAAGTTTCATTATTACATGTATACTGGAATGGCTTGAACACCGGGTTAGCCGTGAACAGTATTTTCTGACAGTAAATAATATCTTTCGGGCTAAAAAGTACATTCGAAGGTAAAAAAAATATTTTATTAGATCATCGAAAAATATGGATCACGGATAGTTTGGGGTTAAATTTTGAAGTGAATTTGAGATTAAATAAGCTTTCAAAAGTTAAAAATAAGAAAAAAGTCACGGTTTTAGTTAAAAGGGTGCTTAGGTTAACTGAAAGTTTGTCTGAAACTTAAAAAAAAAAATTATAGCTTACCGCTTAGTTCTATATCAGAAAATATTGTTTAGATAAGGATGTTACATATACTATACAAAATAATACACCACAAACCTTTAGTTTTGTGTAATGTGATAAATATTGTATTAATACTAAATATCACCCCACCACCATCATCGTTGTTGCCCTCACCACCACATCGTCGTCGACACCACCACCCCTATTGCCGCTGCCATCACCACCGCTCCTACCACCACACCGTCACCACCGCCACTGCTGCCGCCACAACGCCGATGCCGATGCTATCCCCACTGCCACCACCATAGCCATCGTCGCCACCACTATCCCGATCACCACACTATCGCCACCACCATTATTACATTGCAACCAAATCTTCAAACTTATAATATTAAATGTATAATTTAATAACAATTATACAAAAAATTATATTACAATTGATAAATTCTTTCATTTTTAGTTCAAATGTTTCGTCAAATTCTTTATTTTTTATCTAATTTTAACTTTAGAAATACCGATCTTTTTAATAATATATAGTCGTTTCTCATTAAATTTTTTATTTTTAATAAAAAATTGATGTATGTATTGAAAATTGTATTTTATAATTATATTTTTTATCTAAATTAGTTACAATAAAAATAATTTAATTGTATACATTTTTAATTTTTTTAAAAAATAATATATTATGACATTATGCACCAAATATAATATAAAATATTACAGGCTAATATAATTTTGTATCAAATACTATATAATATAATATCATATAAGGCTAATATAATTTTGTACCAAATACTATATAATATAATATCATATAGACTAATACTGTATAGGCTAATATAATACAGTGAACTAAATGTGCCCCATATGCACTAAACGTTCCTAACATGCGTTTGGAGACATTCACACATGCATTTTTTTTCTCTCGAAATAATTAATTAAATTATCAATTTTCTAGCCATTTGTTTTTGCAAAAATAGTTGACCGGACGTCAACAAGTGTATTGAATCAGCAAAGTAATATAGAGGAATACACTTAAGACCTCGAGAATATCATACCCAAGAGATTGTATTTAGGAAATAAAATTGATTGATTAATTATATATGCAAAGAATTCCCCAAATGTTTTTGTTGATAAAAATTATATCTACTCGAATTTAACTAATCAAAATAAAATGAATTAAATTGAAAATGCAATGCAATCAAAAGCAATAAAAATAGAGAATAGAGATTAAGATAAAACAATCACTTAAAATGCTACTCAAGTCTTTAATCCTCCCTCCCTGTACCCAATGCAAATTATATTTTTAACATAAAATTAATATAATCTAAATGTGGATGATCCCACAAAATTCAAGTTTTTCATTCCGAAGCCAACTATTCTAACTATTCGATTTTTCATTTTGAAGCCAATCCAATAGCTAGCTTAAGCACAAGTCTTATAAATCCTAGATATGGATCGGTTTCCCATTCTGGAGCCAATTAACCCAATACCTATTTGTTCCTCACCTATTTCAGGATCTATAATGCAATGACTATAAATCTAATAGCCTCTATTCCAAAATCACTATTAAACATACAACCACAACATGCAAAAACAGAGTATTCAAACATTCAATCCAAACAAGCATATAAACCCATTCATATAAAATAAGAAAATGATAAAATATTTGCATAAAATGAACATTTAGATCATCACAAGGAGGAATAAATATAAGATCATATATATAACAAAATAGCTCAAAGTTATACATGAGTATGGGGATTCATAGATCCCTAAGCAATAAGTTTACTATTCACTACACATTGAAGAAAATAAAGAGAAAAGAGAGAAATAAACTACTAAACCCTTTTGATGAATCTGGAGTTAAAATCTAACCAGCTTTTCTCTTTAAATCTTAGAAACTTCTTGATTGAATCTAGACTAAACTATGATCAACCTAATGAAAAACTAGTGTTTGATTTATAAAAACTATTAAAAACAATGAAAATAAAGTGTTTTACAACTAAAGAGAATGTTGAAAACCCTAAAAACTACTGAAGAAATTACAAAGAAAATAAAAATCTTTGTCCTCCTCTTTTTGCCAAATAGACTATGCTTTTTATATCCTGAAAGGGTCACCGGATCGGAATGGCACGAATCCTAGCAAAACTCGGGCGCGAAAGACACCTCGTGCTGCAATCATTGTATCTCTAGCAGATCAGAACGGCACGAACCCTTGCAAAACTCGAGCGGGAAAGATGCCTTGTTTCGCAATCCTTCTATCTCTTGCAATCGGAACGACATGAACCCTCACAAAACTCGGGCATGAAAAATGCCTCATTTCATAATTGTCTGATCTCTCGTAGATCGAAATGACGTAAACCCTCGTAAAACTTGGGCGTAAAAGAAACCTCGTGTTGCAATCCTACAATCTCTCGTAGATCGAAACGGCATGAACCCTCGCAAAACTTGAGCAAGAAAGAAACCTCGTGTTGTAATCCTTCAATCTCTCGTAGATCGGAATGGCATGAACCCTCGCAAAACTTAGGTGTGAAAGATGCCTCATGTTGCAATCCTTCGATCTCTCATAGATCAAAATGGTGTGAATAATTGCAGAACTGAGGTATGAAAGATGCCTCATTTTGCAATATTTCAATCTCTTGAAGATTGAAATGGCACGAACTTTTAAAAATCTCGAGTGTGAATGACACCTCGATTCAAAAATTTCATCCTCTGCGGATCAAAACGATGAGAATCTAACATTTATAGGCGCCAACCGCTTAAGTTCCTTTAATCCTCTAAAATCAGAACATATTATGGCTTGCAACACTACTTTTCAAAAATGCTGTCGACGAGGCCTATTCGAACCCTATTTGCTTTAATCTTTATGACATATTAGAAGATCGCTAGGGGGGACAAATGATAATGCCCATATTATCATCTGGAAAGTCTGGCCTAATAGCTTCAAGCCCATCTTATAGTTAGAAGAATTTTCCAGCCTAAGATTGACTCTCTTGTTGGGTCTAAACATAATACAACAAATGGGAGCGAGGACCAGAAAGATAAGGCATCCCGATCGGTACTGCCAGAACTCGATCTTCAAAGTATTACTGACACACGCCACCACTCCATCCATCAATCACTCAGTGTCACATCGTGGGATGTCTAGTTTGACATGCCGATAGATTACTCAGGTGGCTCTAGATATCCTCTATAAATACCATGCCTCTTTTCAGGCATGATAGGTTGAACTCTCTCAATCTGTTTCTCTCTTTCACTCTCCCGATTCAAGCATCACTAACTTGAGTTTCGAAGTTTTGCACATTCTTGCCTTACTCGATCGATCGTCGTAGGAACATCATTTATACGCTACCTTTGCTCAATTCCTACCTAACAACCCTTCTTTTGTTAAATCCCCTAGATTTATCAGTACTCATTGAAACTTTATATTTTTAACTTATACTTGAATGACATAACATCTTGTTTGTATCATAGTTTTCAATTGACTTAATAGGCTATTTGGAGAAATGAGATTCTATTTTTTATTAAATTCATTTGTGATTCCTATTTTCTATGCTTGAAACACAAAAATAATAGGAATTGAATTTCATAGATTAAATTTCATGTAACTTATTATAATTTCATCAAACTCTACTGAAATAGGTAAAATTTGCAAATGAATTTATTAATTTTAAGGAGTTAAATTTTGAAAAACTACAATACCCTTATTATAATTACAGTATATAAATTGAATTGTTATTTTTAAAAATCTTCTCACCTTACACTACTCATATATATATATATATATATATATACACTCCATATAATTTTTTAGAATAACAATTCAATATTTAATTTTTAATTTGATTTACTTTAAGTAATTATTATCAACATGGCTATAATAAATATCATCATCATCATCATCATCATCATTATTATTATTCAAAATAGCAAAAATTAAACAAAGTAATCCCATTAAATAATAATAATAATAATAATAATAATAATAATAATAATAATAATAATAATAATAATAATAATAATAATAATAATAATAAGAAGAAGAAGAAGAAGAAGAAGAAGAAGAAGAAGAAGAAGAAGAACAACAACAACAACAACAACAACAACAACTTATTATTAATTTTTCAATATAACAACCTAAAACTTAAATTTTTAATAAAAAAAATGAGTATTTTGATTAGTCCTAACAGAGTCATCATAAATTTATTTAATTGAAATGCTCTACAAACATTGGAGATCTAATATTAGTACATTTTAAATTAATAAAATTTTAATAATAAATTGACTCAAATGTTAATAAGGGTATTAATTTATTATAATAGTTCACTAGTATGTTATAAATTTACTTAATACTAAAACTATATGCAATTCATTACATAAATATAGAATAGACTTGGCGGCATATGAATTCTATATATTTTTTTTGTGCCTATTATTGGAAGTTATTATCAAAAAATGCATCAGAATTGGTATTGATGATATTTTAGAAAATAAAATAAAAACAAAATTTTTTATTCATTTATTCCAAACATAAAAGTAAGAAATTTATTTTTAATTTTATATTTTAATTATTTTATTGGAAATATATAAATTTATTTACAAATGAATTACATATGAAATTTTTTTAAATGAATTCTGTAATTTCAATTTTTTTGTTCAAAGCAAGCTATAAATATTTCTAGTCTCATTTAAATATCCTCCAATTATGAACTGCCATGTGACATCAAATTTTAAAAAAAAAATTATGCACTCACATGTCTATTTATTTTTTAATAAAAATTCACGTTTAGATTTAAAATGGAACTCACGGTTGGAATAGAAAGTTTCACTTTTTATGAATCCTACTTCATGTGATGCGACAGCATAAAAATGATCCCAACCGAATGAAACTTTTCCCTCACCATTGAATATACTCTTTATGGATTTGAATTTTCATAGTTAAATCTATGAATTTATTTTGTCCAAATTATCAAACCAACAAATTTTGCATGGTTTTATAATTTTTTCCTCAACCAGTTTTATTTAATCTTAACAACTTCATTCGTATTCTAATATAACCCTACTTTTTCTTTTTTTTTTTATTAAAATTAATTTTAATTTTATTTTTTTTCCTCCTGTCAAAAGTTTTATTTCTATTTTTTTTGTCTTATCAATTTTATTTAATTTTGACAACTTTATTTATATTCTAATATAACCCTATTTTTTATTTTTTTAATTAAAACTTTTTATTTTTATTTTTTTTAATTTTTTCCTCCTATCATAAGTTTTTTTTTAAACATATCATATCATACCACACAATCGTCCCAAGCACACTAGTAAATATTACCACCCCACCCAACCCCATATCACCGCATACCATCCTATGAACCATGTCATCCAAATAGTCTAAACTGTAAAGGTATCGTTTCAAATTGAATATATGTTTGAGCCTTGAGGCATCATAAACTCGTCTAGCTTTCTGAACTAAGTTAACAATGCAACAAAAGTACTTGTGCTTGCTTAAACCAACTCTCCTAAACAATCCAAAACTAAAATTACCTAAGTGCTCCAGTTTACCTAATAAATGCATTACACTTTTCTTTTCTTCTCCTTTTTTTTTTTTTTTTTTTAATAGAAGTGCACTACACTATTTTCAGAAATACCATTCATAAGCCAGCCTGGTAAAGACCAGTCCCTGTATTCAAAAAGATCACGAACCAGCTCCAAAATAAGGAGGAAAATCCCTAATAAGAACGTGTCCAAGCCCGATATTTAATGGTTGGACCTGGGCTAGCCAACTGACTTCAACTTTGAAACACCAGAGGATCAAAATAAACATAAGATACAGAACTATACAAAAGAATGTTGCAGAGAATTTAAAATCCAGACAGATAAGTATACTTTTCAGTTATCCTCCTCTTCATCAAGCTCTGTGAAATCTTCTACCACATTAGTCCTAGCTGTTTGTGTATTACTAGATCGCATTTCCGCAAGTTCAACCAATAATAATGGATCAGACACTACCTTTTCTACCCGCAATATCTTAGGGCAACCTGACACGAAGATTTGAGGTTTTAATCCAGACTGCAGCATGGAAGTAAAACTTCCAACAAGCACATAGTACTTACCTGCTATGGGGCAAATTGCTCGCGCCTTCTCCTTTGCTATGTATTGCATGATTGCCTTCTTATCATATACATGCTTGCATTGCAAGCTACAAGAAGCAAAGGAAAGAAAAAATTCAAAGAGGATATGTTGAAGTAAAGAAGTGAAAATCACTCAAAGGCTTCAATTGTAAACTCATAGATGCTAAAAATCTGATATAAGTGATAACGACATGTATCAGTTTCTTCAGCATTCTCCAATGTGGTTTTCTGAATGGCAAACACATGGCAAGCTAGATAGAGAAAGCTTCTGTTCTAGAATATGGGCAACGTGACATGCAGATAAAGTTCCAATGTCCAAACAAGAAATGCTAAAAAACATAGTTCCATAATTATAACATTTCAACACAACCTATGGTATATTCAGGGGTAAAAGTTTCTCTTATGGTCCCTTGACTGATCATTAAACTTTGCTTTGAGTCTCATAAATACTCACACTTTAAAATTTTACATGTCCCTTTGGGTAGTAGACGACATCCCTGTGACTGGATGGCGGCATATATGTTTTTCGCCAGGTCAAGATTCCATTAAAGGGTTGACACCCAAATAGTTGTCACTTTCACCGGTTTGATTTTGCCCAATGAACTTGATATTTGAATGGAGTTGTACTCTCAATGTATGAGGGAATGCATAGCAATTAAGGTTGCCCATCAGTGCATAATGTGCATGTAAATGAAAGTTTAAATACGCAAAAGAATACATACGAAATTAACTAGGAATTTAACTGAAAAAAATACTGGAAGTTTGTGTATCTAAATGTGGAATTTTGAATCTTAAAACTGATTGGGGAACTCAAATTTTTTTGTTTTTTGTTTTTTAATTTTTTTTCTTTTTGAAACTTATTGGACTTTATTTCTGATTTCCCCTTTGTTTCTACATTCCCAATTGCAAAACTTACAGATCTAGGAGAATAGATGATGCAATAGCAGGCCAAAGATGGCTAGATTGAGATTGGATCCTAAAAAGTTGTTTCAGGTTTGAGCAAAACATATATCATTAATTCTGTAAGACAAAACCTACAACAATCTTAAAAAACCATCAAAACTAAGTTTGCACTATAGCCAAAACCCCATCATTGACTACAAGTAAAACCCCAATCAATCTGATACAATCATCTATATATTTTAAAAATCACATGCTAGTGACATGACTATTTATTTAATAGTAAGCCTTAAAGAAATACTGCAGTGACATGCAACCTAAATACTAGCCTAAAATTCTGACTGAGTGGCAAACTATGCCGTTGAGAACACATCCACAAAATTCACCATTGCAAAACCAAAACACTAGAACTGAGGGCATGAGTATCAGATTGAGGGCATGAGTCAGATTGAGGGCATGAGTCACAGATTTCATTCAGTACGTAGCTATAGTTTAGACACCTAAGAGTTTGCTCCAGACAGTTATACATGGGTTTATGATAAAAAGTATCAAAAAACATTCAGCTGTTTATCATTACAGCTGCATCTTAAAAACGAATGTTAGAAAATTGAGATGTAACCCTTCATCTGGATAATGAGCTTTTCTTCTCCATGAATCAAACCAACAGCAATCTACCTTTTCTGTTCTGTAGAAACCAAAAGTTTCTTTTGAAATGCAGTTTTTTACAGAGTAAATTGTATTCAGTCACATGACACATAGATTGGAAAGTGAAGGCTGCAACAGAAATGTCTCAGTTAACTATATTTAATTTATTCTATTCAAGCCATGATCAATCTCTTTTGCAGAGACGTCTGGTTATCCATTAGACAAAATCTGCTATAAGGTTTACTTTGTTAGTGCAACTTTTCCAAAAACTGACACAACTGATTACAAGATGAAATTTTCTAGTGGAAAGATACACAAACTTTCATTTCAGCCAGAAGAATAAGGGGGGAGAGGGCAGCTATGAGTGAGAAAGAGTAGTATCTCCTATCCTATCCATTATTCATTTTCCCTCAGACAAGGAATATTCAGTTGTAGATCTGCTTCACTCAAGAAACACTGAAGCAGTCACAACCAAAACTGAGTTACCCATTTGAATATGATTAGCAAACAACAGGGACGCATAACATTTAAGTATAAAAAAGGCTTATTTTAGTAACTAAACCCCACTTTGCACAGAGATTTGCATGTACCTAATTACTCATGCATTTACTTTTCCATGGATGTAATGCCACACAAGAATCTTTCTTTTGGCTCAATTTCAGGCCACAGCTTAAGGAAATAATCCAGCAAAGTAAAACAACACTAGAATATTACTGAAATAAGAGAATATAAATTTCAAGAAAGAAACAGACCTGCGAACTGGCTCTTCTAGTTCAACAACAGGTTTTCCAGTTATTGGGCAAGTAATATTTAAAAGGTTGGACTGGGTACTTGTCATTACAATGTCCTCCTGTTCTTCACCTGGCATTGGTTGCCCTTCATGATGAACATTCTGGTAGAAGTAAATCACAAAACTCTGAATGATTATTGACAATACTGAAGTAAATTATAGATAAGGTGTGATATCCATTGGGTGTATGATAAAATCTAGAATCAAGTAACAGACGACATTGTAATAATGCAGTAAAAAGGAGGCAACTTAAATTTACAGCGATCAACCAACCATTATTTGCTTGATTCCAAATATTGTGTCAAAATCATTTTACCTGATTTGTCCACCAATCCCATCAAGCTATGGCAATAACTGTTCAAACAGTCCAACTTGTCATACAAAAATATCCTTTTACAGGTCTTGTCACAACCTAATCATCACATCAACGTTTGGTGGTTTATCCTTGATTTGTTTGTTTGGCTGAGTGTCACAAAAGAAAATTCCTGTAAGCAATACTTTGGGTTTGGGTCTTGCAAAAACTTAGAAGTCTCAAGGTTTCAGAAATGGAATAATTCTAAAGTCAACACTAACAGCTTAGGTTTTCTAAGCATCAAGGAAATAACTATAGTCAAGTGCAACAAATGAAAGCTTTCAACTTTCCCAATATGGTGACGCTCAGATACTATTTCTCTTATGACCTTACTCACGTTTTTTCTTTCTTGGAACTTCATGAGCCATTGTTATGACTTGCAAAACAACATCACATGAAAAATATGTCTACATTGGTTGAATTTTATGGTGCTGAAAAGAGACTGGACTTTTTTACTGTATTAAGTGATACGTATGAGATAGTATGTTAACAGCTAAGGATAGTAATAATAATTGTATAACAAATAGGTACATTCCAAGCATCCTAGAAGTTATCTTAAAATGTATGGATAACAAACCCAAACAGCATCTTTAAATTGTCGTAATAGCTGATGACTCTGAGGAACAGAAGAACTTGACTTGAATTTCTGAAACTCGGCCTTAAGCGACTTCTTGAAATCGGTTAACTGTGATTTAAGAATTGAACTGGCAGTAAGCCTGAGAAGAAAAATGTAACCTAAAAGGTATTGTCAAATAACAAATAGATGACCATGAGCACAACATCAAGAATTCAAGCACCTCTTCCCTAGACTCATATGTATTTCCTACTGAATCAATTGCTGATATATGATGTCCACAGTCCTCGTAAGCCTCCAGCAACTCAGCTACAGCCTTTTCAAGTTCTTTTACCTGAAACGATTAGGGTATCACTATAAGCGAAAGCAAATATATGTCTAAAGTGTCTAAAAACAAATGCTGAATTGCAATTGTTATTTCTTTTTTTTTTCTCTTTTTCAGGATAGCTACTGATAAAGAATACAAAATTTTAGCGAAAAACCAACTAGGACAGAAAGAACAGACTAGTAAAGAACCAAGTTAAAAAAAAAAAATGGCAACAACAACAACAACAACTAACCAACATAGACACCCAGATACACAGCTAAAGATATTAATTTATTTAGTTGTTAAGAAACTTAAAGAACAAGGCACAAGTCAGCAAATCATACCAGATACACAGCTAAAGATATTGATTTATTTAGTTGTTAAGGAACTTAAAGAACAAGGCACAAGTCAGCAAATCATACTCTCATGTTGTTTTAGACAAAAAGCATTAAATCAAAGTGAACATCAGGATTGATGGGAGAGTTAGGAGAATAATAGTACAATAAAAAATTAATATTGCTTCATGGAATTACTTTTCTGAAACAAAGCATAATAAGTTTTACTCCTTCAAGTGTAAAATAACCTAAAACTAGATGTTCCTATTCAATTAACTCCTGAATGACAAAAACAAGATTTTCCAGAAGAAAATATCTACAGAGAAAAGCTAGGAAGCACCTTTTCAGATTCATTATCTTTCTCCAAATCAACTGCAATGTCCTTCATGATATTCAAAGCCTTCCGTATTTCCTGAATTAAGGAGTAAAGATTGCATTAGTTGGTTAAAATTTCAGAGTCCCTGCTTTACTGGTTTAGAAGAAACTTGTTAGTGTCAAATTTAGCTTTGAAAGCAAGAGAGGCATGTCCAGATTCTAATCATGAAGGTTTAGTGACAAGACGAGACAGATTAAAACTTGCAATATTTGTTCGGTCAAAGAGTCTTTTTTGCCACTTAGAGGCCAAGTAGTAAAATGCAATTTTAGCTATTGAAAGCCAGAGAGCTAATCCAAATGCTAACCAAGAAATCTCAGCAAGATACAAGATGATACATATATCACAAACTCTGTTGTTTGGTTGGCATTTCAGAAGTCCAAATCTTGCCAATTATAAATTAAAAATTAATGTCAGCTATAGTTCTTAAGAGCTTTTGTTTTTCTTTCAAGAGCTAACGTTGATGCTAATCCAAGAAGCTAGATGTCACTAACTGTAAGAAAATGAGAAGATGTTCTGAAAGCATTTCTAAAGTAATCGTCTTCTTTAGGATATATATATATATATATATATATATATATAAACACATAAGTTTCTCCTTTGAAAGATATAAATAAAATTAAAACACACACACACACACACATACAAAGTCCTTCTGAAATATCAATTAAAGAAAGAAAAAAAGAGGTCATTGTATAATAATAACAAGGAGGTCCAGGAAGCAAAAATCTGAACAAAAAGAATTCCTACCTTTTACTAGTGAGGGTGTGTGTTCATCCCCAAAACAATGTGGTTGTGGGACCCTTTAAACTACAATTAGATAATGATTCATCCTGTACTGTGTTTTTGAGACTTCATCCATGTTGATCTTTTTTATGCTAATTTATAAACATAGCAACAATCTCTGAGTGAAAAAAAAAAAATCATATTTGAATTAGGCGCTTAATGCATAAACAATGGTGTGCTAAATGATCCATATTACTAAAAAAATGCATGTCAAATTTCTTGTAAAAGCAAGATGTCTCCCTTCTGCATTTAATATTTCATATTTTCAAGGTTTGTTCAGAGCTTAACAAAACAACAGAACTAATTGCATTGCTTTTCAAGCCCGAAAACTCGAAATTAAACATAATAATGCATATAAACATTCTACAATTATGCGTAAATAAGGTTTAGACATAAGTTTGTGACTGTTCTATTGTATAATTCTTTCAATCTCGAACTGAATCGAGAAAATAAGAATCTTCAGAAACATAATTATAGGTTAAACTATAGAGCAGAACAGAAGGGGAAGTTATTTAAGCCTTACAGCGAGGAGCGACTGGTTGTCGTTGGAGAGAGTGGAAGCCAAGTTTCTGATTCTACCGGCGGCTCCACCGCCGTGGGAAGCGGAGGTCGATGCCATGAAGGTGTTGAGATTGGTTGACGGCGGAGGCGGATCTGGGAGAAGCGTGGACTACTCCAGGGCATTTTGTTTTGGAGGGAGTTTCGGAGGGAAATGAACGTGCACTCCACTCCAGTGCACAAAAACGCGCTTAGCTTCCGTCGTTTCTAGAGTTAGAACATGTCACCCAATTTTTCTCTTGAGCAGTCCAAAAGAGGTTTGGTAGGCATCCTTCTACATAAATGATTCTTTTAGAGTTTTAAAATATTCACTTTCCATATCCTTTTCTACCTATAAATATCTAGATATTTTCATGAAAAATTCTATATTGTTAACGTACACTGTAATGACAAATTAATTCTCATCATCCGTTAAAAAAGTGGAGGCTTATAAATAGCTTAAAGGCTCATTTATTATATACTCATTAAAAAATGAGTAATAAAAAAAGTATTTTCCCAAACTCATGTCATCTTTTGTTCTCTAACTAAGCTTTCTTACCTGACTTACGGGAAAGGTTTACTAGTTTATTTTGATTGTCTTGGGGCAAAATTGGTTATTGTTGCACATGATTACAGTTTGTGCGAAAGTTAGCCCATTACAGTTGTTATTAGAGCCAAGGTTGAGTGAAGACTTACACAAGGGAGAATATCAAACGTGATTGATATTTTTGTAGGCAACAACCAACAAGGTGGTGCTAAAAGGGGTAAGGAGAAATCAAGGGATTTGATCACTGCCGTAGAGGAAAGGTTAGTGAATATGCATGCCACCATGACCAACCTAGGGGATAAAGTCGAGAATAAGGACCAACACATCAAGGGGCTATAATCCTAGAGGACAAGCTTCGCATGGAGATGGAAAATGCTTGGAATGTGGCGATTGATGATTTCTTTGATGATATAAAGTCCCTTAAAGCAATGTTGATCTCTAAGGATGAGGAATTGAATTCTTTCAAGACAAATATTGAAACACTTGTGCTTGCTCATTATGAGCATGTGGAGAAACTTAAGGCTTAAGCTCAGTTGTGCATGGCCATTGTAGCTTGGGGGAGCGATTCAAGTGGCACTGACACTAAATGTGAATGCACCCAAGCATCCTACTTATAGTGGGATGGGGAATGCAAGGGAGATTAACAGCTTCATATGGGGGAGGGGGGGGTCTCGTATCCTATTTTAGAGCAATGGGCATTGTAGAGGAAGCACGAAAGATAAACAATGCTTTTCTCTTTCTTAAGATATTATTCTTGTATGGTGGTGTCGTAGGGGCAATGATGTTACTAGCCAACAATCAAATTGCCTAATATTAGTAGTGTTACGTCACTAATATTTGATTCATTTTACTTTGATTCAGTTAAAACTAGATCTAATTAGCGCATCCTCAAAAGAATGCATTTTAAGAAACCTCATCTTATTTCTAATAAGTTAAAAATAATTTACAATCACAAAGCAATGACAAGGTAGGTTTATAAATGAGTTGCCACCCAATCAAATTGGAAAAAATTTCGTACAGTCAAACCAAAATAGGTTCGAAACTTATGAAGTCACCAACATTGCATATTATCATTTGATTTTTGTTCACATTTATGCATTGATTTTAGTCAATTTGTTGACTTTTTACTTGTTTTATGATTTTGATCATTATAGCATCAAATTTGTGAGAAGGAACTTTTTTTTTGTGGTTTATTGGAGAATGACCTTAAAGATTTGGAGCAAATTAGAAGCAAAAAGGAGAAATGTGAGCAGAATCTAAATGTTAGCCTTGCTTAAGGCAAAGAGACAAGGGAATGCCTTAGCCTTGACCAAGGCTAACAAAATGTCAATTGGGCAGAGTTTAGTAGATCAGTTTTGTGCGTGCGAGTTACCCTAGCTGCCAACCATATTTCAACTAACTCTTGAGGATTTTTAGCCTATATCTTAGGGATTAGGAGGCAGTAGTTTTAGAAAGTTCAATTAATTTTTAATATTTTTAATTATTTTCCTTGTTTAGTGGGGATAAACCACTTTCCTTAATTTTAGGAATTTAATGAGGAAGAGAAGACGTGAGTTGCATATCATCTTCTTCTTCTTGCATTTTTTTTCGAGACATGTAATAGGGATAGACTTTAGTTTTAAATTTTATTTTGTGATTTTTTTTCATGACAATGAGTGGCTAAACACTTTATTTCTGTTAAAGGTTAATTCAAGGGCATGATTCAATCAATTACTGTGAGATCATTTATACTTTAATTTCTTCTTTAATTTATGTGATGCTCATGTTATTTATTATGGCTTAGAGAAATTTCATTTCCTATGTTATTTATTTTATGTTAAATAGGCATCATTGTTCATTTAATTAAATAAAATACAGCTAATTGAAGTTATCAAATCTGTAATTGTTTGGTAGATTTAGTAACATGTGGTAATTAGTATGACAATACTGAAGTGAATTTTATTAAGTAAATGCATGATTGTTCTAAATTGATCTCGCTTGTAGATTGGTTAGCTTAGGTCAGGTCTTTCTAATTCATAAAGTTGTGAATGAATTAAATTTTTTATGTTGTAAATGGTTATTTATTAGTTAGGATTTTATTGTAGTTTTAATTAATTAGCTTATTAATACGGAAAGATTGGTCAGTAGCACGAAGCTAACAATTATAACCAGTCTATTACATAGTTTTTAAGTTATCTTTTTCATTTGTGATCAGTAACATTAAATTTTGTGCTGCAAATACCTATAACTGGAATTTTTCATCTATTGATTTTTGCTTTAATTAATTTTTTTCATTTTAATTAGTTATTTAATTCAGTATTTTTAATTCTTAATTTACAAAATCCCCTCATTTATTTTTATTTGTTAAAATTCTAGTTGTCGCAATTTGAATTGGTATTGATATTTGTGGATTTGACCCTTACTCATCCTAGTTATAATTTATTTTGTTTGGAAAAGTTAGAAATTATTTTTGGTGGCCTCGAAATCCATCAAATTTTGGCACTAGGAACTAGTCTAACTTAATTTAATTTTATTGATGACTAGGTCTAAATTTTCGAGAGAATTTTTTTTTTGACACTAAAATTGGGAAACCAGCCTATAGATTGAGAAAAGAAACGTGATAGCAAAGAGAACGAGCTATTAGTTCTTCTACACAACTGGAAGATGAAGTGGTGACTGAATTTACTGAAATTCCACTAGAATTTGAAGAGTTAGATATGATAGAACGGACTTTAAGGGAGCTTTATGCACCTCTATTTGATCAACAACCCTTTTACATAATTTACCCAAATTTAGATGTTGCTTTTGAACTGAATTCGGGGCTAATTCACTTATTACCCATTTTTCATGGCTTGAAAAATGAAGAGCCTAAAGTTTGTTCCAGTATAAGGCCACATGGAGTTACTAAAGAACAAGTTAAGTTGAGGGCCTTTTCTTTTTCATTAGCTGATCGGCAAAGGATTGGTAACTAAATTTACCATTAGGAAAAATCACAACATGGACCGACATAGTGAGAATGTTCTTAGATAAATTTTTTCTTGCCTCTTAAGCCACTGTAATTCAAAATGAGATAAGTGGAATCAAGCAAAAAGATGGAGAGTCACTTCATGATTATTGAGAAAGGCTAAAAAAGTTGTGTGTAAATTGTCTCCAATATAACACCTTGTACCTTAATTACATTGTTAATTAATTTAAATGTTATGTTCTTGAAAATAAAAAAGTTGGGCAAATTTTTTTATTTGTCATTAAAAATGCTTAAAATTAACTATTAAAATATAAGTGACAAAGTCTTTATGGTTTCTCAATGTATACCGAAATTTTGACAGCATGTTTCTTGTAAATATGACATTTCCAAAAAAATTAACCTGTCTAAAAGCATTTCAAACCCTTTTATAAATCCGATCATATCAATTAAAATCTCATGGCCAATCTTAGGCATCTCATAAACCATCATCACAATATATATATATATATATATATATATATATATATATATATATATATATATATCCTAGAGTAAAAGTTAAGCCTTAGAAAACCCCTTAGCAGCGATCCTTAGTTTTTGGTATCAAGCCCGGTGGGGATACCTTGGCTAAATTTTAAACTCGAATTTCTTTGGGAATTTACTTTAAGTAAAGCAATAATAGCATTAATTGAAATATATACTTTGTTAGAAATTTATAATAGCGAAGTTGAATTAGATAATCTAAATCTTCATTAGATACATGTTCTATTAAGATATCCAAATAGGTAGATTTAATGGGGATAAATTTAAAGAGAATTTTAAAATTGTGTTTAGAGCGATGAAACGTTGGTTAGTCCTAAAGGCTTAGCATTGGTTAGTCGTTTGAAAGCCGAGATAACGTGTTGGTGGTCCCGTTTGGCTGGGTGGTCCCGTGATTCGCACTGGTTCCATTCTTAACTTCTTTTTAAATTTAGCTTAATTAAACATACTTATATGGATAGATTAAATAGAATATTTTCTATTAAAGATTCTAAATCTGGTCCAACTAACAAAGATAATATTAAGGATATAGATGAAATAAATTATGTAGAAGTAAATATAGAAAAGGTAGAGAACAATTTATTTGATTGGACTATACCTAGACAAGATATTAGAACTATATAATCAATAGGAATTTTTGAATTTTTTCATGATTACTCGATAAAACAAACAGAACAGACAATAGCAATTAATCAAGAACACGAAACTATTCAATTATTATCAGAAAAAGCATTAAATGAACATAAAAAGAAAAAAATATAGATTTTTGCATATAGGATCAGTACAAATAGCAATAGAGCCTTTATTTAGACTAAAATTGGATACTCCGGTTTTAATGTGTTTAAGAGATGCTAGACATACTAATTTCTCAAATTCTTTATTAGTAATGGCAGAAACTAACTTAGCTAATGGACCACTATATTTTAATTGTTTCCCAGGATTTACTATTAGCTTATATGATTCATATATATTAGATACTTTAACTTTAATTGCTAAAACGAAAAAACTTAAATTTTAAGGAAAATGTTAGAGCAATAGCAGTAATATATAGAGTATATTATAAAGTAATGTCTACGACCACACATCCTAAAACTAAAAAATATTTTAAAAGAAATGAAACTTTATTATTTGAAACCAATAGAGCTCATTCCAATATTCAAATGCCAAAGAGACTTAGATGAGATGAAATAACTAGATCAGGAAACTGGAAATTAAAAGAAATATGTGAACCTAGACCAATTAATATTAATAATCAATTTTTAAGAATATTAGAACATAGCGATGGATCCATTCAAATAGATTTTTCTTCAGACCATAATCTATCAAGTCATGTTTCTATTTACTCAAATAATAGACCTTTAATACCTAGATCATTATCTGCAAAAAATTTATAATTAAGAGGAGTAAATTTTAATATAAGTATTCCTAAACCATTATATACCGAAGAAAAGGAAAGTAAATATTCTGTCAGTCCGACTAGATATCAAATGGAAACTTTTTCTCAAATTAATCAATAAAAAGAAAGATGACTAAGTTTCAAATAAATAAAGAATTTTTAAGAAATGATTTAAAAGCATAATACAAAAAGGAAAAAGCAGAATGGTATTTTAGTAACTTTTCTTAAGCATAATTAAATAATTTTAGAAATATATGGTATAAAGAGATGAAAGATAAACAAGTAAATATTCATTTGTTTTAATGGTTTGAAAATTATTATTGATAAAGCTAAAAATAACTTTATCCTGCAAGGAGAAGAGCCAGTGGCCACAAGATCGGATAGATTGTCTACAAGGAGCAGGCATATGACTTGGCCGGTCAAACAGTTGGGTTAATCTTACAAGAAGAGGGAGCGCTCGATCGGAAGTGGGCTTTAGTACTCCGAAGCTTAAGTCAATAGCTTTTAGAGAAAGAGTGCTTAGAGGGAGAGTCTCAGATATTCATACCTGGTGCCATTGTGTTTTGGCTACTTATAGGAGATCTTTGGAGGGGTACTTGAGTACTTTGGAGGGTGATAACCAATAGTCAGAGTAGGTGAACGATGATGTGACAAGAGATAGATGGAGAGTAGGGGTGTTTGCTTATGTCAGTGGACTGATGGGACGAGCTGTCCCATCAGTCCGGTCGAAAATCACACTTCCCAGCATTACCTTCCAGCTTATGCTTTATGTACTTGGACTTCCCCAAGTATCATTGGGCCATACTAATTGGGCCTTTGAAAATGTATTTTCTGTAGTTATCACTTATCCCCCCTTCGAAGAGTCCGAGCGGACGAATTCCCAAATTTTGGTGGGATTTTTAAACGGCCATTCGAATTTGACAAGCCGCATCTTGTATATATATATTTTATTGGGCGGCCGTTATGCATTTATTGACGATGCGCATGTTGGGGGTGCCGCTTCGTTCTCTATAATCGCCATTAGTAAATTGGAGACATGTGGCAATCATCCAACAAATAGCCGCTGGAGCATTCTAGAATCGTTTTGCTTATAAATAGGTATCTTTATGACAATTTTTTCTCATCTTTCTATGATTCTCAGCGAAGCTCTGTCGAATTTTCTTTGTGGATTCTGCTATCTCAGCAATTTGGACTTTGTTCTTTCAGTAATTTCAGAAATTTTGCAAGAGTGATCGGGTAAGTGACTGACACTCGTCTTTGATTCTTTTCTTTTCTTCCTCTTCTTCTTCTTTTTTTTTACAATGTCGTATCTACCTCTCCCCTTGCATTGAAATGGCTTTGCGTGACCACTAGCCCATAGATGAGAGCCTTCTTGAAGCCTATAAAGGTTATGAGATCATGGCTTCGATTTCCAAACCAATAGGGGAGACATTGGCTAAGATTTGTCTTTTCCAAAATAATCTTCTCGTAAGAACCTTTGTGATGGCTTTAGCTTTTAGTTGTGAGAATGATGAGTGGGTCACTAGTCATTTGTGAAGCTTGGGCATCGAGATGAGATTTCCCTTTGACACTTTTGGGGTTGCCATTCCCAGAAATTTCAAAATTGCTCTTGCTTAGTGATAACACATGACGTCATCTCCTATCCCATATTGGCTGGAGATGAGCTGGCAATGGTCCTTGTAAGGCCATGGATACCTTCTCCCGATCGATGAGCGAGTGATCCATCAATTAGTTTCGTCCAGATAAGTGGAGAATAATTCATTGTGTCACCATTTTCCAAAAAATTTTGAGAGGGGCTTAAAAGGTTGAGTGGCCGGTCGGCCTGCTTGTGGGCATTCTGGTTACTAGCCTGAATCTCAAAGCTATTGTTGGCGTAGAGTGGGATCATTGTAGCAAAATCGTAGGAGGAGCATATACATATATATATATATAATCATGTATTTCGAGTTCATGAAACATATTTAACTGGAGAAATACTTATCTTCTGTCTTCATAATACAGCTGCAGTTGTGATGGCTAAAGGAGATGATGTTGCCAAGCAGCTGGCCAATCGAGCTAAGGTGAGAATTAAAGTCGATCATGCCGCCAAGGAAGAGAAGAGAACCAGAAAGAGGAAGCTCGTACCTTCTTTGGAAGTTCAAGCTTTTACTCCTTCTATAAACGCTCCTGTTGCTGTGCCTGGAGATGGTGCGGCTATTATTGCCTGCCCTTCTCAAATCCCCCTAGGGTCCTCTTCCGATCGGCCATTAGCTACGAGTCATTCCTCAGCATGCTTACTTTTCAAGGATGATCCTGACTCTGAGAGGGACGAATAGCTCATGAGCAAGGAAAGTCAGTTCGGTCGGACATGGTCGAGATGGGTGAAGGTGCCCAAAGGAGAATTCAAGATGCGGCCAGGAAGAAGGTTGACGAATTGATAGCTACAGTAGATGCAAGAGTTGCTGCCAGAAAAAAGGGAGGTGGCTAAGATGTAGTCGCGAGGATCGCCGAAGATCGGGCCTCCTCGCTAGGAGAGGTTTTGAAAAGTCAATTCAGCCCCGGCTGGTCTATCGATGATAAGGCCGTATCGAATTATTTATGCCGGGGCATGCTTCAAGAGGGTGATTTCAAGGCAATGGGAAACCTTGATGTACTATCCCGAGAGTGCAGTCTTTTTTAGCAACAAAGTCTGGAGGTATTTTTACCATATCTTCATTTTGAATAATATTTATTAATTTTGCTTCATCCGGCTGTTATTTTTTTGACTGACCGAACCTTATACTCCCCCCCTTTTTTCTTTTAGTTAATAAAAAGGGGTTTACATTTGCACGACATGGCTAACCTCTGTAAAGCAAAATTCAAAGATTTCGAGCGAGCAAGAAGAGAGGTGGAGGATAAGTGTGAAGCTATCAAAAGGGAGTCCTCTCGCACCCGGTCGAAGCTCGAAAGACTGAAGGAGGAGGCCGCTCGTCTTTTCCAGGACATGCGGGCTTGATAGAGGGAGGTTGATCACCTTAAGGTGGACGTAGCTCGCCTGACTGTCGAGAATGCTTTAATGCAAAAATTCAAAAAGGAGGCAACTAGAGTGAGGGAAGAGTGCGTACGGCTGTCTGCTAATTGCTCAAAGGTCAGAGAGGAGCGTGAACTTCTGCGGGGTGAACATGAATCGCTAAAAATCCTCTTGATCGAAAAAGAAACAATGTGGGGTAAGAAGCTCGAGGACGATCTTGCTGCCCAAAAAGAGGAGCTGATGGACCAACTGGGAGAGGTGCAGGGGCATTAACTCAGTTGATTTATACAGCCGAGCAATGCTTTCCTGAAGCTAATCTTAGCTGGATGGAGGACCTAGAGATTTTGCCCCGATCCCCCTTCTGGTGATAGTGAAGAGGAGAACCCCCATGATCCTGAATCACTACCAGCTACTTCATTAGAGGTGATCGATCCTAGTGCGATTATTTTGGCACCACCAGACCCTATTCCTACAGATGTTTCAGAGTCTTCACGACCTGTGGCTGATATAAATGTACCTCCTACAATTGTGGAGATCGTAGACATAGATGTTTGATCTTTCTTCTTCTTTTTGTATTGATGGTGTTTTTATGAAGAAATCCTTATATGTGCAAAATTTAGCGCATCAAAATACTCTCCTTGTATTATCTTCATGTTGCAATTTTAATTCAGACGTAATCTATCATAGAAAATTGTTAGTGGAGAATAATAGTTATCAATCACGGAGATTTTGGGGACTTAAGCATGGAGAACACATAAATTTGAATAAGGAGAGTACTTCATGAATGCGGGTATACTTTCCCAGTTATTTACGAGTCATAACTCCTTGAGAGTGTCTAAGCCGATCGGATCAAATTTGTCAGTCGAGCATGAATTATTGCTCAAAATTATTTGCCAAATGTAATAGATAATTTCGTTGATTTTCGACTGTCATATCAGCCGATCGGCTATTAAAGAGGTCATCTGTGGTGAATGATCTTTTTGATCTTATGGTGGGAGACAAAACTCCATTCTCACTCCCAAATGAGTACTTTAGCAACTCAGTGGTAGAGCACCCTTCATTGATTGGTTTTATAGAGGTTTTCTTAATGGAGAAGGCTCATGGCCTTTAAACTTATTTTGGAGAATTGGCGATTTCGTAAGTGGTGGAGCACCCTTCATTGATCGGTTTTTATGGAGCTTTTCTTAATGGAGAAGGCTCATGGCCTTTAAACTCATTTTGGAGAATTGGCAATTTCGTACTTTGAGGAAGGCAATTAGTCCATTTATTGTTCTTCGCATTTTGGGCTCGGGATAGACATCGAGCCTAGCGAGTAAACTAGTCAGATAGGCGTCTTGCATCTTTGGTTCGAAAATTACATCGAACTTAGCAGATGAACTTAACAAAGAGGAATGCTTTCATGTGCTTGGGATGAATTATCAAGCCCAGCGAATAACACAAGAACGAACAATTATACTTTTGCCTCAAGATGGACGTTGAATTTGACAAGTGGTCGTTATTACATTCTCATCGAGTTTATTCAGATTGGAAGTAGGGTATTTCGTTGAACGGGCTGAATAGATATCCTGCAATCATACATTTAATCCTAACAAACAAAGAAAAGAAAACATACCTTTTATGAAGATGAAGAAGAGTGAATCAAATGGAGAAAGTGGAGAAAATATTCTTTATTGAAGGTGAATATGATACATGATTATACATGGTGCTTCTTGAGTATGTCGGCTTCTAGTAATATCCGTCCCCTCAAGGGGCCTGATTCTGCACGAGTATCAAAGTTGGTGCGAGCTTTTTTTAAACATAGGAGTGGCGTAAGCGCCTTTCCCCTCCTCTTCTATTACGTCCGGATACTGGCATCTGTCGGATCGACATGCAAGCCGGATCCTTGTATTAGGGTTGAGTAAGGTGGCATACTCTGTCGCTTGGACAAAGAATACCCAACGAGCCGCCAAAGCTTGAATGAAAGCCTAGTGAATCTCCCCTTAAGCCGTGTCGGATGTTCGATATGGACCGTCCTACCATCATGGCTTTCTCTTGGTGCTCGATTACGAGTACATATACTTCTCTAGGTGCCTTATGATCTCCTTTTGGAATAACGATTCCTTCCTTAATTGGGATCTTCATTGGCATGTGCCACATGTTGGTGGTAGCTCTAGTTTGATAGAGTAGAGGCCTGCCAAAAAAGGTGTTATGGGCGAGAGTCATAATAATAGTTATGAAATTTACCTTATAGGCATAGACTGAAGTCTTCTGGCCATGTTTGACTAGGAACTCGACTGACCTTGCTTCTGGAATGGCGGTACTGTCGAGTCTTATGAACGATAAGGCATTTGATTTATGTTCTCCGCTCGAAGGACTCATGGCTTTATAAGCTCGTGGAGTAAATGCATTTACCGCACTTTCATCGTTCACCCATATCCTTCTCTTGTCGAAGCTATTGATTCGTGCCATGATGACGAGGGCATCCTCGTGAAGTAACAACACATCTTGCGTATCATCGTCGGATATGGTGATTGAGGTTAGCTGTTTAGGTATCTGGGCGATATAAATGCCTTTGTCCTTTGTTAGATTGGCGAGACCTATTTCATGAAATGCACCCCCAGTGATCATATTTATGGCACCGATATGCCGTTGACATGGGTGCACTTTCCTTGACCTTCTTGTTCTTAGATCTTCTGCCATCAGGTCTATTTCTTGTTCGCCTTCTAAGGTTCCTGGTGTGCTTTCTTGTTTCAGGGTTTGAGCCCTGCTCTCGGTGGGGAGGCCCGGCGTGGTGCGTATGCCAGTTACTGTAAAGGGGGTGCTACCTTGCCACCATGCGACGGTATCGTCAAGACTCAAGAGGAGGCTGTCTTTAACTGGTGATCCGAGAGACCTTTCTTCTTCTCTCGAAGGTTCAGATCTGTCCTGATTATGGTGACCATGCTCTTCTGGGAGCTGCATGTTTTTAAGATCTTGAGTCTGCCATGCCTCTCAAAGAAAGCACCAAATGATAAAGCTAAAAATAACTTTATCCTGCAAGGAGAAGAGCCAGTGGCCACAAGATCGGATAGATTGTCTACAAGGAGCAGGCAGATGACTTGGTCGGTCGAACAGTTGGGTTAATCCTGCAAGAAGAGGGAGCACCCGATCGGAAGCGGGCTTTAGCACTCCGAAGCTTAAGTCAATAGCTTTTAGAGAAAGAGTGCTTAGAAGAAGAGTCTCAGATATTCATACCTGGTGCCATTGTGTTTTGGCTACTTATAGGAGATCTTTGGAGGGGTACTTAAGTACCTTAGAGGGTGATAACCAATAGTCAGAGTAGGTGAACGGCTATGTGACAAGAGATAGATGGAGAGTAGGGGTGCTTGCTTGTGTCAGTGGATTGATGGGACGAGCTGTCCCATCAGTTCGGTCGGACATCACACTTCCCAGCGTTACCTTCCAGCTTACGCTTTATGTACTTGGGCTTCCCCAAGTATCGTTAGGCCATACTAATTAGGCCTTTGAAAATGTATTTTCTGTAGTTATCAATTATTATTATTATAATTAATTAGATTATCCATTTCAAAAAGAAATAAATGTATCTTTAAAGATAGGTAAAAAATGGAACACTTTAGAAGGAAAATCAGTAATATCTATACATCCTCCGTTAGAATGCATTCAAGTAAAAAATAAAGAAAAAACTCATTTTGCTGAACCATTTAAAGAAATAAAATCAAAAAATAAAGATGTAGGAAAATATTTAAAACATAAAATATTGCAAAATAATTTTTCTAACCAAATATTAGATACTATAGCAAGTTAATTAAATAGAGTATAAGAAATAGTACAAATGCCCAAGTCACAAACAGAGATAGGTCAAACATAAAAAACATTAGTTGAAAATCCACCTACTAAGTTAGAAACACCTTTGTTTAAACCTTTTAAATTTTCTCCAGAGACAACTATAAATTTAAAGGATGAAGATCCCATATTAAGAAAAGTAGAAGAAAAATTAGCAAAGATAAGTATTAACGATAAAAAAATTATGACTATTGACGAGGAAGCCACATCAGAAATAGAAAACATAGAAAAACAATTTAAATCTAATAATAAGGAATAATTTTCCATTAAAAAATTGCATTTCAATACTTATACATAAATACCAAAAACTCAAAATTATTATCCTAGGCCTACACCTCCATATACTCAATATGAAGAAAATAGATATCAATTAGGATATGATGATACTTCTTTATATGAATGGAACATAGATGGCTTAATAGAATATCAAATATTAAATTTATTACAAGAAATGACCATGATAGTTAGTGTTTATAAATCAAAAAGAAATAATGAAGCAGCTATAGCTCAAATGTTATTATCAAGATTTACTGGACAATTAAAAGGATGGTGGGATCATTATGTTACTGATGTAGATAAAGCTCATGTATTATCAGCTAGAAAAAAAATTGTTAAAGTAGAAAATAATATGCAAGTAGAAACTAACCAAGATGATATAATAAATACTTTAATATTTGCTATTACAAAAAATTTCATAGGAGATCCTCTATTATATCAAGAAAGAAGTTTAAAAATTCTTTAAAATTTAATGTGTCCAAAATTACAAGATTTTAGATGGTATAAGGATTTATTTTTAAATAAAGTAATGACTAGAATAAATTATAATAATACTTACTAGAAAGAAAGATTTTTAGTAGATTTACCAAAATTCTTTGCAGAACGAATAAGGAATAGATTAAAAAGAGACAATAATGTACTGTACCTTATAATGATTTAACTTATGGACAATTAATAAATATTGTTAATATAGAAGGATTATCAATTTGTACTGATTTAAAACTAAAAGCAAAATTAAAAAGGGATAGTATAGTAGGAAGAAAAGAATTAGGATCATTTTGTGAACAATATAAATATCAACAGATTAGGGCTCCTTCAGCAACTAAAAGAAAAATAAAGCCCAAAAGAAAATATATACTTAGAAGAAAATGAAGAAATTATAAACCAAAACAAACTTATCAAGAAAAACCAATTAAGAGAAAACCAAAGTATAAGAAATTTAGACCTAAGGCAAATAGAAAAGATATAGTGATTTGTTATAAATGTGGAAAGTAAGGACATTATTCAAGAGATTGTAAGATGAGAAAACGAATCAATAATTTAGATATATCAGAATAATTAAAAAATGAAATAGCTAAAATAATAATAAATGAAACTTCTAGTAGTGAAGAAGAAGTAACTTATTACTCAAAAAATGATTTAAATGCAATAGATGAAGAATTTTAAAATGATAGCTTAAAAAGTAATTCTGAAATAAAATTTTGTAGTTGTATAGGATCGTGTCAATGTAACAATATAAATATGTTAAGTAATGAAAATGAATTTTTATTAGACATTATAGATAAAATAGATGATCTAAAAATAAAAAAAAAATTATTTACTTAGGTTAAAAGAGATAATAAGTCCAAAAGAAAAAAAAAGATTTTACATCTTATAATCTAACAGAAGTATATAAAAGATTTGAAACTAAAAAAGAATCAACCATTCAAGATCTTTAAGAAGAAATTAGAATATTAAATAAAAGGTAAATATATTAAAAGGAAAAGTCCTAAATTTAGAAGAAGACAGTTTAAAAGTCAGTCTTAGTGAATCAATAAAAGAAGATAAAAAATTAAAAGGAATAGCCTCTTCTAGTATAGTTATTAAAAATATACAAGAAGAATATATAAATAGTTTATCTCAAGTAAATTATCAAAAATGATATATAAAATTAGACAGTTATTAATGATGATTTTCATTTAATTACTCTAGCTTTAATAGATAGTGGAGCAGATGAAAATTATATTTAAGAAGGATTAATCCTAACTAAATACTATGAAAAAACTTCTGAGCGATTAGGTACCGCTAGTGGATCTAAATTGATAATTTATTATAAATTATCAAGAGTAAAAATTTGTAATAAGGGATATTGTTTTAAAACTCAAATAGTTTTAGTAAAAAATTTAAATTCTGGAGTCATATTAGGAACAAGTTTTATCACTATGTTACATCCTTTTCAAATATGTGATAATGAAATTAAAACAAAAATTCTAGAGAAAGAAATTATTTTTAAATTTGCATTTCCTATAATATCTAGAGAAACTAGTCATGCAAGAAAAAATATACAGGAAATCAATTTGTTAAAAAATAATAAGCAAAAACAAATTAAATTTCTCATAAAAGAAATAGAAGGAAAACAAATAAAAGAGTAATTAGAAAGTCCAGAAATAAAAGAAAAAATCAAAGAATTTGCAAATAATTTTTCAAAATAAATTTGTGCACCAGTTCCTAATGCTTTTTGGAATAGAAAACAACATGTAGTAAAATTACCTTACATAAAAGACTTTGATGAAAAAAAGATTCCAACAAAATTGCAAGCAATTAAAATGACACCAGACTTAGAAAAGTTTTGTAGAAGAGAGATACAAAATTTAAAAGATAAAGGATTAATAAGAGATTCTAAATCTCCTTGATCATGTTTAACCTTTTATGTTATGAATGCAGTAGAAATAGAAAGAAGAACACCTAGGTTAGTAATAAATTATAAACCTTTAAATGCAGTTTTATAATGAATAAAATACCCTATACCATATAAAAGGGATTTATTAAAAAAGTTATATGATATAAACATTTTTTCTAATTTTGATATGAAATCAGGATTTTGGCAAATACACATAGACGGAAAAGATAGATATAAGACATGATTTAATATTTCTTTTGGACATTATGAATGGAATATTATACCTTTGGATTAAAAAATGCTCATTCAGAATTCCAAAATATTATGAATGATATATTAAGACCAATACATGAATTTTCAATAGTATACATAAACTATGTACTTATTTTTTCTAATTCTATAAGTCAACATGTAAAACATTTGAAACAATTTTTCAATTTAATTCATCAAAATGGATTAGTTATTTCTGCACCAAAAATGCAACTTTTTCAAACTAAAGTTAGATTTCTAGGACATGATATAGATCAAGGAACTATAAAACCAATAACTAGAAGTTTAGAATTCACTAATAAATTTCCAGATGAGATAAAAGATAAAAATTAATTACAAAGATTTTTAGGATGCTTAAATTATATACATAATATTTTCAAAGATTTAGGAAAATTATGCAAACCTTTATATAATAGATTGAAAAAGAAACCCGAGCCTTGGACTGAAAAGCATACTAACATAATAAAGGAAATTAAAGAAAAAATTAAAACTTTACCATGTTTAAATATTCTACACCCAGAAGTGTTTTTGATAATAGAAACAAATACTAATGATATAGGCTATGGAGGTATTTTAAAACAAAAACGAAAAGAGACCAATAAAGGAGACTTAGTAAGATTATATTTAGGAAGCTGGAATCAAACTCAAAAGAATTATTCTACCATTAAAAATGAAAATTTAAGTATTGTTTTATGCATTAAAAAGTTTGAAGATGATTTATACATGAAAAAATTTTTATAACGCATCGATTGTTTGTCAGCAAAATATGTTTTAGAAAAAGATGTTAAAAATTTAATTTCAAAACAAATTTTTGCAATATGGCAAGCTTTATTGAGTAACTTTAATTTTGACATCGAATTCATAAAAGGTAAAAATAATAGTTTGCCTAATTTTCTCTCTTGTGAATTTCTACAGGGAAAATGAGTTCAAACAAAAAAGTTTTGACAAAAGCCATATTATCAACAGGAACTTCATTATCATCAGGAAATTATCAACAGAATCCTCCACTTATGCCTCCTCATGTTAGAACTTTACCTAGACCTTTTATTTCTCCATCGCCATCATTTCCTCCACTTTAAAGACCTCAAACCTTTTCACCTTCTGCACCTCCTCGACCATATTCATCAGCTTTAGCATCTCTATCTTCTCCCTTTTCTCTTATTATACATTCTTCATCATGTCCAAGCCTAAAAATACTTCTCCTTATTTCCTAAATCAAAAGAGATTATTCATTAAGATTTTAGAACTAGAAGAGCTTAATATTTCAGAAACTCATTAAGATTTTAGAACCAGAAGAGCTTAATATTTTAGAAACTCAAAGTCTTTATAGATTGATAGGTTATTCATTCCCTAACAGTTGGCATTTTTTATGAGGAAGACCAAAGCAAAACTAGAGAGTATTATGAAGCCATATTAGTAGATACTAGCTCGGTAGAAATTGAACATAATTATGATAAAAAAGAAAAAAGATAGAATTAGTTATAGTAAAGTTAAAATTATCAATGTTATTACTCAATTAGAATGGGGATCCAGACCCTATCAATTGAAGACACTATCAGGATATCCTCCAAGGTTGGTATATAATTACTATGATTATCAAGAAGCTTGGTACAGAGCATTTTACCTAAGAAATTTTTAACATTCTTGGTTCTTTCACTTTCCAAATTAGAGAAAAAAATAAAAAACCCCTTGTAATTTCTAATTCTCTTTGTAACAAAATCTTAGATCTACAATTTATATTTTCAAAAGCTTGTATATGTACTCCTCCTTTAACCTCATCCAAAACTCCTACTTGTAAATTATTATCAGAATATATGTCATTAGGTATTTTATTTTAATTATGTCTTGGTGTGTTAATAAATTTTTAGATAGTTGTGCTATAGATTTTGATAATGATAAAGATGTAACGCCCCAAAACCCAAGCCGGTTCATAAGATTAATATATTGGAGAGTAGCACTTTTGATACCGGTTTGCAAGGCGATTTATCAAGAATGCAGATGAGCAAGTATAATTTCAAGATTTTGAAATTAATAATTGTAAAATAAGCATGAATTGGGAACTAGTAATAAGAAGTCAAAAACAAAATCCAGGAATAATAACAATAATAATAATAAGAATAGAAAACATAAAATATTTTAGTAGGGAGACCTCTAGATTTTTCAGGGAAAAAAAGGTTTGAAATATATTATGTACCAAAAAAAAAAGAAAGAAGAGAAGAAAAAGAAGAGAAGAGGGAGGGAGAGAGGAGGTCGGGATCGGAAAAGGGAAACCGCAGGCCTGATTGCCACACCCTCACCATCGGCGGCGTCACGCCAGTTGCTCCGGCACCGTTATTCTTGATTTGACGATCCCTCCACCAGCTTAGGCGTCCAACGCCTTTCTCTTCTCGATTCCCCTCCCTAGGCCGAGGTTCCTTTTCTCCTCTTCGGCAAATGGCGACGGCCTACCGCAACACCATCCACACCGATGAGTTCCTGGTAGTTAAGCGAGTCTAGCAGCACTTCTATTTCGATTTTTCTTCACCGAAATCAAGTAGATCGTTGACGAACTCAACCGTGACTTTCGGCATAGATCTAGGCCGTAAACGGTGTCCATTGGGCGCGTGACCACCGCCATTGGACTCCTCATGACAGCGGCTACCTCCAAATGATTGTGGTCCCACACCGACGAAGCTCCGGTGAGACTCCGGTGAAGTTTCGATCATCGGTCCGGTGAGTACAGTAACTCGATTTCTTGGTAAAAAATGAAGGATTTGGATTTTTAATTGGTAAATTCTCTTAATAAAGGTGTATAACACAAAAGATTGAGTTTTTCCTTATTAATTGTGTGTATATATATATAGTGATTGGTTGAAAAACACTTTTGATAGATATATTGGACCATATAGAACCGAAACCATTTAGAATATAGAATCATGAATGTAGTTATATAAATAGTTAGATTTGGAAACATTTTGTATAATAAATAAAGAAGTATAGAAGTATTAATTATAGCTAGAGATCATTAATAAAATGGATAAACAGGTAAAATTTAAGGAATGGTTGAGTAGGTAATTATTAAAATGGTTGATTAAATATAAATTATGGTTGTAATTAAATCCTTATCGTTTGGATGATATGGAAAATAATAGAATGCAAATACATGCACATTATAGTCTACAATAGGTGTTACAAAATGCATGTTTAAGGGTGGAAACATGCTAAGATTTGGTATAACATTTGTTTGTTATTGGCAAATTGAGTTGCCTGTTGGTAGTTAGTTAGAAACAGTGTGTGCTCTTTTCTAGTAAATATAGAAATTTCCATATGCTTAAAGAATTGCGAAGGTACATTTTTGTGAACTAATTATGAATTTAAGTGAAGTTTAGTGCAATTGAAGGATGTGTCCATAACTTAATGAGTACTAAATTATAGTATTTAAGCAACCAAGAGCAGTATATGTACATTTGTATAAGTACATGGTAATATGTATTTATGAATGTTTTCTAGTGCAGTTTCTTGCTTATGAGTATAAATTTGATTATATAAAGATATTATCATGTTTATAAATGGTTTATGCTTGAGTACATACATGATATGCTCAAGTCACTTATGTATACCCATGTGCATATACGTTCATAAAAACAGATAATAATAATAATAATAATAATAATAATAATATTATTATTATTATTATTATTATTATTATTATTATTATATGATACGTATTCAGTTATATATCAATGATAAATAAGTTATGTATCAATGATAAATAAGTTATGTATCAATGATAAATAAGAATGCTATTGCTTAAGCATATTGATACTATAATGACTAGCCATAGGGGTTTATACCATGATAGAATTATGGGATTTGAATATAAATTTTATTGGGATTGTTGACACGCACATGGAATGGGGATGCAGGGTCACGTCAAGTGATCTGGTTCTCGAGAAGTAGGGTCACACCAAGTAATCTGGTCCCATAAATTGTTGACACACACATGAAATGGGGATGCAGGGTCACGTCAAGTGATTTGGTTCCCGGAACGCAGGATTACGCCCAGTAATCTGGTTCCCTGAATATTCAATTTCATGAATTCACCACGAGCTAGGGATGCAGGGTTACGTAAAGTAATCTGATCCCATGAGTATGTAGTTCCATGATTTCACCATGAGATATGCTGATTATATATGCATGATTGATTGAAGTAACCAATATCGTACTCTGTGTTGTACGGTCCCTTCAGTGCATAGAAATTATTTACTTGTAAGAGAAATAGAGTTAATTTTATAACATAATATTCAAGCTAAATTAAGCAAGATGGTATCAATTATTAAGGCTTTTATGAAACCAATAAAAATAAACATGAGTAAGGTGTTATTTATAATATCAAATAACTTCCCATTCAATATCAAGTAAAAATATGCTAACACTAAATTGTATTTTAAGTACTATATGGAACTTTGGAATGGAAGAACTACGTGGTTCTGATTCCCTAAATGGGATACGTAGGAAGCTTGAGAATTGATATCTCAAGTGCGAACCAAATTATATTCATATAACTATGCACGTTGTAATAAGTACATTTGGATCTTGGTGATGAAATTCTTATTTATATAATAGTGTATATGAGTATATGTTTATAATTATGGTGAACTAAGTTTCTATGTTGAAGCCAATTAAATAAACTGTGTTAATGTGGCTTGTATATGAAGAAACTTTTAGTATATGTATAAACTATGTGATGGATTATAAGAATTTGTTGTAAATAGGCTTGTGATTTAAATATCATATGAATTCAGTGAGTTGTGTGAATGAGCTTTAAATGAACTGTGTTTGAATTGTGGTGATTGTGTTAAGATAAAATTATAGAAGTGTTGTGTTGTTGATGGAAGTTCTGGAGTTGAAGGAATGATATTGGGAGTGTAAAATTTAGTTTTTGCAGGTTTAGGTAGCATAAATTTTAAGCTGTCATGCTGCCGAAATTTTATTTAAGTCATAATAAAATTTATAGCAATTGAAATGACAATTAATTGAGATTCTGAAAGTAGTTATATAATCTTAAAATATTTTATATTCTTTTCCATAGGAAGTAGCCATTAATAGAGGAAGATCCTGTCGAAATTTTGATAGAATAAATAATATGTTAAATTAATAAACTTTTTAAGTGTAGTCAACCCTTAGAGTTGATCCTCACAAAGAGATCCAATCCAGTGTGTGACATCCAGTATCCGGGTCTTTTAACTGGCCGGGTACGGGGTGTTACAAAAGACATGCTTTTATTAAAGAAAGAATTAATTAGTTTAAAAGAACATTTAATTAATGAGCATGAAAATTTTCATTTAGATTTTCATTTATATGAATTTTGTAATTGTCAAGATTTTCATTAGAAAATAAATTTAATTGATATTTTAATTGATTTTGTTCCAAGTATTCCCGCAAATCATTTCTTCGATATAAAAAATATTTCAAATAATGGATAGAGAAAAAAAAAGACAAAAACTTATAGAAAGATATGAAAAATTTTGGAATGTTAAACAAAATATTTGTAAATTTAATGATCAAATATTTCGATTAAAATTTTATCTCATAGTTATCTTATAGTTTATCATCATATGTTGCATGAAAATAATATATATGATTATAGAGGTTTTAATCTAAATATAAAATTAGTCAATTCAATGTTAGATTTCTTTAAAGTAATAGTAAAACTTTAAATATGGAAACACTAAGAAAACATATAATTGAATTACAAATTAGAATTACTAATATAATAGAATATAATAGAGAATTAGAAATTCAATTAAGATGAGAATATATAATTAAAAAACTTGTAGAAACTTTTGAAGTAATTCCAAATTATAATTTATGTAAAAGAATATAAAGGTTAGAATTTTTGATAAAAATATATAATTCAAGAATACAACTTTTCAAAAATAAAATCAATAGAATACCTTTATGTTAAAGGATGGAAAATATTAAAAGAAAAATTAAAGATATAGATAGATTAATAGATCAGTTAAGAGATGAATTAAAAATATTTAGACCCAGGTTAGCTAATTTAGAAAAGGAAATTTTAGTAATAGAAAATTTAAATTTACCTCCCTTTTCAGATTATTATAGATCAATAGAAAATATTAAATATATGATTAATAAAAATAAATATTTAATTAAAAAATTAGAAAATAATAAAAATTTTATACCCATATGTTAAAATTATAGATTTTTATAAACTATAATTCTGTCATTAATTAATCCCAAAATACAAGTTAAGTCTTAGAAAACCCCTTCATAAATTAATCCTAGAATAGAAGTTAAGCCTTAGAAAACCCCTTAGCAGGAAAGATTGGAGCGGGGGGTGAATTTGGATAGGATATTGTTTGTGTAAATTTTGAAAAATTTTTGAACTTCTTTCTTGATATAATAGAGGATCTTCTACAAAATTTTTTTGTAATAGCAAATATTAAAGTATTTATTATATTATCTTATTTAGTCTCTATTTGCATATTATTTTCTACTTTAACAATTATATATATATATATATATATATGTATGTATGTATGTATGTATGTATGTAAATACATATATATGTACATGTATATACATACATACATATATGTGTGTGTGTACATGTATATAAATATCTATATACATATGTGTGCGTGTAATATATATATATATATATATATATATAACATGGATTTTGTACAATGACATCTAAATAATTAGTACATTCATGCAAATGATAAGTGGATATGAGATACAAAAGATTGATATCCCATGAATCAATATCATGCCTACATAAAACACAATGTACAAGCCTATGTCATCAAAAGAATCTTTATGTATATGATATTCACTTAAGAAATGGCAACTCACTAAACGTTGCCCCCAACATTTTGCCTAATATCTGGTCTAACTTTACTTGAGTAGTTTAGACAAAATACCCTCAGAAAATTGAGTGAGTATAAAAGGAGAATAGAAATCTTAGGATTTCTACCATCGGGTAATTTTAAATATTTTCTTTACATATTAACAATAAAACATGAATAATTTACCTGTGAGGGAGAAAATATTCTACTCATGACTGTGTCATGAGTAGATGAAACAAATAATTTTAAAGAAAAATTTTCTTTATATCAATTTTTCCCGTATATTTCATCTACTCATGACACATCATTCCCATACAAATATTCTAAATACATATAAATGTTAATAGTTATAATGCTAAATTCGTAAACAACCATATCATCAATAATTACATATAGGTCAATTACTTTAAATATAAACTGCCAAATCCTGCGACTCCAATCCTTCTTCATGTACATGCCATATCAATCCTCTTTCATCATATCCTCGGTTATCTATCCTTGCACACAGTCAATAAACTGCGTGCTAAGCAACATTGTTGCTAGTGGTTGATATAACTACACATAATTTTATTTAGATAAATTTTTATTTTATTTTTATTTAAATTCGTATTCCAATGTTTTCTTCTTTTTCTATTCAATTCCAATTTAAATCTACACCTTTGCTCCTGCATTTTCCGTGTTTACTTTTGGTCCAAAGTCTCTTTTTGATTTAGTCCTCAATTTACTTCTTTGTCAAAGTTTTTACTACTTTATCCTTTAATTTCCAATTTTGACTATACTACACTTTCCTTTACTATTTACAAAGTTTCATTCTTCCTCATATTCCATTTAATTATTTACCGAGTTTATTTCTTTTCTTTAGATTCTTTCCACATTTCCTTCTTTATTACTAAATTCTATACAGTTCTCTAATCAATGAAAAATTATAATTAAACTCTTGTACTTTTTATTTACTATATGTGATTCCATTTATTTTCTTTCCTTTGGCCGTTTAACTTTTCAGCTTTTAATTTCTTATTAGTACATTTCTCCTTTATTTAATTTTACTTGTCCCTTTATTTAAGTAAAAATTTTCAATTAGATGCTTAGAATTTCCTTTACCTTATCTTGCCCTAATTAGCCTCAACTTTTCATCAGTCTGGCTTCTTTTCACCTTTAGTCCTGCTTAGTTGATAAACTTGCATTTTAGCCCCCGTATTTATTCTATGTGGTGACAATTCATGGTTTGGTCTGTAAACTTTCTATCATTTACTATCTATTTAATCAATTCAATTTCTATAACTCTTATATCAATGCCAAAATTTTGATTTTGCCCCTGCTCCATCACGTATTTTCGTCTTTGTTCTTTTTAAGCTTGATAAACATATTTTTCCACTTTAATGCTCTTTTAATCGTATTTATGATTTTCTTTATATTTAATTTACTTTTGGATCTCATCTTCTTCTAATTATCTTAATAATAAATTTTTTCCTACTTAATTTCAATAATCTTCCGGTTTAAGTGGAAACTTCAATCAAGTCCCTAAAGTTTGAATTTTACCCAATTTTGACTAAATTTTGACTTTACGATTGACTTTTCTCAATTTTAACTAGTTTGGCCTCCATTTTAACTCGATTGACTTTCTTTGACTTTTATTCTAATTTAATTGCATTAATTGCATCTTAATCCTTAAAATTTTTCCTTTAGATGGAATATTACAGTTTAATCCCTGTAACTTTTTTAATTATGGTTTTGTCCTTTTTAATTAAATTGACTATTTTAATCGTATTTTACCACCAATTGACCATTTTACCCTAAGTTAATCATATAATTACGTTTTCACCCCTATTGAACATATATATCTCATTTTATTTCATTTTATTTCATATTTTTTAACATTGTTAAAGTCGTAATTACTCTCTTTTATCGAGTTTTCATGCAAAATTTTTATTTTGCCCCTAGTTATTGATAGTAAAAAAATCATGAACCAGATAAGCGGATGAGCAAATCCAGTGTATGGGAGTGACCATACAGCTAGGTATGATAGGATTCTACTCCCTAGTATATCAGTATAATGAGCTGGCTAACAGTATATTCACACTTTCTCAGTATAGTTATGGTATAGTAGCAATGCAATATACAGAATACTGTGGGGCAAGTACTCCTATTGCTAGCCATACTATCATAGAGTCTTGGGTCACCCGCTGAACACTAAGGGCATTATTAATTACCATATGACATTATATTTTTGCATTGTTACTTTTTTTTATTTTTTTATATTATTATTTTTATATCATATAAATCATTTTATGCCTCACTTGCATTCACATAAGCTTACAAATCACATATTCACCTTATATATATTTATTATCATGATAATTCAATTAAATTAAGCCATTAATCCCATATACACTATTTGGCCAATAAGCCAATTCACACTTACACAATTTTCTTTCTCCAATTCCATACTATATATATGTTAATATTTAATTTAAGCCATAACGTAATAAAATATGCTAAATTCACATAGAAATTCTCAAGTTTCATGTCTTTTCACTACTATGTAACTATTACATAATTTGATACACTTCTCATTTTTCATTCTCATTAATATGATTGCATTCCTTATATTTTAGTTTATCTAATTTTCACTAAATACTTAATTAAAAGTCAAATTATATTAAGGTACCTTAACGTACGATATTCAATCAACATAAAAGGGACCCATTATACTTTGTATTTTTTTTCATATTTTTCATGTCATTTATATTTGTAACCTTAAATCATATATGTATATATCTTCCTTTATTTTACCTTGTTATTTTTTTATTCTTTATGTGATCATCATTATGTTTCGCACCTAATTACATATACATATATTATTTTTTATTTAAATATCGTCATAACTTATTTAATTACAATTTTAATACTAGAATTACTTTTAATACCTTATGAATTGTCAAAATATCATTATGTATTTTACATAATTTCATGCCCACATATTATCTTGGACTCATTTTTTTTATGAAACATTTATTTTCCTCTGTATTGCAAAAATTACATTTAATACTTTATAAACCATTAAAGTTTCACTTAATGCTCCTTAAGGTATCATTCGGCATTACCCAAATTTCCCTACTAAATACTTAATTTCTTTTATAATTTAAGTTTATTACATATTAAATCATCATATTATGTGGTCTCTTTAATTTATTTCACTTTTATCTTACAAATCAAATTGATACATAATGTAAACTATATCTTAAAATTTAAAAATTAAATTAAATTAAATTAAAAGTAATTTGTATCCACATACCATATTTCCTTGCTCTAAATCTTATGAATATCCTTTCTTTGCCTTAGCTCCTTACAATACCATCACCTTCTTCACTTTCCATAAATGGCCAATAATATGTATTAACAAAGCCACCATTATTTTACCTCCTTAATTCAATATAACTACAAAAATATAATCTACATACCTTAAATTACCTATTAGAACCCTTGAATCAATTTAAAAATATCAAATACACATACTTAAATTTTGAGACATAAACTTTTCTTCTTGGATTACCATCACTTTCTCTCACGTCTACCACCCAAATTGAAGATTAGAGGCTGCTATAATGTTGTAGAGGGGCTGAAATTAATCTAGGAGGCTTGTTTTTGGAGACAGAATGGATGAAAGATGAAGAAAATGGTAGGTTTATTAAGGGAGAAAAATTGGTTTCAAGAGAATGGAGAAAGGAGAACGAAATTTCTAGGATTCTCCAATATTTGTTGATATTTTTTGCCTTATATACCTTGGTTTAATGGGCTGATCTGGTTCAACCAAAGTGGTTGGACCTAATTTAAGCCCAAAATTGATTTTAAGCCCATTTAATGCACTTAAAACTATTTCTTTCTCTTCCCCATTCCAAATTCACCCAAAATAGATTTTATAATTCTTAAAATAATAAATTAAGCCTTCATACAAATTTTTGGCCCAATTAGAGTCCATTTTTCGGTCTAATTTACTCAAAACAGTCCGATAGGTAAAATTTTGATGTCACCGAAAAGTTTATTTTTTTTACCAATATATTTTAAATATATTTTAATGTATACTGAAAACTTTTGTAATTTTTAGATATCATTTGCTATTTTTAAATTTTCACTGAAATCTTAACTAGCCCTTTTCTTGGTTTTTAAACCATATTTCTGAAATCAGTGTTCCCATTTCAAAAATGCTTCAAAATATTATCCTGAGTGTCTAGACATATTCAAAAGAGTGTATTTAAAATTTTGGAGCATTTGGAGATCGTTTTAGTGTAGTTCAAGTTTTAGAGGAAAATTTGGCCGGTCAAAAACTCAAAAATTCAAACTTGTCAGAAAAATTAATTTTCACTTTCAGATACTAATTTGAATCATCTTTAGTAGATCTGAAAACCTTAGAAATTTTTAGAGGTCATATGCTATTTTTAAAACCTTGGTCAACCCTTTTCTCTATTTCTTGATCTCTTTTCTGAAACCAATCTTTCAATTGTCATAATGCTTCAAAATTTTATCCCACATGTAATAATGTATTCTAGAACACATGGTTAAAATTTCAATCCATTTTGATGCCGTTTCGATATACTTCTAGTTTCGACGATCTACACAGCTGGTTCGAAATTCAAAATTTCAAAACTATCAGAATTACTGTTTTTCAGTTTCTAGAGTGTCTTTATGCTATTTATAAGGTGTGTGTGAAATATGAGAGCAATTGAAAGTCTCTAAGCCACTCAAATGTTTAGTCAAACTTGTGGTCAAACCTTATGAGCAATCGTGAAATTTTCCTTTAACTGCTCATATGAAGGCCTATTTGACCTCAATATCTCCTCAAATTATACCATTGGACTCCATTTACATGTACTTTCATAATCTGCTCTTAAGTCACACTGCTTGTCGGGTCATCTGTCTCGAATTTTCCTAGTCCGAGCATGTTTAAACTTTATATTTTTCCAAATCTCTCAACTCTTTTCAACTTCATTTGTTCTAAAAATTCCCCTGAAATTATCTTTCGTGCTCGTCAACATGTCAAACACTAGTTTCGGGGTGTTACACTTTTAAACATATCACATTCATATAATAACTTTGACATGTTTAAGTAAGATTAGGCCCAATTGATAAGTGGTCAAAGTTACACATTTATACTTGATTTTTGCATATTTTTATAATATGATTTTTAGCAAATCTAGGAACTTTTCACTTGTTTTGTGATTTTGACCATTATAGGATTAAATTGGTAAGAAATGAGCAATTTATGGCTAATTAGAATTGATTTGTAAAAACCATGAATATTTGAAGAAGTTTAGAAGCAAAAAGCTAAACCTGGACAAAATTGGATGTTAGCCTTGCCTAAGGCTAATAGTCAAGGGTAAGCCTTAGCCTTGCCTAAGACTAAAGAAATGTCGACCAGGATAGAATATTTCAGCAGACCTATTTTACGCATGAGTTTCTCTGGCCGCCAAGAGTATTCCAACCATTTTTAAGAATTAGTGTGCTATATTTTAGGGATTTAAAGGCAGTAGTTTTAAAAAATTTGGATTCTATTTAATATTTTATTTTATTTTCCAAGTTTGGGTAGGTGTGATACACGTTCTCTTTTTCGATACTCGATTTCACTCCTAGAACCAAGGGATCATCGGACTCAATGGAGGAAACCTTTAACCTTTGGTAGATTAGTTCCACTTTTAGGGCCTGATCAGGTTGAGGCTAGCTCGCCCGAACTGACCGGTCACTTCGTGACAAAGAAAAGGCCTAACTCAAGATGCCGTCTCGAAGTGTCCCCATCTTATTGCTCACAATCAATAGCCAAGAGGTATTTGTTGGGCACCACAAGGCTAATTGTGAAGAATTGTCACCAAATAGAACATTAGGAAAAAGGTGTTCCGACCTCGTGAGGCCAAAAAATCCAGAGATGGTTCGGAACTCCGCTCTTATTTTTACCTTTTATAAATGTAACATAACGTCTTTTAGATTAATTGTGTTATCCCTTTTCTTACATGCAAGATCAAAGCAAATAAATAAATTAAAGGCATACCCAATCACGTAATAAAGCGGTAAATCATGGCATAAAATAAAACGGTAAAGACATACATAAATCAAGCAGTTCATTGCAACATTTTTTATAAGGACTTTGGTCCTCGCATGTGGGTTATGAAGAAGCATTTCATTATAAGAGTTTGAAGACAGGGACTTGCTATTCTAAGTTTTATTTAGGAAATGTCCCATGTTATTTAATTATATACAAGAATCATTTACATTATTAAAGGCTAATTTTTACATGTGAGTTTTCTGAAAAAAATATGCACATTGGTCTGATTTTATTAATAAAATATTCCAATTCTTTACTATAAATATTTTTTATGACAATTTTCATCCGCGGTCTTAAAAAGCCTTTTTATAATAAAGAGAAGGGATTGTAGATTGACATATAGTTGATGTGACTTCAGCAAGTGCACTAAATCAACAAGCAATATATGGCAATATATTTAAGACCCCAAAATATTGAACCCAAGGGATAAAGGGCTGCTAAGTGAGATATCTAGAGTTAAGCGTGATTAATTTAAGACAAATTTCCAAGTTTTCGATTGAGAGCATCCTAAATCTAATTGACAAAATAAAGAAATAATAAAGCTAATTAAACTAAATATTAAAACATTAATTAAAACATTGCCAAGGTACTCTAATCCTCACCATACCTAATGCATTGAATTAAACCACAAAATAAATCTATGGCTTAAATATGGACAACCCAACTAAACCCCTAGTATCCCATTCCAGAGCCTATTACTCTACCTGCTCGATTTCCTATTTCAGAGCCTACTACTTTAACTACCTGATTTCCCATTCCAGATCCAACTTGATAACCAACATAAGAATGGGTCCCAAGACCTAGATATGAACTAGTATCCCATTCAGGAGCTCACAACTTCAATACCCATTTATTCTTCAACTATTTTTGAATCAAATGCAATCTACAAATAGAGTTTAAGACCTCTATTCCAAAATCATCGAGGACTCTAGATGTAGAAAACATAAGAACAGAACATGGCAATAACCATTCCATACAAACATAATAATAATTCATTCAAATGAAATAAAATGATCAAATGCTCAATAAAACAGATAAATGAATAATGACAATGAAGAATAGAACATTCAAGCATATATAAATCAAAGATAGGTTCAATCCATTACATAGATATGGGGATTCATAGATCCCTTAGTAATAAAACTACAAATTAAACATTAATAAAGTAAAAGGAGAAATGAAAGAAGAAACCCATGAAGTCCCTTGTAACTGATGAAGCCCCAAGTTGAATCTAAGCCTTCTCCTCCAACTCTCCAGCAAAATGAAAAATAAAAATTATTGTAAAAAATTAAATCTAACCCTAAAAATTGCATTTAAAATAAATATAATATGAAGCTTACATTAAAATAAATCTACACTACAATCGGGCAAAGTAGTACTGTAGCATCAGCACACGGCCAAAACACTTTGTTTTCAGCTGTATACACCCTTATGGACTGAACAATTTCAAACTTTGCATTGGACATGATGGAGATAAATGGTCTCAGTTGAGTCCCTTAGTGAAATGGTGCATTTTGTAAATCTGCAAGGCACACAGGTGAGATAGATGGTATCAGCCGAGTGCAAGTTAATTTCTGCACAAAATGTTAAAATTGCACCATTAATCACACAAAACTTCAAAATTCTTAACATAATCCTAAGCACAAAAAGAGGAATTTAATACTAAAAAATGGAAACATGTAAAATGAGACACAAACACGAACAAAAACACACTATAAATAAATACTAAATCAGAGTTATCAAATACCCCACACTTAACTTTTGCTTGCCCTTGAGCAAATGAACAAACCACATTCCTACATACTCAAACTCAAGGAGAGAAATTACAAATTCCAAGAAATTAGAACAATACTTTAGTAGAAGTCACTAAACGAAATTCTAAATTGAAAAGACTCAACTAGACCATACTAGCTAATCTCCTCATGTGTGTGTGCCAGGCCAAAACAATTTAAAATAACTTTTAAAACAAAAATTTTAGTGCAATTCGACAACCGAGAAAAGAATTCATGTGTGAAAGATTGCACACGTGATTTTGCTCTTAAAACTCAAGAGATGCCATATGCCTCTTCTTCAGCACTGGAACCCAAATATAATCTTTGCACACAACTCTCAACAAGAAAAGATCTTCAAGACTTAAAAGGTTGTAATGTGGCTAAGTTATGGCTATCAAGAAAAGATTAAGATATGCAAGTTAGAATTGCCATTCTACCTCAACTCACCCCTTTTCTTCTTAAAAGTAAGACTTAACTATACCTTTATTCAATAATCATTGCCAAACTTAGATATCCAAAATGTAGAAAAAAAAGCATAAAAAAGAAGAAGGATTCTCTCTGAAAATTTTTCTAAGATTATAGCTCAATTGATGTTTAAAGAGCTTAAAATCCTCCTATACACATCGAGTACCCCACACTTAGATGGAACCAAGATTGGTAGCTTTTTCTTTTTAGAGCAATCATTTTTTTTTTCATTTGATAAGCAAGGACTCAATAAATTATCTTTAAACAAGACCACATTCTGCAAATTTTTAATCTCACTTAACAATGGCAATGTATCTCCAGTTTTTGAGTCTAACATTTGAAGCACAACCCTTTATTTCATTCACTGGCATTTCCCAATAAAAACTCTTTTCACTCCCTTTTAGAATGATTAGTTCAAAAAGAAGGTAAGACAAAGGCTTTATAGGCTTGAGGGATTAAAATGCAGGTGAAAATAACAAAAATAACATAGCATGCATTAAGCTTGCTCAAAAACTGAAAAGGGCTTGCAAGGGGTATAATATAGCAAAGGTAGGTCAAAAGTCTTTTAAAAATTGGTTTAAGAAAGAAAATTGCCTAAGTCATTTCTAATATCATTTTTGAGTTGCTTAATTGCTTTGAAGGGTGATGAGGAAAGTTTTAGCGCTCTAGAATTCCTACTCAATTACCTTCAAACACTGGTTTGATTAGGAGACTTACTAGTATCGATCTAATTGAAACTAATCGATAAAGAAAAATTCATTCAACAACTAACCACTTTCTCGCTATTCCAACTAATCTAAATAAGGCTTTCTAATTGTAAGTTAAAGATTTTTTACAATAGGAACAAATACAAGGGTAAACTAACTAAGGTGCAAAAGTATGTAATAACAACAACAAACAAAAACACATATCACAACTAAACTAAAATCAAAACACAACTGAAAATTAAACTAGAAATAAAAAAATAATAACATAAACTATAAAATTAAAACTAAAACAATAATAAAATAAATAAAATACAAAAAACATAAAATTAATAGAAAATAAAACACAAAAATAGCTAAATGAGGTGGTTCATGTTCATCATGCCAAAATTGATGCAAATGCATAAGAAACAGGGTGCTTGTATTGAAAATGCAGATGAGAGAGGAGAAAATGGAATGGAATGCCAAAAAATTAAGCACTGCACACAGTTAAGAAAAATTAGTCTCAACCGTGTACACCGTTATATAACTAAAATGCACATTGCACATAACCGAGACAATTTGTTCTTTGTTGTGTGCCCCCTTTTGGAACTAAAAATGCATTTGGCACACGGCCAAGACGATTTAATCTCTGCCATGTGCACCAAAATTTTGCAAAATTTTCAAGTTTGCACCCACTTTCATGCACATTAACACACTCATTTCTAATCTTATTTATGCAAAAATCAATGCTCAAATGAATCACCACACTATTAGCAAAGACACAAGCAAACACTAAAAACTTAAAAGTAAAAACAAGCAAACAAAATAAATAGCTAACTAAAATGTAGAGTTAGAGAATTAGTTCTAGTTTAATGAGTCTCAGCTCAAATCTTATTACTATTTGGAGGCTAAGCTTGTGATCCAAATGTTGGTCTCTTCGAACTTTATTCCTCATTTTCCCCCATCAGTGGGAGAAATTTATTGAAATTCACCAAAGCGGGAAATATCATGTCTTCGATGAAGTACCCCTGCACCTTGGATTCATCCAACACGTACTCCACCGGCTCTTTTATCCTTAACAGACTATTCAAATGGACTGAATTCAGTGCTTCCACTTAAGAGTTGAAGCATTCTTGCTCTTTTGGGAAAGAATTCTTCACAAGAGATTGACATTCATTCTCCAAGCTATAGGCCTTTTCTTTAACAATGATTGGTCCCTTCACCAATTCATGCACCCCACACTTGATTTCTTCATTATGTACCAGTTGTGCATGATTCAATTCATCTTTATTATCACCATCATCTTCATTTTAAACCAAAATACTCTAGAACTCCAATTCAGATTCTAGCTTTTTGATTCTTGACTTCTTAATATATGCTATTGAGTTTTTAACAAATTCTCTTGATTCTTGATCTTTTCCTCTTGAGAATTAATTATGGCCTTCCATCCTTCTTTTTTAGCTCTAAATTACTTCTCCCTGCTTGCAAGCAAGTTAAGGAGAACTTGAATTTTGGAGGCACTTGACTCTTGTGATATTCGCTGTGAGCAAGAATCATTAAAAGATGGCAATGAGTAGATTATTGAAGGTTGATGCGAGCACTGTAGTTCTTGTGTTTCTCTCCTTAACTCTTCCATTTGCACTCTTAAAAGAACTAATTCATCATCTTGGACATAATCATACATTAGTTGAAAATGCAAATCTTCCTGCAAAGAATAATAGCAAATAAAAAACTAAGCTCAAATAGAGATGTCAAACAAACAACACTATTTATCCCCAAAAACAGCACCAAAAACTTGATGCGATCTCAACAAGTGCACTAAATCGATAATTAATATAAGGAAATATACTTAGGACCCTAGAATATGTAACCCAAGGGATAAAGAGCTACTAAGTGAGATATTTAGAGCTGGACGGGAGTAATTTGAGACAAATTTCCAAGTTTTTCATTGAGAGTGTCCTAAATCTAAATGACAAAACAAACAAATAATAAAGCTAATTGAACTAAATATTAAAACATTAATTAAAATACTGCCAAGGTACTCTAATCATCCCCATACCTAATGCATTGAATTAAACCCTAAAGAAATCTATGGCTTAAGTGTGGACAACCCAACTAAACCCCTAATATCCCATTCCGGAGACTACTATTCTAATTATCTGATCTCCCATTTCGGAGCCAATCTGATAGCCAGCATAAGCACGGGTCCCAAGACCTAGATATGAACTAGTATCCAATTTTGGAGCTTACAACTTCAATACCCATCTATTCTTCAACTATTTCTAAATCAAATTCAATCTACAAAGAGAGTTCAAGACCTCTATTTCGGAATCATCGAGGACTTTAGATGTAGAAAACATAAGAACAAAGCATGGCAATACCCATTCTATACAAATTTAATAATCATTCAAATGAAATAAAATGATCAAATGCTCAATAAAATAGATAAATGAATAATCACAATGAAGAATAGAACATTTAAGCGTATATAAAATCAAAGATAGGTTTAATCCATTACATAGATATGGGGATTCATATATCTCTTAGCAATAAAACTACAAATTAAAAATTAATAAAGTAAAAAAAGAAAGGAAAGAAGAAACCCACGAAGTCCCTTGTAACTTATGAAGCCCCAAGTTGAATCCAAGCCTTCTCCTTCAACTCTCCAGCAAATTGAATAATAAAACTAAAACTAATTGTAGAAAATTGAATCTAACCTTAAAACTTGCATTGAAAATAAATCTAATCTAAAGCTTACATTAAAATAAATCTACACTACAACAAAAAATAAAGAGAAAACCCTAAAAAATGGAAGCAAAAAACCCTAGATCTAAAAGTGGCTCTTCCTCATTTTTTAGCCAAAAAAATCTTAGCTTTTATAGCATCAGTAGAGGCACACGACGGAGATACTTTGGTCTAAGCCGTGTTCAATCGGGCAAAACAGTATTATAGCATCAGCACATGGCTGAGATACTTGGGTCTCAACTGTACACACCCTTCTGAACTGAATAGCTTCGAGATATGTATTGGACACGACTGAGATAAATGGTTTTAGCCGAGTCCTTTAGTGAAACAGTGCATTTTGTAAATCTACAAGGTGCACAACTGAGACAGATGGTCTCAGCCGAGTATAAGTCAATTTCTGCACAAAAGTCAAATTACACCATTAATCACACAAAAACTTTACAATTTTTAATATAATCCTATTTAGCATAAAAGAGGAATTTAATACTCAAAACACCAAAAACACGCAAAATGAGACACATACATGAACAAAAACACACTACAAATAAATTTTAAATTTGAGTTATCAGTAGCGCTCGCCCGGTTGTACTCAAAAAATGGTTACCCGTAGCGATGATGATGATGATAATAATAATAATAAAGGAAAATATATAAAAAGGCAAAGTGAAATAAGTTAAAAATAAAGACAAAAATCTAGCACGTATGTCAAAAATGCGTTAGCGCGCACTAGACGACATACGATTAACTTTTTTATTTTAAAAATGAGAAGACATATTTTGGGCCGTACATCAAATGATGCACATGTGTGCATCAGGTGATGCATGGCCTTATTGGCCTAGCGGAGGCTAATTTTCTTCTCCTTTTAAAATAAAATCCTTGCCATTAACAAATCCAAAAGGGAGCAAAAGGCAATATTAAATACAAAATACAATTTTTAAATCAGATCTTTCGAGAGAAATATACAAAAGTAATAATAAAGGGGATTTTCACATGAATAGCCTAGTAATTTCTACTACATGGAAATATACCCTTGAAAAGGGTTTTGCAACCTAGGTCTAGACAGAAAGGAATATATGATGAATGTTCAGTAAATAAAATTGATAAATAAAACTCATAACATCCAAAATAGCAAGTGTATAAATTTTATATGGTTGAGAAACTGAGTTGAAAAGAGGAAAGCTTTTTATAGTACCTTCAATGTACTTACTCGATTAGATCACTAGATGTTGGATGCATGGACCCTTCTTGTGTTGAAACAATAAAAAACAAATTGAAAATATAAAGAACTAAGTGCCAAAAATGACCTTTTAAACTTAGAAACCTTTATGACAATGAGAATACTTCTAAAATAAAAAATTTCAACCTTTTTCAAATTAATAGGCCGATTCCTTATATAAGGAGGATTGCATGGGTGTACACAACCGTATGCATGGGTGTGTAAGCTTATAAGTCAACCCACTTGTCGACATGTATTTAAAATATTCACCAACTTTTAAGTTGCACGGGTGTGCAACTCAAGTGCTTTAGGCCACTTGCTTGAGAAGGTAAGATTCTTATGATGCACGGCCGTATAACCCTTGAGTAAGGGTGTGCAAACCTAAAAATGGAGAAAAGCTAGCAATTTGGCCAAACAATGATGATATTCTCTTTGTGCCTTTATATAGGTGTGTAAGGCTTAAAACTTGCTTAATTTGTCTTTTAAGCCCTCAATCGAGGATATATCTCACTGTTTGACCCTTTACTCCACCCTATCGCCTAAATCAAGCATGAAAACACTTTAAAATATTTTTTGAAAAAAGGTTTCAACATAAAAAGGCCTCATTGTCCTTGATCTGCTGTCTTTTAAGGAGCTGTTTTTTTTTTCATTAAGTAACCCTGACAAAAGCTTTCTCAGGACCTAGTGTCTATAGTTTCCCCCAAATTTGGGGAGACTAGTATATATGAGAGCCTAGGTGAGCCAAAGTTTAGATTAAGAGAGAGAGATGCTTACCTTAGAAGGCGATCTCCTTATTGCTTCTTAAAAAGGCTTGATTGGTGACTGATGCCAATCTATGATGTGTTCCTTGGTTCAAAGGTGATTTTGCTTTTGTAGCTATACCCTGACTTAAAGACGATTTCACTCTGTGGCTCTACCTCAAAGGTGATCCCACTCTATGGCTATGCCTTGATTTGATACCGATCTCACTCTGTTGCTATACCTTGATTTGAAGGCGATTCCACTCTATGGCTATACCCTAATTTGTAAAAATTTTGTATGTGTTGGGATTGCTTAGATCTGGAGTTAACTTACATGACCACACCACTTGCCTCCTACAGCGGAACAAGTGCCGTCATAGGCAGCGCTCATGAAGCTGCACTGGTCAATGTTGTGTAGCTAGTTATATCCTGTTTGTCGTTCATTTGCAATGTTAAAAAGTTAGATTGGAGTCTGTTGCCCCCTGCGTGGCTTGACATTACAATCATTTACATTTCCTTATTACAATATGATATGTGGATTCTGTTAAGTCCATTGCATGTTTATTATTGTTATATATGGTTTATTATTAGTCAATTATTTTTTCCCGTGATTGAAGCATTTCAAATTTGTGATGTACTTTTTAGAAATAAGCAATATCACCTTATAGCACAATGCAATAAATATACTAGGAAATAAGTTGTATCAAACATGACAAGTAAATAATAATCCAAAGATAAATTCAAAAGAAAATCCCTAACAAGTTCAAAACAAATCCAAAAGAACATTGACCGGTGTCTAGCAAGTGTACTAGATGGGCTAGTAATATAGGAAAATGAAGATTAAGACCCAAAATATCGAATCCAAGGGAAACTTGTGTGTATATGAAAAGATTTTGAGTTTTAGAATGAAAATTATGTGTAGAGAGAGAGAAGAGATCCCAAAAGTTATAATGAAAATTTAAAACCGAATCAACACAAGTGACTTGAAATAAATAACAAGAGTAAATTTAAATAAAAAGGACAATCAATATTTAAAAGCAACTTTCACTAAGGGACTATCCACCTTAACCTTTTATTGCAATGACTTAAATTCTTAAAAACACAAGTAATTATGGAAAACTAGATCAATGAGACCTGATACCTTGAATCAAGAATATCTTTCTTGAATATCAAACTCCTTATTAAGAACAATTTAACATTCAACATAAAAATCTAGTTAACTTCCTATACTTTCATTAAACTCTTTTTCAAGAAAATTCAATTCCAGTATATTCCTAGTTCCTCCTCTCTTAATATTAATCAAAATTACCAAGACATAATCATCTCAAAATAGGAAACAATCATGCATTGATTCAAACAATTAATCCAGGAACAAGCAAATCCTTAATGATGCTTAAATCAACTCTTAGTTATTTAAACCAATAAACCAACAATCAATCCAAACACAATCAAGGATAAAAATATGCTTAAAACCGAGAAATAATTAACTTGGGTTGCATTAAAGCTCAATTAAGTCATCACAACAAAAGATTAAGGATTCAAGTATCCTTAGCAAAAGTTAAGACAAACTACTCACACTTCATAATTCAAAGATAAAAACTGAGTTAAAAGAAAATTACAGAAACGTAAATTAACTATGAATTCCACCGTAATAACTAAAGGCTCTCCTCAATTGACTCTCCTAACTTGTGTCTTGAGTCTTCCTTTTATAGGCAAAGCAGAGGCACAAAATAAGAAGTTTTAATCCACCTCGACTTCCTTAATTGAGCATCAACAAGCTTCCTAATTTAATTAATAGAAGACTTATTAATTCAGTAAACCTCCTTGAATTGGTTGAATAAATGTTGAAACCACCGAATCACTTCTTCTAAATTCTCAGCAAAAATTCATTCGGGAGAGTTAAGAATCAAATTCCATCGAATTGCCCTGTTTTGGTCTTCAACTAAGTGCATTCGGTAGAATCACTTTGTGTTTCCACCAAATAGGCTTCCTTCTTCTCTTTTAAAAGAGCCATTCGGTAGAATCACAAAGTGATTCCACCGAATGGGCCCTTACTGGACTCCATACGATGCAATTCTTCAATGCTTTGCTCTTGTTTTTGCGAAATTAACTTTCTCGTCCTTTAACTTTTCTATTTTCTTTCAATTTTACACCTAAAAACACAAATAAACACAATTAAGCTCTCAAATCACAAATTAAACTCTAAATTAACTAAAATACTATAAAACTAACTCAAATAAACTAACTAAAAACACTTAAAAACATAATCGAATGCACACTTATCAAATACCCCACACTTAGCCTTTGCTTGCCCTCAAGCAAACTTAAACCAACCGCATTCTCAAATTTGTCAAACTTTAACTAAGAATTATGCAATTCAATAAGTTTATCATTTAACAAGAGCACTTAACAAAATTTTAATCAGAATAGCTTTAAACAAGACAATATGAGCTAGTTTCCTTGTGTGTGTGTAAAACCAATACATTTTAAGTTCTTTTCAAAACCAAAACGCCAATGTAGTTTCATAGCCAAGATTTCGAATGAATGTACACCTAAATGTACAAATGGTTTCGCTCTTGAAACTCTAGAAATACCATAGGCCTCTCCTTTAGCATCGGAACCCAAAGGTCATCTCCGCTAAAACAACTCAAAAGCTACTTAAAATCACATAAGTCTTTTAATGGTTGTAATGGGGCTAAGGTAGTGGTTAACAAAGACAAGATAAAAGATATTCAAAAAGAGTTAGCCACTCAATGCATTAAATAAATCAATGCTTTAAATTCAAAGCTCTTGTCCCCATATTATTTTACTTGCTAAAAATAGTTAAGAATAAGATTGCAATTCTTTAATAGAAGAAGAAAGCTAATATTTGCAATAGTCACCCCACACTTAAGAACTTGTCATAGACTGTATTATTTTCAATCTTTCTTTCTTCTTTCTTTTTCTTTTTCTCTTTTTCTTTCTTTCTCTTTTTTTTTTACCGAGAAACAATGTTGAGGGTGAAAGAGAACATAACTTGATTTCAAAAATAACTTATTCTCCTAATCTCACTTACTTGCTATTCCCATAAAAGAACCAGTTAAATTTCCATTAATCCATCCAAAGCTAGAGTGGCAACTCCATTAAAGGAAGACAAAAAGCTTTTAGGTTATATGGTACTTAATGAGGTAACAAAGAAAAATTAATGTGACACGCATTAAGCATGTCCTTGTAAGCTCAAAGTGGGTTAACAAAGGTCGAAAATATGTATTATTGTAGGAAAATAGTCTATATTAGGCTCAATAAGAAAAAAATTTTCCTAGATCATTTTCTAAGTTGCAATGAGTTGTTTTTATGCTTCAAAGGGTGATGAAGAAGGTTCTAGTGTTCTAAAAATTCCTTACTCAACTATTTCAATACATTGATTTTTCTTTAAGTTCAAAAACTGGTCTATTATGCTTAAGATTTTGGAAATTAACAAATATATGCCAAGTTCAAATGCTATTCTAACTAAAATTCATTAAACAACTTGTTCTACTGCTAACCTAAAAATTTTAACTCATGCACATTCTAAGTTTAAAGTTCAATATGTTCAAAATTTGAGAACAACTGGAGCATACTATAGTTTAAGTGAAAGTTATAAGACAAGGTGCTAATTTAATAGTACCTAAAGTTAACAAAACAGTAAAAACACACCAAACTAACAAAACAAACTAAAGTGCTTAAATGAAAGAGAGTGAAGAAAGTTTCAAATTCCTGCAAAATTGCTTTTAGATAAGCTCTACCCCCCCTCTCAAAATGTTGCTGTCCACAGCAACTATCGTCACTCAGCTGGTGGTAATGGTGGCGGCAAAAAGTGCTTTTTGAAATTGGTAGTGAAAACTTCTAAATTATGCTTCACTTCTAAAATGTGTTCTTGCAAAGTGTCCATATGTCCCTCTAGCCTATTCATCTTGGTGTTCATTTGAGTGGTAAAAACCTGTAATTGATCAGATGGTGCCTGTGGTGGGGGTGCAAGATTTTCAGGCTTAGATTCTGAATCAGATGTTTTAGCTCTATTTCTTCCTACGGTAAGTTCATGAAGATATTCTGCCTTATCTGACCAATGTTTCTGTGGCTTTTTAATCAAAATCTTCATTCAAGCCAACATGGCATAGTCCATGTAAGATGGTTTTCCAATAGACTTCCTTGTATCCATGTAATTTACCGCTCTAGCCATAATTGTTGCCATCAACCTAGTGCTGTTGCCTTAATTTTAGTGCTCATTCACTGTAACTCCTCAATTTTCTAACACAAAAGTACAACCTTATTGATTTAGATTTACTCAACCATTCATCTTAGTAACATACATTCCTCATTGTTAATGTTTCCTAGGCTTCCTAAGTAACTAAATATAGTGATAGATAGGAACCTATGAAGAATCCTAAAAGGATGACTGCTTAAAGCCTGAGCCTTAAGCTTGCTAGGTTTTTATTAGACTAGATTTATAGGATCTCGAATGAACTCCTAGTTCTCTTGTGGTGTAGCATTGGGTAGTTCACCTATCACATTATCTGGGAAACCTAAATGGGCAGCAAATTCAGAGAACAACATGTAATAGGTTTTTCTCCGTAGCTTGAAACTTATTATACCAACATCTTGCTCATTTTCATGGGACAACTTAAAAGAAGTAAAAAGTTGAATTGTAACATATGAATAAACTTCTGGATGTTTGTCAATGAACCATTCCCATCTAATACTAGCAATTAAAGGGTAAACCTCATTCCAAAGATTTCCATCCGAGATATCAAGATAAAACTCCTTTAAGTAAAGTGGCTTGACATATTTGAGTTGCTTGAAATACTCAAAAATTTTAGCTTTGTCCTCATCAATATAGGTAGGAATAGACTTCTTGGATGTTGATGCTTCCGCTTCTTTAGACTTTTTAGATGACTTAACTGGTGCTGCAATTTTAATTGTCTTATCCTTCTTTGATGCCTTAGATGTGTCAACCTTCTTTACTTTCTTGGAACTCACTGAAAAGATACAAACAAGGAAAATTCCATTAAGTGAAATAGATAATCAAAGGATATTGTTGACCAAATTGATGCCAAAAGATAGTGAGATAGTGAAACAATATGCAGCAATGAAACACCACAACAATATGTATCAATGCAAGAATGATTTATCAAAGTAATGAGATGGAAAATCTTGGCCTAAGTAGTGAATTTGTTCTTTGAGACATTTCATCAAACATGTTATGTGCACAAGTTCACAAGCCAAAATAATATGAAATCTCAAAACTCTAGCACCCTCAAAATTGATCATCAACACATAATTTATCACCAATGACATTTAACATCCCAAATTAGAACAATAGTAAGCAATAAAAGTGAAATCTCATGAAGAACACAACCCAATTTCACAAATGTAAGCTATGAATTTGTATGCCAAATGATGAAATTGGAAGAAATTAAACATTTACTTGTGATGAACAGATGGTGAGCAACAAAATCAAGAAGAAAATTACACAAGAAAATTTGATTCGGTAGAATGCTTAAGTGGGTGGAGGAAGAATGGAAGTGAACAAGCAAGAGAAAATGAGCAATTCGGTGGAATGTGTGTGCAAATGGCTATTTATGATGGACTCGATGGAATGAAAGGACCCATTTAGTGGGATGAGGATTCTCATTCTATCGAATGGTCCTCTATTGCCCTTTAAAGCTTAAAAATTGGCCAAAAACACTAAGTACACATGTGGGAAACACCATTCGGTGGGATGAAGAAGCATTCTACCGAATCATGATGTCCCATTCGGTGGAATCAAAATTGATTCTACCGAATGGTCCATCACTGGACTACACGCCCACACTTTAATGAATTCAATCTTAAATTAGACACATTCCCATTCAATGGGATTAAAAGGTATTCTACCGAATGCTATTTTTCTACAACAATAAACACAAAATTTTATTAGCTAAGCAGAAACTCATGGTATCATCAATCGTTGGAATGACACTTGCTATCATCAAATGCCCACATACTCATCCAAATCACCATAATTTGACCATATTCTAAATTTTTTAGCCACATTTAACTTGCCGTCATTTAGGCTGCAATCTTCCCTCTTCTAAATTGATCTGCTAACTATGCACTATGCTCTATGCAACAACTCCAGGTTAATAGCTCTACCTTAAGATTGGTTTTCTTGCTAATTTGCACTCATATTACATAAAAAACTTTACCACTTTCTTGTTCTCTCAAGAAATTGATGTCACTTCACAGAGCACTTCCTAAAACTAAAACCAAAATAATCAACATAATTGAAAACAAAACACACACAATTAATCCAACTGAAAGCAAACAAAGTTAATGTATTAAGTAAACTACAAGGAAATTAGTTCTGAGTTTAACAAGTCCTTATCTAACTTTATTCCTCTTATGCTATTCTTGAAATACCATTACTGCTTCAACCACCTCCATTCTTCCTTCAAAGTATGGCTTCAATCAATGTCCATTCACTTTATACTCCTTGCCATCTTTTGGACTTTTTATAATTACCATGCCAAAATCGCTACTAGACAAAACTTGATAAGGCCCTAACCATCTGGATTTCAGTTTGCCTGGAAACAAACGTAACCTACTGTTATATAATAACACCATCATACCAGGAATAAATTCTTTATATTTCAAATGCTTATCATGCCAATGTTTTGTTTTCTCCTTATAAATTGCTACATTGTCATATGACCATCGTCGAATTTCATCGAGTTCATTGAGCTGTAGCTTTCTCTTGTCTCCTACACATCTCAAATCAAAATTTAGAAACTTTGTTGCCCAATATGCTTTATGTTCCAATTCAACCGGTAAATGATAATATTTTCCAAAGACAATTCTAAAAGGAGACATTCCTATAGGAGTTTTAAATGCAATTCTATAGGCCTAAAGAGCCTTATCCAACCTATAATACCAATCTTTCCTAAAAATATTGGCAATCTTTTATAAGATTAATTTTAACTCCTTATTAGATACTTCCACTTGCCTATTTGCTTGAGAGTGATATGGGGTTGTTATCTTGTGTTTAATGACAAATTTTCTGAGCAATGTTTTAAATTGATAGTTAACAAAATGCTTTCCTGCATCACTTATAATGGCTTTTGGTGCTCTAAATCTGGTAAAAATATGTTTTCTAATAATTCAAGCACCACCTTGGCATCAAAAGTCCTAGTTGTTATGGCTTCTACCCATTTACTCACATAATCTACAACAACTAAAATGTATTAAAATCCAAATGGGTTTGGAAATGGCCTTATATAATATATACCCCAAACATAAAAAATTTTCACTTTAAGTATGTTATTCAAAGGAATTTCATCTCTTTTAGAAATATTTCCTACTCGTTGACATTTATCACAAAGCTCAATGAATGATTTAACATCCGAAAAGAGAGTAGGCCAGAACAACCTGATTGGTGAATCTTTTGTACCATACGATTAGGTCCATATGTCCTCCAACTTCTCCTCCATGACATTGTCTCATGATGTCTTCTTGTTCTCCCTTTGGAACACATATTCGAAGCACTTGATCCGAACAAATCTTGATTAGGTACGGATCATCCTAAATATAGTGTTTAGCATCTGTTTGTAGCTTTTTCTTTTATTGCCAAGTGAAATCTTTGGGAAGATAACCTCTTGCAAGAAAATTAGCTATATTAGCATACCAAGGAGTCACAAAGTTACAAGCATAAATTGCACTAATATATTCATCAGGAAATAAATTAGCAATTTCTCCCTTTTCAATATTGGCATGATTGAGTCTAGAAAGATGGTTTGCCACATAGTTTTAAGCTTCTTTCTTGTCTTTAATCTCAACATCAAATTCTTGTAAAAGCAATGCCTAGTAGATAATTATTGGTTTAGAATCCTTTTTGGCAAAAAGGTGTCTTAATGTTTCATGATCCATCTATATTGTGACTTTGGAACCTAGGAGATAAGATTGAAATTTGTCAAAAGGAAATACAATTGCTAGAAATTCTTTCTCCATGGTGGTATAATTGACTTAAGCTCCGATGAGTGTGTGGCTTGCATAATAGATAGTGTAAGGCCCCTAACATGACCCTAGTTAATTTGCATATTTGTAAATGATAATTTTGTATGAGTAAGGGTCAATGGGGTAAATTATTATTGCTAATTGCATGAAAATAAAATTTATGAGTAAAGTTTAATATTAGTTGAGGATGCAATTGAAGTAAAAAGTATTGTTTTGGGGTAATTTTGCAATTACAGTATCTTTAAGGGGTAAATGTGAATAAATGATTAATTGAGAGGTCAATGTAAGAAAAGGTTAAATTGGTGAGGTTGAATTAAGAATGACTTAAATGATGGGGTATGATTTGTGACATGCAAGATTTGGTGGGAAGTCTTGGTAACATGCAAAATCTTAAAGGACCTAAAGAGAGATTTGCCAAAGCACTATATATAGATGTGTGTGTTAGTGGAAGGAAAGAGAAATTAAAGAATTGTGAGAGTGTGTGTGTGGTGGTCGGCCATTAGAGAGGAAAACCCAGAAAATTCATCTCCTTCATCCTTCCTTCACTCCTTCTAAATCATCTCAAGAGAATTAATGAGAAATCTTGTGAGTTCATTAAGAGTTTAAGACTTTCAACTAAGGTAATGTATATGTTAATGAACCCATCATCATCTTCATCTCTTTCTTTTCATTTTGATTGAAGAAGATGTTGTATAAGTGTTGGATTTTGAATGATGATGATATTTGTGAAGGAGAAGAAGAAAGAAGGAAGAACAAAGGGAAAGACATTGCTAAGGATTGAAAGATTTTGTGATTTTGGCTAAGGTATGGGAATTTAGGGTTTCTCATATTGCTTGTGAATGGATCTTTTGGAACATGATGTGTTTTGCTTGAAAACTTGAGAAATAAACAAAGAGAACATAAGATGAGACATGCATGTGAATTTGATAAAATTCTGGGTTTGAGTTCTTTTGACCTATGAGTATTGTTTTGATAATATCTGGAGTTTGAAAATAGACATTGAGGTGATTCAAAATGGGACTTAAACTAGACCTATAGACAAAGATTTTATAAGAAGAAACCATATACGAATTCTGTCTTTAAATGGGTATAAATCCAGTTTGAATTTCGGACAAAGATGCAGAATTTGTGAGCATGAACAGTCCTTAGTATTTTCTTCATATCTCGAGTTATATAAATGATTTTGAAGAGATTTTTGATTTCCTAGAAAGTAGACATATAGGGCTACAAGTTTGTAGAAGAAAGTATTCTCTAAAAATGATTATTTAAAGGTCAAAATTGCAATACAAGTTGAATCTGTAAATCGGCCTCTGGACAAAATATATGTCACGGTTACCAGGATTTCCTTAGTAACCGTGACCTAGTCCAGTTTTTAGTCCAGAATAGAAAAGTAACCTATCTCACGGTTACTAAGGAATTCATAGTAACCGTGAGCCCCTTTTGTACATATATGACACGGTTACTAGGATTTTCATAGTAACCGTGACCTAGTGCAGTTTTTAGTACAGAACCGAAATGTGACCTATCTCACGGTTACCAACAATTTCATAGTAACCGTGACCCCCTTGAACATACCACACGGTTACCAACAATTTCATAGTAACCGTGACCTATTTGTCCTTATATGTCACGGCTGTCAAATATTCATAGTAACCGTGACCCTTGCTGTTTTACTCAAAATTCACAGAAAGGTTTCAAATGAATAGTAATGATTAACTAAACTGTTTTTATCGAGAATTTAACAGGTTTTTGATACAAAAATACATATGAATAAAGGTTTCAATCAAGTTGTAAAGATGTATGTATATCTACCTTACATGTTGCAAGTTAAATGTATTTATTACATGAAGACTTATCGATAATTTGTATAGTACTTGATTCATACTTGATGATGAAGGTGGTTATATGTATAGATAAATATGCATATAAGAATGCATCAATTGTATGCGAATGAATCTACAGGTACGTACAATGATGATTATGGAGTGATGATTAAATGTCATGCCTACATGTTATATATGAATGTATGAATATGTAATTGCCCATGAAATAGAAGATATTTTGGCATGACTAAGATTATGTATAATGCTTAAAGAGAACATGCTTAATTGTATGAGATGATGATTATACGTCATGCTTATATGTTATGATGCAAATTTATAGTCTCATGGCTTGATATAACCTAGCATATGAAATGTGCATATATTTGTTTATGCACCAAAGAACTCATAGTATTACAAGATATTATACATATACGAATAGTACACTATGAACATAGTCTTAATATGTGAATTTAACAAGAATATAATTATGCCTGCGATAGAGTTTCTGTTGTGGATAGATAGGCGCCTATAGGGAATTGCAGCTGCCAAAGTCGATCCTGCTGGATCTTACACAGCCCATTAGGGTTGTTTATTTTTGCCCTCGTGTGGGTGCTCACGTGCGAGCATTTGACCGGTCCAAAGTATAGTTGGCCCTACTTGGGTCCATAGTTATGATATCTTCGGATATCTATCATTTGATACCCTCGGGTATCCACCGATCCCGTTATCCACTCTTAGAACTTAGGCAGGCTAAAGTAAAGCAAATATGTTTCACTAATAAGCACAGTATGAACTTTGCATTTGATATTTGATTTATTATGATTAACAATGATTGTTTAAGCATGAAATGATATCTGTTTACATTATATACATATCTCATTATGAAATGTATGAATTCAAGTATGCTGAATTTATTGTGAAAGGTTATCTTGTTATGTAATTTATTATTATTATTTTAAATTGTTTGTTTATTCTATATTTTTGACGACCACTGTGAGTGGTTGTCATTCATGTTTAGAATTCCCCACTAAGCTATATAGCTTAGCACGGGTTATTTTGATCCGTGTAGGTTTTTGGTAGTCAAGGCTTTTGGCACGGGAACTATTTTTGCATCAGGACAGGCCAACACCAGTCTATAGAAGTGGATGTAGAAATCTTTTGGATAAACCTTGTTTAGTTCCTTACATGCTTAATATGTATAAGAGTTAGTAATATATATATATATATATATATATGTAAATTATGGAAGTGAAGATTGTAATAAGCTCATAGTGAAAATACTAGTATATGCATGCATGATGAAATTAGAATTACTTTATATAAATGTATTGATATGATGAATGCTAAGCATGAAAGTTCAATAGCTACAGTATGATGATATAGTCATATGACTTGATGAATTAAAATGGCATAGTTTGCAATGGATATAGTAAACATGGGATATAGGGTGTTACAGATAGTATAAAAAATCTTTTCCTTCCTTTGGCCTAACACCACTTCCACAACATAGTTACTAGCATCACATATGATTTCGAATGGTAAACTCCAATCGGGTGATATAATAACAGGTACTGTGATTAACTTTTATTTCAACAGGTTAAAAGCCTGCAAACACTCATCATCAAAGTTAAATGCAATATCTTTCATCAACAAATTGAAAAACGGTTTAGCAATCTTAGAAAAATCTTTAATAAAACGACAATAAAAACCCACATGACCAAGGAAACTTTTAATACCTTTAACACTTGTAGGAAGAGGTAATTTATCAATAACATCAATTTTTGCTTTATCTACCTTAATTCCTTTTTCAGAGATTTTATGTCCTAGAACTATCCCTTATTTTACCATGAAATGGCATTTTTGCCAATTCAGATCAAGATTAGTTTCTTTACACCTTTCCAAAACCAATTCAAGATTATTTAAACATGATTTAAAATTATGACTATATAGTGTAAAATCATCCATAAAAACTTCATTAAATTTTTGAATAAAATCATGAAAAATGGCCATCATACATCTTTGAAATGTAGTGGGGGCATTACACAGACCAAAAGGCATCCTCCTATATGCAAATGTACCATAAACGCATGTAAATATGGTTTTTTCTTGGTCCTCCGAGGCTACTGGTATTTGCATATACCCCGAATATCCATCTAAAAAGTAATGAAATCTATTTTACACTAATCTTTCTAACATTTGGTTAATGAAGGGTAAAGGAAAATGATCCTTTCTAGTGGCATTATTTAATCTCCTATAATCTATGCACACTCACCATCCTATTATAATATGGGTTGGGATTAATTCATCTTTTTCATTAGTGATTATAGTCATTCCCCCCTTTTTAGGAACAAATTGAATTGGATTAACCCAACTACTATCAAAGATAGGATAGATAATACCTACATTAAGGAGTTTAAGTACCTCTTTTTTCACCACCTCTTGCATAGAGGGATCAAGTTGCCTTTTGGGTTGCACCACCGATTTGAAATTTTCCTCCATTGGTATCCAGTGTGTACAATAACTAGGGCTTATACCTTTTAAGTCAGATGTTTCCCAACCAATAGCTCCTTTATGCTTCTTAAGTACTTCAATCAGCATCTTTTCTTCCAAACCTATCAACAAAGAAGATATAATTACTGGTTTTGCGTTTTTCTCTAAAAACACATATGTTAAATGAGAAGGAAGAGTTTTAAGTTCAGAATCTCCCGTATGAGGGGATAATACATCCTTCATATGTCCTTCTTAATTATGTTCTCTTTCTAAATCCTAAATTATCATCTTTTCTTTTGTCTCCACTTCATCTACATTCTTGGGTGCATTAGACATTTCTTTAGCTCATCTTCCAAAATGATTTCCTTTTGCTTTTCTTCTATACATTATTGGACTTCATCAACAAAACAAATTGATTCCTCAAAATCATAGGATGGATGTTTCATAATTTTATTTACATTAAACACCATTTCCTCCTCATTAAATCTCAAAGTGACTGTTTGCCCATGAACATATATTAAGGCTGTTGTTGTGTTCAAGAATGGTCTTCCAACTATTAAAGGTACTTTTCTATCTTCTTCCATATCTATAACCACAAAATCAACTGAAAATATAAAGTGTCCAACTTTTACCAATAAATCCTCAATAATTCCTTTAGGCCTCTTCAATGATCTATCCGCCAATTGTAATGTCATTTTGGTTTCCTTCATATCTCCCAAATTTAATTTCCTGCAAATAGAATAAGGCATTAAATTTATGCTAGCACCCAAATCACACAATGCATGTCTTACAAAATTTCCTCCTAATTTGCATGGTAATGTAAAACTAGCAGGATCTTCTAGTTTTTCAGGGATTTTGTTCATTAGGATTACACTACAATTTTTAGATAATTGGACCGTTCCTATACCTTCCAGCTTTTTCTTGTTAGAGCACAATTCTTTCATAAACTTAGCATATTTAGGCATATGTAATAAAACTTCGATAAATGGTAAATTTACATGCAATTTTTTAAACATGTCTAAAAATCTATTTAATTGCTCATTTTACTTTTCTTTTCTAGTTAAAGATGGAAAAGGTAGTTTAGTTTCATCAAGCACAGTAGATACCAACTTTTCCTTACCCTTATTCTTCTCGACAATACAAGGCACTTCATCAATAATTTTTGAGTTATAAATACTTACTCCATTGTTGGTTCCATGACTTTAGAAGTACTCTTACCAATTTCAGTTTCTTGTACCTCTTTTCCACTCCTCAAAGTGATTGCCTTATTTTCCTCTTTCGGATTGTGGTCTACATTAGATGGAAATGTCCCTTAAGCTCTATTGGTCAATGAGTTAGCAACCTATCCCATTTGGTTTTCTAGATTCCTAATGGATGCATCTTGGTTTCTCATCCAAATGTCTTGAAATTTTCACCTAGCATCTTGACTAGACATATAAGCAGTTTGGGTGGCCATAAAATTGGCAAGCATTTCTTCTAAGTTTGTTTTCTTTTCTTGTGGGGGTGGTGGTTTTTGAAATCCAGGTGGTTGATGAGGTAGTGTTTGATGGTTAAAATGCTAGTGTGGTTGTGCTAGATTTTGGTATTAAGGCTGGCTATTGGAAGCTAAACTTTGATTGAAAGGGGGTCTCGGTTGAGAATTTGATGTAGAAGTTTGATTACCTTCTCTCCATGCAAAATTTGGATGGTTCCTCCATCCTGGGTTATAAGTATTGCTATAGGGATTTAAGGCATTCACGTCCTCCACTACTCTTTCCTTATTTTGCATAACCCCTTGATTTCTTGCATAAAAATCAGTTCCTTTAGACAAAGCAGAAACATTATGAACTTTTAGATGATTCAATTCTTTAGTTAACAATTCTATTTTAGCATTTAGCATGGCAAAATCATCTATGCTATGAACTCCCTGTTTCTTTTGAGTGGCCCTTAAGCTAGCCAATTGTGCATCATTAGTTGCCATCTCATCAAAAAGTAGGAATACTTCTTCAGGTATTTTGTTCATGAAAGTGCCATTTGATGCTGCATCCAGTAAAGATCGTGTAACTTGATTCACACCTGCATAAAAATATGCATCAATTGATAAACAACAAATTCATGGTATGGACAGCTTTTTAATAGTCTCCTAAATCTTTTCCAAGCCTCATGAAATGACTCATCATATAACTGTTGAAATTCATTGATGTTTTTCCTAATGAGGGCAGTTTTGGTAGGTGGGAAGAATTTGCACAAGAACTTTTATTGCATTTATTGCCATGAATGGATAGATTGATTTGGAAGCATTTGCAATCAATCCCTTACTTTACCTATTAGGGTAAAAGGAAACAGTTTAAGTCTAATGGCATCAATAGACACATTTGGTGTTTAAACTGTGTCACTTATTTCTAAGAACATATCTAGGTGTTGTGCAGGATCCTCTATTTCAGAACCTAAAAATTGATTTCTTTGCACTATAGTGATGGTAGCAGGTTTAATCTCAAATGGTTGGTTATGAGGGATCCTAATAGTTCTATGTTCTTCATTCCACCTAGGAATGGCATAATCCCTAATGGTTCTAGGTCTAAACCCATTCCCTTGAGATTGATAATTGCCTTGCTCATTCTTATGTTGTGGATCTTTCACCTTAGCTGGTAGGTCTATTATAAGAGGTGGATCTCTAAGGATTCCTTGATCTTTTAAATTCATGTTGTCTTTCAACTTCATAATCCTATGAAATGTCCTCTCAATTTCAGGGTCAATAGGCAAAATTGGTCGATTCCTTATCATAAACTACTGACGCCTGCACAAATAGCAAACAAAATCATAACAAAATATATTAGAGGAGTTAAAAAATATAAAATTCACTATAAAACTTAAAATAAATAACACATGCCAATGTAGTCCCTGACAATGACGCAAAAAACTAAACTGATGTCTAGCAAGTGTACTAGATCAGCTAGTAATATAGGGAAATAAAGATTAACACCCCAAATATTAAGCCTAAGGGAAACTTGTGTGTGTATGAAAAGATTTTGAGTTTTAGAATGAAACTTATGTGTAAAGAGAGAGAAGAGATCCAAAATTTATGATGAAAATTTAAAACCGAATCAACGCAATTGACTTGAAATAAATAACAAGAGTAAATTTAAACAAAAGGGACAATCAATATTTAAAAGTAACTTTCACTAAGGGACTGTCCACCTTAACCTTTTATTGCAATGAATTAAATTCTTAAAAATACAAGTGGTGATGGAAAACTAGATGAATAAGACCTGATACCTTGAATCAATAATATCTTTCTTGAATATCAAACTCCCTGTTAAGAACAATTTAACATTCAACATAAAAATCTAGTTAACTTCCTATACTTTTATTAAACTCTTTTTCCAGAAAATTCAATTCTAGTGTATTCTAGGTTCTTGTTCTCTTAATATTAATCAAAATTACCAAGACATAATCATCTCAAAACAGAAAACAATCATGCATTGATTTAAACGATTAATCCAAGAACATGCAAATCCTTAATGATGCTTAAATCAACTATTAGTTATTTAAACCAATAAACCAACAATCAATCCAAACACAATCAAAGATAAGAATATGCTTAAAATTGAGAAATAATTAACTTGGGTTGCATTAAAGCTCAATTAAGTCATCATAAGAAAAGATTAAGGATTTAAGTATCCTTAGCAAAAGTTAAGACAAACTACTCACACTTCATAATTCAAAGCTAAAAACTGAGTTAAAAGAAAATTACAGAAATGTAAATTAACTATGAATTCTAATGTAATAACTAAAGACTTTCCCCAATCAACTCTCCCAACTTGTGTTTGGAGCCTTCTTTTTATAGGCAAAGTAGAGGCACAAAATAAGAAGTTTTAATCCACCTCAACTTCCTTAATTGAGCATCAGCAAACTTCCTGATTTAATTAACAGAAGACTTCCTAATTCGGTAAACCTCATTGAACCAGTTGAATACATTTTAAAACCATCGAATCACTTCTTCTAAATTCTCAGCAAAAATTCATTCGGGGGAGTCAATAATCAAATTCCACTGAATAGCCTTGTTTTGGTCTTTAACTAAGTGCATTCGGTAGAATCACTTTGTGATTCCATCGAATAGGCTTCCTTTTCCTTTTTTAAAAGATTCATTCGGTTAAAGTAACCAGAAAGTGATTCCACCGAATGGTACTTTACTGGACTCCAGATGATGAAATTCTTCAATGCTTGGCTTTTGTTTTTGTAAAATTAACCTTCTAGTCTTTTAACTTTTCCTTTTTCTTTCAATTTTACACCTATAAACACAAATAAACACAATTAAGCTCTCAAATCACAAATTAAACTCTAAATTAACTAAAATACTATAAAACTAACTCAAATAAACTAACTAAAAACAATTAAAAATATAATCGAATGCCCACTTATCAAACATAAACTACATCATCCCAAGAAAAATATCCAAATTTACGAATATATATGAACTGTATGTGATATCAAAGTAAGTGTAAGTGACATCATCTTTCTGAAATTATGGAGCCTTAATGCAAACTATAGTTAGTTGGGCCCTCTAGTGGAGAATGAGAGCGATGTTTGTGAAATGGTGGGCTCGATGCCTGAGATATGGATAGATTTGGCTGTATGGGTCTCAGAGGGTAAACAATGATGGGATGGAGGAACTCGTTAAGGTAACCTATAAAAAGTCCCATCTGCTCTCGTATCTGATCCATCTCGGTGGTCTATGGCATGAAGCAGCCTACACTCATCCCATCTATACCTGTCACATGGGCTCTTAAGTCGGTATTAAGCTTCTTTATCCTCTTTTTGATCTTATCCCATCCCCTTTAACTATCTCACTAGCTATAAGGAATGCGGTCTTCAGTGTCATGATCCTCTCTGCACCCTTTTACACACTCTTATCAACATTCTGGACCCTTATCTCCATCTTGGCCATGTCGGCCATCAATTGTCACTGGCGAACATCAATATCAGCAAATCTCTTTAAATATTCCTTATTCTTCCTAGCTTGCTCCTGGTGAATCACCTACATATCCGTAGCCATGGCAGTCTGGGATACCGACATATTCTAAATATCCTATAATACGGTAACTCATAGAGTAGCATGTATCTTTAGCTGTGGTGGAGTTGGTGCTAAAGATGATGTTGCATCAGGGTAACCATAATGTCTAAGTGGTAAGTCATGTTGGAATGGGCTTCACCTGTAAAATAGTCAGTAAAAGGAACTCCTTCCTCTCTAAACCCTAGCCCAAGTACATCCTCCATCAACTGATCAACACCAAGCTTCTGCTCAGGATGTGGTGGTTGTGGCTCTTCATTCGGTATCTCCCAACCTAGGTGGAAGGTTGCGTTTATCTCCTCTAATGTCATCAATTTGATCCCATCAGGTGCAATATCATCTTCTCTAGCTATTGCATATCACAGGCTACTTCTTCATCTAAATAGATACCCTATTCAGATAATAGACCCATCATAGCCTCCTGCATGCCCTATACCAAAAAGCAGTCTAATGGCTAGCTCATCTATGACTGTTGCCTCACCTGGGTTATGCTGTGTCTTCCTCAGATGCTCCAAGATAGTATAACTCAAATCTACCTACCTACCACTCATCATACCTCACAGACTATATATCTCTGCCATGTTAACAACACCAAGACTGCCTATCCTTCCCAAATACGAGTAAGAGAGAACTCTATGTAGGTAATGAAGTAGTTGAGATCTCAACATGGTGGACTTTGCTGTGCTCTACATATATGAAACACTTAAACGTGTAATAGTCTCCTACATCTGAGCTGGAGTGGACCTCTCTGGCCTAACCACACCCTCTCCTATAGGTAATCCCGAAATCTCAGCAAAATACCTACGTCTCATGGACATTGGGTGACCTTGAATGCAATATGTGATGACACCCTCCTCATCATCTATTCGCTGGTGCCCCAGATAGCAGAATGTAACCAAAAACTGCCTAGTCATCTTGGGGTAGGTCCTGTACGTCCCTGTATAAAAGTGTGTCCATCCCACCCGTGCTATCAAGGTATCAGCCTCCTCTGGTAAACCAAGCTGGCCCAAAAATCCCCTAGACAAGAACCGACTAGGTAGCATGCGAACTTTTGCTAGGGTCCTGTATTGGGTAACTTGCTCTGGCATCATCCATATAGGAAAGTAGGGATCCATATCTTGTAAAAGATAAAATTATACAGTTAATTATAGTGCATTGCCTAATATTATCATTTGGATGTTAGTGCTTTTTGTGCCTAAATTTTGGCAGCATAGCGACTTAAAAATCTAAGCCCAAACCTGCACAAAATTTGTCCACAAGAAGCTATAACAACTAAGCAATACTTGGTTCATCCTAACCTACCACCGGGCATCTAGCAATCATGCCAAACTTCACAAAAGCAATGTATAAAAATACTATATCAAGATATTTGGAACTGTCATGTTATCATATATATATATATATATATATATTTATATATATATATACATACTATCATCGCTATTCTTATTGTCATTATGTTCATTTACATGTGAAATAATATACATTAAAGATGTAATTATGTTGGCATGATCATAATATTATCAACACACGTCTTTGTTTTTCTAAGGGATAAAGCTTTATTTGTGTGTGTGTGTGTGTGTATATATGTATATATTTTAGTACCTTCTATTGTTCCTTTCTCGCCTTATTTGATCATTTTTTATCACCATATTCATTCGTGTTTTTTTACTAATATTTACACCTATTTACACAATGTCGCCTAAGTGATAAAATTACACATGTATTTTCCATTGTTTTCTTTTCTTTGCACATAACCATGTTATATACAACAACAAAAGCAATATATCTATAATTACTATTTTCATTATCATTGCATTATTATTTTATTTCTCATTCTAACTCCTAAACAAATACTGCCTATATACGTAATTCCATTAAGTAAATCACTCAAATAATTAAAACATCAATATGAACTCTAACAAAGTAAACTAAAAAAAGAGCTAACAAAATGTAGCGACCAAATATAACATATTTACTCAAAATTTTTTCAAAATCGAAACAAAAATATTGATAACATTACATCATATACATATACAACAACATACCTCTTTGGTTAGAAAGCAAAATCTTGACGAAAATGATCGTAATAGGTGTCAAGACGTGCATAATACAAAAATCCAGCAATGTACTTGATTGGAATTTTGACACATTGCTAATTGGATGAGAAAAGAGCAAAAAACCGGAGTGTACCACGTTGAATTCGGAGAAGAAGAAGGAAAGAAAGAGAAAAGAAGGAAAAAACTATCGGGTTTTTATGTCCTAACGGAATACACGGGCGTACACTCTTTGCAAGGCCGTGCACAAGCAATGCAAGGCAAAAAATTCAGAATTTGAAAAGTTTGAAAGTGAAATGTTCCCATGCATGCAAACTACTTGAATAGCATTTTTGCGTGGGTTTTAACCTAAACTTATGCAAAAATGACCTCAATTTTTTAAAAAATAACTTTAAAAAATTACAATTTTTACAATTCATCGGTCTAGCTAAATAAAATTATTTTATTTACAATTTATTTACAAGAATTTATTTTTGCACAAGTGTAATATTAACAACCTACTTTCTATTATTATCATACCCATCATTTATTTATGTCTATTTTTATCTATCATTACATACTTAATATGCTATTATTGCATTATTATATAAAATTTTCTCAATTAATTATTATTATATTTTGTTATTATTTTTCTCGGTGCCCGTATACCTGTGTACGTGTGTAAAATATACCCTTGAATTATTTGAATTATCCTAATAAAGAATGTGACTTTAAACTGTAAGCCATCCTTGAAATATGAAAATTGAAATGAAATCTGCAAAACAATGGTGCTGGAGTCATGCATGTGATTGTTAGATTATGAAGGATGAAGTGTATGACATGCAAAGCCATTTTTTACTGTTCATTTTTACCAGGTGGTAACTGGGGCATATGCATGGGAGTACTCTCAGGCTTGCACGACCGTGCAAACTGACATATAAGAAGGGTGCTCCAGATTTTCAGCTGTTTTTTGCTTCCCACTTATGTTTCCTTCATTTTTTCTATTTCCTACTTCTTTTCCATGCATTGTACTTTGGTAACAATAACTCTATTTTTTGAATGCTTGGTTCTACTGCTAAATGATTATTCCATTTGGGATAGTCCCTCTATTGCAATTTGAGATTTCTCCGTAGGATGGAGTTGGATGAGAATTTGCTTATCGCCTTAACAAGCTATTAAGACCCCCACTTTCACATATTTCGTTTCAATAAATTAGAAATATGCCCACTTTATGAGGAATTTACAGCTATCTTGAGCATTCATTTCTCTCTAGGCACCCTTCCATGCTTGCCTAATTATGTCTTGAATTATCCATATGAGGCTATTCACGCCTTTGGGATTCGTCCTTCTGACATCAGAGTGCTTGCTGAGCCATCTAAACCTATGGTGCTCAACCTTTTCTTTGACAACTTGTATTATTTTTATAACAATGAGACCTATGCTATGGGTGCAATTCTCTTCATGTGTTTGGCCCATCATCTGTGCATCACTAGTGAAGCTGGCATTTTGGGGGATTATTGACTAATTGACATCGTCAATGGCATTCATGAAGGATTGAACCCCTTTTTACTGATCCTGGTGGAGGCCCTACTCGAATGGGATGCAGTAAATGTTGAACTTACTACTTTATTCACTAGCAGTTCCTTATTGTTTCAGGCACCTATAGTTATTTATTTAAGATATTGTGCCCCTTGTGGGTTTTTACACTAGTTTTTTTAGTGGGGAATGCAACTTTATACAAATTTTCACATAGCCCCGTGCGTAATTTTTTCCTAAAGTGGATACCAAACCATTTTAGCGGCTTTTGCATTCATTGTCATTATTGTTTCATTTCCTCATCATAATTTTTTTCACACATTTTTTTTCAAATTTGGCTATAGGAAAAGCTTAGAATGCTGGCTGAACCCCCTCCCCGTGTCGTGGATGCATATTCTTTAAGGTTTTTTGATGCCCATATGTGATGGTACTGGATTGGTACCGTGGAGGAAGCCATCATGTGGTTAAGCACCATGGCAGTATGGAGGGCGAGTTTTATGTGCCTTTAGATCCATATTGAGTATGTGACTCGTAATGGGAATTTTGGATGCGTTCCTATCTGTAGCCTCAATAGGGCTACTTTTTGTATCACTGCGTGCTGTGCTCGATAGTTTGGTTTAAGGCAGGAGATTGTACATACACATATGAACTTTGAGGGAGGAGATTAGACTGATAACTTCGTTACATGTTACCATTATATTTGGAGGCGCTTACCTATGAGGACCAATATTCCTCCTGTAAATATCTGTGACTTTAAAACCAGCATGGAATATCGCTCGTGGGTCATGGAGGCACTTGACACCAAAGCGTTCCTATTGAGATACCTAGGCAGGAGAGGCCATAGTGGGACAGTGCAGATTGATTGGTTTTATTAAGTGAAAGTTTGTTGTTGCCATTTTTTTTTGTGATATGTAATATATGTATGATGGTGTTAGCTATTAGAATTTATGCTTTTTATTTCTTGTTGGTGTGTTTGTATGGCTGGTGTTTTTTACTTTATGGTTGCGTCTGATGTGTTTTTTTACAAATAAATAATATGGCTACTTTCGTGTTAACTAGAGTGTATAACTTAAATTATTTATACATTCTCATAAGACCACATTTTACAATAATGATAATCATGATATGACACTTAATACAAAATATGTAACACCCTAATACCATATTGATGTAATATCTTGCGTACTAAATTTTACGATGTTATTTAGATAGTTACCTAATCAAATCATTGTATTACGAATTTAGTGTAACGAAAATTTCACTATTCCTTTGGTCATTTACTATTCATTTGGTGAAAATTAGGGCAGCATAACAGCTTGTTTTCATGCTTCCCAAATACCTGCATGGTCAATTTAACACTCCTAATTGATATTCTCCTCCTCCATGACTTCAACAATCACACAAGCACTTCTAAAGTTCCATCTCAAGCGCACAATCATACCACACATTATATGCATATATCATACATCATAAGTTACTACAGTTTATAGTATTGTACAATACTCGACAGCTCTAAATATACAGTAACAAACCTAATACATATATGTACATGTCATCTTTTATCCTTGATCCAAGAAGCTCGCTACTTGTCCCTGTGTGAAGTCATAATAAACTAACGAGCTAAGCAACATTATCGCTTAATGGTGGATACAACTACACATATATATAGTGCAAATTACTAAATTACCCTTACTTAGCCATTTCTTCGCTTTTACCTCTTTTTATTTCTTTAGTATCAATTACCTTATTCAACCACATACATGTTTAGGTTCCTCACTTTTTTATTTAGTTTATTTAATTAAAAGGTAAATTACGATTTGGTATCTAAATCTTTTATTTCACTATGTTTGATTTAATTACATCTACTTTGGCCCTATTTCACCTTTAATTTTCCATAAATGTAAAATTTTCACTTTAGTCCTTATTTTTCTACTTGTGATGGAAAATTATATTTTGGTCCCTAAACTTTTCAAAAATTATGGTTTTACCCTTTTCAGCCTATTTGTCTCCTTAACCCTATTAATCATACTTTATGATGCTAAATTACTGTTTAGTCCTTAATTTCTTGCATATTTACATTTTTACCCTCTTTGAACCATTTGACTTGGTTTTTCATCTTTTTCACATATAAATCGTGTAATTAACACATTTACTCATAAAATTTTATTTTAACACTAAATTTCATATAATTATGATTTTACCCTAGTATGACCAGTGGAAATTCTCGAACTAGATATGCGGGACGAGGATTCCAGTGATGTAAATGAGAGCCATATCACTTGCCGTGACCCTATGCCTTGATTTTCATATGCCGACTAACTCAAATATGCTTAATGTGACAAATCTCATGGTGCAACCGCGACAAATATGTCTATATGACTAGTCATTATATCTAAAGATCCCGGAGTACCCACTGAACACTAAGGGCAACTCTTTTATAAACTTAATGTCACATATCATGCATTTTTTCATGATGTTCACATGATGTCATATTGTATTATATTCATTCCACACACGTAATGATTTGTTATTCATGTTTTTATCATGTACACATGTGATTATTTATATATGACATAATATCACATAATTTTAAACATCAACACCATTCGACCACATCATATTCACGTACTTATGATATTGCTTTCACCTTGTTTACATGTCATACATGTTTCTAGTATCATTATTAGCATCCTTGCATGGTTACATAGTCATTTTACATGAATAAATACATAGTCATTTTACATACATATAAATACCATTATGTACACATACTTAACATTATATTCACATACCTTTTTCCACTCTAACACATTCCAACATGTTTCCTCATAATTATATTATGTATTTCACATCACAATTGCCTTAAATTATCAAGTTACCCCATGTTACACTATGATAATCCATTCGGCCAACATAGGTTCATGCCTAATTTGGTTGTTTTCACTACTAATTCAAGTTTATATCATATCTATTCATCATTAAATCATGCCATCTTAGATTGATTACTTATTTAACATGAATTACCATAGTTACATAATGTAAACCTGACTATAATTCCATATAAAACTTTAAATTAAGTGTAGGAATGTATCCACTAACCTTAAATGGCTTTGATATCACTCAAACTTCTTTCTCCTTGCCTTTTCCCCCTTTGGTTTGCTTATCTTCTTGATTTTCTTCTTTAGGTTGAAATTCAAAGGAATAAAAGTCATGAGTTTAAGCTTTATTTATAACATGGAATCAATGGTAAAAGATCCTATTCATGATGCTCTACAAGTCTATATAAAAAGCCTCAATTAAATCTACAAGAAAATCATGAATTCTAAAAGTTAGGTTAACTTTCTCTCACCTCCAACACTTGATTTTACCACTTCCTTTTGCTTCAATCTTGTTTCTAAAATGAAGAGGGACCTTTCTTATATGTCTAGATGAACTTTTGGCCTTTGATTTGGTGGGAATTGAAGAAGGGAGGAAGAAAAATGGTGGGAGGGCTTGTAAAGGGTGGTTTGAATTTGGGAGCTTTTGGGGAGGAAGATGATAGAATTTTAGGGACATTTTAGAGAATTCTATAGTAGTCTAAGGCAGCTTTAAATACCCCAAACCAATGGCCAAGATTCCTCCATTTACTATTGGATCTAATGGCTTACTTTTAAGCCACTTGTCACCCATTCATTGGTTCCTACAATTATTCACACCAAACCAAGGCATGTAGGCTAACATAACTCATATCCTAATGATATTTATGCACTCATTCAATTAAAATATGACATTTAGGTCCTCCAACCAATTTAACCTTTATTTTTCACCCTTTTTTAACAATTAATGTTCTGGTTGTTAGAATGACTCAAAATTTTTTTCGCATGCACAAGTGCACATAGGAAGATGTGTTTAAAATTTCAGGTCATTCCGAGATTGTTTCAGTATACTTTTAATTCATGAGGCAATTTCTGTCGGTCCAAAATTTGAAATTTTGAAACTGCTACAACTACTGTTTTTTGCTATCAGGGGTTTATTTGGGCCACTCATAGCATGTGTGTGAAATAGGAGCTCATTTGGAGGTCTTTACGGCTTTCATAAGTTTAGTCAAACTTATGGTCAAAACCCCTATTAAACCGTGACATTTCTCATCAAGCTATACCACTAGGTTCCATTTAGCTCAGACTACATCACAACATGTTTAACTCTCATTTCCCAATAGGTCACCCATCGTCCAAGATAGGCACGTTTAACTTAGTCACAACTAAGGTTTATTGTCTTATACTAATGTAGTTACCTTGAAATTTGACCTGGGGTTATTTTTCATACTCTAGAATGTAGCATGCATGTTTAATGATAAATTTGGGATATTACAAAATAAAAATTTTATTTAATCCCGGATAGTGACATCTTTAATGCAGCCAACTTCAATAGTCAATTAGCCCTCACAAGTTTTCTTGATTGGCTATTTTCTCTTAACCTTTAGTTTTTATCTAAGGTGCCTTTTTTCGATTTTCGACCCGCAGGATTTTATTTCTTTTGATTTTTTTTAGCCATGGAACCTCTTCAGCCTATGAGTGTTAACCAATTCTTTGAATTTATTCCCATCACTATCTGTAAGAATACTCACTCCTTTAGAAAGCAATTTCTTCAGAATAAAGGGACCCTCTAAATTTGGTCTAAACTTTCCTCTGTAGTCCGGTAGGTCAGGTCTCATATGCTTAAATACCAAATCCCCCTCTTTTAAATGATACCTTTGACCTTTTTGCCAAAAGATCAAGCTAATATTTTCTATTACAATTGATTGTGATAATAAGCTCTCATTTGGTTCTCATCTAACAGGTTCAATTATGCCATCTTGTGTTCTACCCATTCTATCTTTGGCAATTTGGCTTCTACTACAACCCTCAGTGACTGTTGTTCAATCTCTGCTGGCAGCATGGCTTCTGAACCGTACACGAGGGAAAAGGGATTGGCTTTTTTGAAAGTTCTAACAGTGGATCTGTATCCCCATAGTTTAAATGGTAGCTTTTCAACCCAATCCTTGTATGTTTGGACAGTTTTAGATAGGATCTTTTTCAAGTTCTTGTTATCGGCTTTGATTACCCTGTTTGCTTGCGGATGGTAAGGAGATGAATTATGATGATGGATTCTGTGCTTCTGAAGTATGTGTATGGTTTTTGCTTGGAATTGAACCCCATTGTCTGACACTATATGTTGAGGCACCCCGTACCTATAGACTAGGTTTCTTTTAATGAATTGAGCCATTTTTCATGCCCCTAGTCTTTTGAAGGACTCGGCTTCTACCCATTTTGTGAAGTAGTTGATGGCAACCATGATGTACTTATGACTGTTAGAGGCTATTGGATGAATTTCTCAATTGATGTCTATTCCCCAAGCTAAAAATGGTTAAGGTAAGGATAAATTACATAACTCCGAAACAAGCAAATGACTTAAGTTAGCGTATTATTGGCATTGATGGCACATTTTCACATATTTGGAGCAATCGGCATCTAAGGTTAACCAAAAGAACCTTTGCCACATGATTTTCTAGTTAACGTTAATCCATTAATATAGGCCCCACATACCCCTACATGAGTTTTTTCCATGACTTTCTTCGCTTCTCTCTCATGCAGGCACTTTAACTGAATTTCGACTACTTGTCTCTTGTATAAGATCCCATCTATGCTAATGAACTGGCTAGCCAAATTTTGAATTATGTTTTGATCTTTCTCCATCGCTCATTTAGGGAACTTGAAATTCTCTAAATAATTCTAGACATCATAGTACCATGGCTTTCCATTGGACCCATCTAAACTTATGAGGTGCTTGCTTTCAAAGCATAGCTTGGTTGAGTTATTAATTATTACTGACCTTATTATTATCCCCTCAGGGTTGTCCCACATAGATACCAATGTAGCCAAGGCATCTACCAATTGGTTCTCATCTTGTGGTATGTGTCTGAAGGTGCATGTCTTAAACTGACCACTCAAACTCCTCAAATATTCCATATAAGGTACCGATTTTCCTTTCTAATGGACCATTCTCCTTTTGCTTAGTAGATCACTTAGGATGAGTCCCCGAACACCTCGACAGTATTTTCTCCCAATGCTACCAAGGCTTTCATCCCGTATATAGGCTTATACTAAACTTCATTGTTAGTCTCTTTAAACCTTAGTTTCTTAGCCAATGGGAATTTTTCACCATCGGGTGTGACGAGGATGACTCCTGCTCTGACTCCCTTATTTTTGATAGCCCTATTGAAGTACATTTGCCAACCCTGGATTATTATAACATCGACGCTTTCATCTAGGAATTCATACTCAACCTGGTCCCCTTCTAGTGGGTGATTAGCAAGACACTCTACAACTGCCCTCCCCTTGATTGTCTTTCTAGTTACATATTCCACTTCAAACTCTTATAAGAGCAATAACCACCTTTCCATTTTCCCCAATAGGGATGGCGCTGATTGGAGGTATCTATGTGTGTTATGCTTAGCCACTTCTTGATTCTTGTAGGAGTAGAAGTAGTGCCTTAACTTTTTTGAGGCCCATATCACTGTCGAAAAAATCTTTTCTACATCTATATACTTGGTCTTATATGGTAGAAACTTTTTGTTTTAGTAATACACGTCAAATTCGGCTATAGTATCATCCTCTTGAGCTAACATGGTTCTTACTGAACCTTGTTCCACTGCTATGTACAAGATTAAAGGTTTTGATGGTCTGGGTGGCTGGAGAACTAGGGGATGTAACAGGTATTCCTTAATGGTGTTGAAGGCCTTCTGATAATCATCCTTCCACTTGTTTGGCTGATCCTTTCTTAGAAGCTTGAAAATTGGCTCACATATAGAGGTGAACTTAGCAAGGAACTGGCTGATATAATGAATCTGCCTTAAGAACCCCTTGATCTCTTTTTCTTTCTTCTGTACTGGTATCTCCCAAATTGCTTTTACCTTGTCAGGATCAACCTTTATTCCCTTCTGGTTGATGACATACCCTAGTAGTTTGCTTGATGTTGCTTCAAACACACTTTTTTTTTGTATTGAGATGGAGATTGTACTTTTTGATCCATTAGAAAAACTTCTTTAAGGCCTCAAAATGCCCTTCCCTTATGGCTGACTTAATCATCATGTCATTAACATACACTTCGACTTCCTTGTGGATCAAATCGCTGAGGATCTTAGTAGCCATTCTCTAATAAGTAGCTCATGTATTTTTTAGTCCAAACGGCATAACTTCATATGCATAAGTTCCCCATTCAGTAATGAAGGCTATCTTCACCCTATCTATAATCTTGTTTAAAATATGATTATACCCCGCATATCCATCAACAAAACTATACATCATGCATTTTGTTGCACTATTGACTAGGAGATCTATGTGGGAGAGTGGAAAGTCGTCTTTTGGGCATGCCTTGTTCAAATCTCGATAGTCTACACACATTCGTTCCTTTCCATCTTTCTTGGTGATAGGAACGACATTAGCTAGCCAAGTAAGATACTAGGCCTCAACCAAGAACTTTGCTTCCATATGCCTTTTCACTTTTCCTTTTACCTTTTCTACCCATTATGGTCTGAGCCATTGAAGCTTTTGTTTTACTGGCTTACTATCTAGATATTTTGGAATGGCATGTTCTGTAATGTGTCTATCAATTCCAGATATGTCTTCATAGGTCCAAGTAAATAATTTTTCATATTTTCTTAATAATCTCTCGAATTTTATCCTCTCTTTAGGAGTTACATCTAATGCAATCAAGATCTCTTTAGGGTTATCTTAGGTTCTGAGATTAAATGGAGTAGTGTTTGTTGATTTAATGTCAAATATGAATGAGTCATGATTATGATCATGCATGATGCAATCAGATGAGACATCACACAAATAAGTAAAGTTACTCATCTTATTAACCTGAGCAAGAAAGGGTACATCATTATAAAACAATTCAGGAATGTAAATTGCATCAGCAAAAAAATCATCTTTTAATTTGGGGATGGCCTATGCAGTAGCAGATGAGTCTTCTTCTTCTGATGGCATATTTTTCTCAAGAACCATAGCCTCACACCCAACCTTTTCCTTTCCTTTAGCCTTGGTGGCTAGTGACTCTGGTGTTAGTACCTCTTCTGGGTGACCTAAATCAAAATCGGTGAGCTTCACCATAACTTCATCCTAGAACCCCAGTACATGTTAGTGAACACAATCTTCTCTTTAGAATCCCTTTTCACCATCTCTAACAGTTCGAAGGGAGATACAGTAGTGGCAATAATTGATGCACACAAAGCTCCCACTACTTTTTGCCTATGGGAAGGCAATTACCTTAGCAAATCCCAGATTAAAATCTGAGCAGGTGTCTTCTTAAGTTGCTTCAAGACTAGGTTATCCTTCGTGTCTCTTTCTTTTACCGGCACAGTGGGTTTCTGCTGCCTTTCAACCTCAGGTATGACTATACCACTCCTAGTGATGGCTTAAACCACCTTTTCATCTGTCGCTTCCTTCTCATCTTCATCAGTTTCCCACAGGTCCTTCGGCTCTGTTTCAACCTTAACTGAGCCCACTACATTTTTCATATCCTATATATCTACTAATCAAACTGATTCCCCCACTTCCATTGACCCCACTACACTTGCAGCTGAACTGGTACCACTTCCCCAAGCCTTGCAAGTGATAGCCAAATACTCATTAGCATATAAATCTTTAAGAACATACCATTTTGGCAACCCAGACCTAACCATGAAAACTAGAGGTGGTACAACATTGTAAGCTTCTTTCTTCTTGGCTCTTTTCTCTTAATCAGGAATCTATTGAGAATCAATCAAGTCTTGGATACGACCCCTCAAGGTACAATAGTAATCATTCTCAAACCCTGTGTACTTATGGAAGGCACAATACTAACCAAACCTCCCCTGACTCCTCACAGGCTTAGATGGCATCGGCTATAACTTTCCCTCTTTCATTAAACAACTAAGGTACCAGGATAATGACTTGCCTAATTCTGTTACTGACACTTCAACTATTCTTCCATTGTTACCTTCACTATGACTACTATTACAGGCACTCTTAACAAAACCTAAGCTTCCAAAACATCACTTGTTGCTACTATAAACTCTACTATTCAAACTCACAGTAGTAGTTTTTTTTGCCAGATATTCTCCTTTGGCTTTAATTTTTATGTCTTTCAAGGACTCCCATTCATTCAACTCCTTCATTTTGAGATCCTCTTTCAGGTAAAGATTGGAATTCCGAATGAACAAACAAATTTGATCCTGTGTGTTAGGCTTTCTCTTTATCTCCATTACTCTATTTTTCCATCGAGTGAGATACTCACGGAAGGATTCCCCAGGTTTGTGCTGTAACGACTCAAAATCTTTCAAAATGATTTTCCATATGTGTGCTACAATCTTACTGCCTATAGAATTTCTCCATCAACCTCTCCCAATCTTTCTTGGTCTTTCTATCTAAGCTGTGATATTAGTCAACAGCAAGGCGTACAAGGCTGAGACAAAAGAGATCTTTTTTTTTGTCTCTTAGTGAGGGCAATTCCTTTCATAAGAAAAACATATTATTTAATATGACCCAATGGGTCAGATGTGCCATCAAACTTCATCAAGTCAGGCATCTTAAATTGAATAGGCAAAGCACCATCTAATTCAATATCCTCAGGACTGACTCCTTTCCCAACTGACAACATCCTAGTCAAAGCCTCCAGTTTCTCTTCTATCTTCTTTACAATAGGATCTTCCTTCTTATGGATAAGGTTCTTCAGTACTTGAGAGGCTCACAATTCCTCCTCCTAATTAGTTATAAAATCACATTTGGGACCATCTCGAGCAACGTCTCTTTCCACTCCTTGCAGAGCCACATTTCTGACATCTACTATTAGTGGGGGTGCTATGATAGACCTAATGGAATCTCCCTGATAGGAGATGATTCAACTCGAGCAACAATTGGCATAATAGGATGAGTAGCTAAGATCGATGCTAAACTAGCTATGAGACTCGCAAACATTGACATCATCTTTTTCTGAAGATTATCCATCCTCTTATCATCATTTTAGGAACTGGAGGAACCAACAGAGGGAGTGTGCTCAGACATGATTTTCCTCTCTAACTATTATGAAAAGCCTTCTAAAAACTCTTCTAAAACACTATCTATATTTGATTCAGATCTTACTTCTTAACTCTATACTGATACCAATTCTTCTGATTACTCAGAAAACTATTTCTTAACCAAAGGACCATCCGAACCTAAAACCACCTAAAAAATGATGGCTCTATAATAACTGTCAAAATGGGGGTTGTTAGCATGATGCTTGAGCAGATGCAGATGCATGATCGTGAGATGCAGCATCGACAACCACATGTAAGAATCCTCTCCACCTTATTTCTCCCACACACATAGTCAACTTTCTTTTCCTAGGTGGGCTTAGTTTATGGATCAATAGGGGACCTTGATGAATACGTATGGTGCACGACAGAAATCCAGCAACATAATGCCTCTTAAGAAAAACACACAAAAGGTTTCGATCAATACACATTTGAGCGACCCAAGCAAATCATAATGGGCTTACTGGGGCATAGAAGCCTTTGATAATCGAACATTTACACTTGTCTAGGCATACTTAATACACAAGAATCCACATCACAAGCAATGTAAGATTGTTGCAGACATCTTAGTGGAGATTTTTATGTCATTACATGGGCTTTTAGTCCAGTTACTCGATTACAAGGCTACCTAAGCATGGTCCCTACCAATGGGTCTAGCTCATCATAAACATAACAATTGGTCAGGTCACCATTTTATATACCAAGAGGTACTAGACTTAGGCTGGTGATTATCCCTAAAACTACCCTTGGTTAAGTGAACGATAAAGGAATGCTTTGAAAATGCATTGAGGTCAGAAAACTAGGATGCCTAACTTATTCTAAGGCTCTAGCATGATTCTTATGCAATTTTGAAAAGAGATAAAAAAATTTAACTGAAAGCTTTTTATCTCACATAAATCAACATTAGTTTCGAAACGAAGTCTCAAATTATCCCAAGTAGAGTCGCCACTGTGACGCGCTCTCTCTTTTTCGATACTTAATTTCACCTTCGAAACCAAGGGATTATCAGGCTCAATGGAGGAATTCTTTGACCTTTGGCGATTCGGTCCCACTTTTTGGGCTTGACCAGGTTGAGGCTACCTTGCCGAAACTGATCAGTTTCTTTGCAATAGAAAAAAAGGACCCAACTTGAGACACTGTCTCAAAGTGTCCCTATCTCATCGCTAATAATCGATAGCCAGGAGGCATCTATTAGGCACCATAAGGTTGATTGTGAAGAGTCACCACCCAATAGAACATTGGAAAATGGGTGTTCCGACCTCTGAGATGGTTTTGAATTCCACTCTTATTTTTACCTTTGATAAATGTGACATAACAACTTTTAGATTAATTTTGTTATACCTTTTCTTATATGCAAGATCAAAGCAAATAAAGAAATTAAAGGTGCACCCAATCATGTAAGAAAGCAGTAAATAATGGCATAGAATAAAGCGGTTAATACATCCATAAATCAGGCAATTCATTACAACATTTTTATGAGGACTTTGGCCCTCGCATGTGGGTTATGAAGAAGCATTTCATTGTGAGAGTTTGAAAATAGGGACTTGCTAGTACAAGTTTTATTAAGGAAATGTCTCATGTTATTTAATTATATACAAGAATCATTTAAATTATTAAAGGCTAATTTTTACATATGAATTTCCTGAAAAAAATATGGACATTGGTCTGATTTTATTAACGAAATATCCTAATTCTTTACTGTAAATATTTTTGACACTTTTTTTAACTCCGGTTGAAAAAAGCCTTTTTATAATAAAAAGAAGGGATTGTATACTAACCTATAGCATTCGCCTAGCTGTACTAAAAAAAGGGTTACCTGCAACAACAACAACAACAACAACAACAACAACAACAACAACAATAACAATAATAATAATAATAATAATAATAATAATAATAATAATAATAATAATAATAATAAAAAGGAAAATATATAAAAAAAACAAAGTGAAATAAGTTATAAAGAAAGACAAGAATTCGACACGTACATCAAAAATGCATTTGCACACACTAGACGACTTATGGTTGACTCTTTCATTCTAAAAATGAGATGACATATTTTGGGCTATGCATCACATAATGCACAAGTGTGTATCAGGTGATGCACACTCGTATTGGTCTGGCGGAGGCTAGTTTTTTTCTCTTTTTAAAATAAATCATTGTCAATAACAAATCCAAAAGGTAGCAAAAAGGGAATCTTAAATACAAAATACAATTTTTAAATTAGATCTTTTGAGAGAAACAAACAAAAGTAATAATAAAGGGGATTTTTACATGAACAGCCTAGTAATTTCTACCACATAGTAATATACCCTTGAAAAGGGTTTCATAACCTAGATCTAGACAAAAAGGAATATACGGTGTACGTGTAGTAAATAAAATTGACGAATTAAACTTATAACATCCAAAATAGCAAATGTATAAGTTTTATATGGTTGAGAAACTGAGTTAAGAAGAGAAAAGCTTTTTATATTACCTTCAGTGTACTTACTCAATTAGATTGCTAGATTTCAAATGTGTAGACCTTTCTTGTGTTGAAATAGTAAAAAACCAACTTGAAAATATAAAGAACTAAGTGCCAAAAATGACTTTTTGAACTTAAAAACCTTCATAGAAAGGAGAATAATTCTAAAATCAAAATTTCCAACCTTCTTCAAAGTGACCGGCCAATTCCTTATATAAGGAGGATTGCATGGGCGTACACAACCATATGCACGGATATGCAAGCCCATAAGTCAACCCATTTGCCAACTTGCATATGAAATATTCATGAACTTTTGGGTTGCACTAGCATGCAACTCAAGTGCTTCAGGCCACTTACCTGAGACGACAAGATTCTTATGATGTATGGCCATATAACCCTGGTGCAAGGGTGTGCAAACCTAAAAATGGAGAAAAGGTAGCAATTTGGCCAAACAATGATGATATTCTCTTTGTGCACGAGTGTGCAAGCCCTTGCATGGATGTGCAAGATTAAAAATTGCTTAATTTGTCTTTTAATTGAGGGTTTTTCTGACTCTTTAACCCTTGCTCCACCTGATTGCCCAAATCAAGCATGAAAACACTTTTAAATATTTTTTGAAAAAAGGTTTCAACACAAAAAGGCCTCACTATCCTTGATCTGCTATCTTTTAAGGAGCAATTTTCCTTATTAGGTAACCCTAATAAAAGCCTCCTTAGGACCCAGTGTCTACAATAGGATTAGACTACCTTATTTATTTTAGGATTTTTATTAGGAATAGAAAAGAAAAAGTAGATCTTCTTCCTCATTCTCATTCTCTGCCTTTAGCTCTATAATAACTATGAGTGGTTAAATGCTTATTTTGGTTAAAGGTTAATTCAGGACTAGGATTCTTCTATTATTATGGGATCTTTTATGCTTTATCTTTTTCTTTAATTTTATGTGATGTTCATGTTATTTACTGTAGCTTAGAGAAACCATATCCCAATTGTTATTTGTTTTATGTTCAATGAGTCACCGTTGTTCATTTAATTAAATAATATTTAACTAATTAAACATATTAAATTCGTAATTATTTGGTAGATTCCTTAACAAGTGGTCATTAGTATAACAACAGTGAGAAGGGTTATATTAAGTAAATGCATGATTTGGCCTAAACTAGCCTTGCTTGTAGGTTGGTTGGCTTAGGTCGGATTTTTCTAATTTGTAAAGCTATTAATAAATTAAATTATTTTACTTGTTAAAGGGTTGTTTATTAGTTAGGGGTTAATTATAGTCTTACTTGGTTAGTCTAATGATACAAAAAAATTGGTCAGAAGTGAGAAGTCGACAACTATAACTAGTAATTCGAATCCTATGCTGCGAATACCTTTAAAGGAAATTTCTTCATCCATTGATTTCATATTTATTTATTTTATTTATTTCTATTTTATTGTTTTAATTTTTTTTCTTAAAGCCCCCATCTTTTATTTTTAGTTCATTAATTTTTTAGTTATTTAAAGAATTAAAACTTGACAAATCCCTATGGATTTGATCCTTCTCATCACTAATTACAAGTTAGTTTTAAGTAGGAATTTTATTTTTATTAGTTTTGACACCCATCAAATTTTGGAGCTGTTTTTAGGGTTTGGAGTCTATTAGTTTTAATTCTTTTAAATGGCTGAATGTTTGTGTTCTATTGACTCTAAACTTTCATACCTAATATCTTTGGTTCAGAATTTGATTGCAGAAAATAGGTGCATGTTGGAGATTATTAGCAGGATAATTTTTTATGAACCTAAGAGATTTTTAGATCCACCATAATAGAGTTATTACCCATATTCAAACACTAAAAATACATGGTGGATGATTCAATCAAACTTCAGTTATGGGGGATGGCCATAAGTTTTCCAAAATATTTTAGCCTATACAACCCATTCAATCACAACAAAATTATTCAAATTCAAGTACGTCTCTTGAAGAAATTTCAATAATCAAAATTAGCCTAAATACAAATTGTCAAAGCAAACAAACACAAAGAAGAAGAATAAAATCAAGTAAAAAGATAAAGAAGAGAAGAGAAGAAATTCATCAATGCTTTCTTCTTCCTTGGACATTGCTTTTCTTCATAATCTTTTTGAATTATTTTGGAAGTTACTTGGTAGTTTTTCCATTCTAAAATTTACTTATCTTTATATATTTATAGGCCCAAAGGTGTCTAAATTGATGCCTTTTCGGAGAGGGGTTGAATCTTAAAGAGGTATGTGAAAGGTCATAATGGTTGCTTTCTGTGATGAGTCAACACACTAGTGCCGAGTTGGTTAAGTCAGCACAGCTAGGCTCTATAATGATTTAGCACAGTTTAATTACTTCATGACTTGATTCAGCAAGGCTTAAGTCGGCATCCTGAGTCACTGTAATGAGTCGGCACAGGCTCTAAAACCTCTTTAATATCTTTTTCTTCAATTCTTCAATGAAAATCCCTCTTTTATGTTTCAAATCATCCAATTAGGCATATTTAATCCTACAAAACAAAGAATACATAAAAAGTAACCTAAAACATAAAAAAAACATGCATTAAATGATGCATAACTAAATAAAATGGCTATACTAAATTGAATGTCATCAAATTCCCCTATACTTAAACCTTGATTGCTCTCAAGCAAGAATAAAAAAATCCAAGTGGAAGAATTACAAAAGCATTTATCTTCTAAGTTAGAAAAGAGCTTCTTAAAATCATCTTTAATATGAGTGAGTGCTTAAAGTAAAATAGCCAACAACTAGTTCCAATGCATCAACAATGATAGAGTAGACGCGTTGCATAACATAGTCAATAAATTTAATACACTATCTCTAGTTACTAAAATCAAAATCAAGAACATAGAGTCAATATTCTAACCAAACTTTTTAACTACGATGAACAATCTTCAAACTTAGAAATTCAAGGACAAACATAGCCATTAGGACAAGGTTAAGTTCACACATCAACTCATAATTCTCATGGCATTTTTAGACACTTATAAATTTTGTAAGGATTTGCAATTTTGTGGGTACATTTTATGATCCATCCAACACTTTTATTTAATCAATCTCAATAGGTGCATTTTATGGTCCATCCCATAAGATGACTTTAATTTTCTTGCTTTTTCTTTTCTTTTTTTTTCTCTTTTTCTTTCTTGTTTTTATACCCTCATCCATTATTGAAAGGTGAGCTATGCATATTATGGCTATAGTTTCCCTAAGACCATATAGGTTCTTAAACACTAAACTTGAATCATGCCATCCTTATCTTAAGTATAGTTAGAAAATTGACTAAACATCCAATAGACTTTGAAAATGACAACAAGAGATAGTAAGAAAAACTTAAAAACTATACTACTTAAAATTTAAGATTCTACCAATTGAGCATCAAAACAAACTATTAACATAGCTTTAAAATGCACTCAATCATATCAAGACAAACTCAAAGAGAACTTATAATAAAGATAAAGAAGATAAAAGAATAAATATGCATAACCTTAGTATAGCACAATACATGCAAAACAAAAACAAAACAAAAACTAAAACACTAAACATAAAACATAAAACATAAATATAAACATCCCTTTTCCCACACTTAAAACTTCACATTATCCCCAATGTGAACCTAAAAAGAATAAAAAGGAGAAGGAAAATAAAAGCTTTCCTTAATCATTCGAAGGAGAAGGTAGAGGAGAGTCAACCACATAGCCTGCTTGATCAATGAACGTATCAACCTTATGCTCCATCCTCCTTTGCCTATAGCAATATTTCTAGTCATAGTCTCTATAAAGATTAATTGGCATTGCATAGATTGTTGATTTTCAAGTACTTGCTCCCACACCTTTGAGGATCAACTAAAAGAACCATGAGATTTCCTATGAGAATGACCATAACTTGATCCACTTATACCTCCATAAGAAGGGGTTGAAATGATAGCTAAAGCTTCATAAGATTCCCCATTTTGAGGCACACCAAAATCCTGTTCGTTATCCTCCCTCTCTTCCTCCTCTTCTTCACTCTCTTTCTCCTCTTAAGTTGTTTGTGGTAGAACTAATCCCCTCTAACATGAATGTGAACGTGCAGGAATAAACCTCATAGAGGCATCAATCAACTCACCTTTTATTAATGTTTGCCTTCTAAAATAAGACACTCAAGTATATGGGTGAAATTGATAAGTGTGAATTATACTATATAATTAGTTTGTTTTTAATATATTTATTGTGTTAATTTAGTGTTAATTTAGTAATTAATTTGTTAAACTTGTGATTTGAGGACTTAATTGAGTTTATTGGTGTTTTAGGTGTAAAATTGAAGGAAAAAGAAGAAATTGAAGGACTAAAAGGAGAATTTCACAAATGAAGAAGCAAAGAAGAAGAATTTCGTCGATTTTAAGTCCAGAGAAGGACCATTCGATGGAATCACTTTTTAATTCTATCGAATGGCCCTTTAAGGAAAGAAAAGAAGGAACATTCAGTGGAATCAAAAAGGCATTCTACCAAATGGCCCTTAAGAAAGTGGAAGAAGATAGGTATTCAGTGAAATCTACATTCCTACTCTATCGAATGAGTTCTAATTCAAATTATAGATCTTTTGATTCAGTGGTTTCAAAATCTATTCTTCTAGTTCAAGCTTGTGTGATTAAATTAGAAGTTTTTTTCTAACTAGAATAGAAAGTTTTCTGTCAATTGAAATAGGAATTCTTCTGCTATTCCGATTAGGAAGTTTTAAGGCATGGAATTTCTTCTTATGGTAGCTTAATTAAGCTGTAAAAGGGCACCAAGACATCAAAGAAATAGAGGATGGAGGGGAGTCAAGTAATAGATAATTATAGACTTTTCAATTGCGAATTTTAAGTTTTCTTTTGTTATTTTGTACAATAGTTTTATTTTCTATTTTTCTATTTGTAGTTTGCAATTCTCTTTATTTTATTTTTAGTTGTTCTTTAATTTTCATCATGTTTGGTGAATAGTTTTCTTCTTTTGTTAAGGAATACTTGAATTCTTAACTTTTTATTGTAATGACTTAAGTTGAGCTTTATATTCAAACTCAAGTTGATTATTTCTTGGTTTTAAATGTATTCTTATCTTTGATTTTGTTAAAATTAATTATTGGTTTATTGATTCCATGGCTAAAAGTTAATTTAAGCATAATTGAAGATTTGTATGTTCTTGGATTAATCTTTTGAGTCAATGCATGATTGTTTTCTATTTTGAGATGATTGTGTTTTGATAATATTGGTTAATACTAAGAGAAAAGGAACTAAGAATAAATTGAAGTTGAATTTACTTAAAAAAGAATTTAATGAATGTTTAGGAACTTAAAACTAGATTTTTATGCTAAGTATTAAATTGTTCTTAAACAGGGAATTTGATATTTAAGAAAAATATTCTTGATTCAAGATATCAGGCTTTATTTATCAAGTTTTTCCATAATCACTTGTGTTACTTTTGTTATTGAGTCATTACAATGGAAGTTAAGGTTGATAGTTCCTTTAGCAAAAGTATTTCAATTATTGCTTTGTGTTTAATTCAAGTTTGTCTAATTTTAGTTTTTGTTTTAGTTATTTATTTACTTAGTTAGTTCTTAAATTGAAAACATTGGGAAATAGTCTCAGATTTATTCAATTCATACATAGATATTATCCTTAGCAATCCATGTTCCTTTGGGTATGATATTTAGGATTTTAATCTATATTTTCCTATATTACTAGCCGATCTAGTACACTTGCTAAACACTGATAAAAATCATTTAATTAATATCAAAAATAGTCACTACATAGCCATAGGTAATAGGGCTGTTCTTCCTAGATGCACATGTAAACATTTGATTGAAAATCCAATAAGTCTAACATACTTGCTTATTGTTATGAATGCACTATAAAAGAAACAACTCTTGATAAGAAATCCTATTGAATTTAGATTTATGAAAAATCACACATGCAAGCACTTTATGCAAAAGCCAAAACTTTAAATATTTGATAAACATTGCTTTACCCTTCCTAGGTTGAAAAAGGGTTGTCAAGTCAGTTAAAATGTCCAAAATTTATTAACATTAAAACTTTTAAGAGGGTTACACATTCTATCCCTTTTAAAACCAAAAACTCTATGCATGAAAGAATATGTAAATGTGTCTATCTACTAGCATACGAAATTCTAATACCCTAGAGTCATTCTGATTCACTTCCAAAGTTGTATAAAATTCCATAACCAAGTTAATGTGAATGGGCTCATGCATGGAAACAAATCTAGCAAGACCACATGAATTCAAAAGAGAAGTAAGGGGTTTAAGCAAACTAATGTCTCTTAAAAGGGAAGTAAAAATATAATTACAAGACACAATCTCTAGGCATAAGAGAGATGAACTTAGCACCTTCCTCATTAGAAAAGATAGGAAATAAAGTCTTATAAATGGAAGTGAAGTTCTCTTCTTGAGGCCTTAATAAAGTATATCCCCTTGTTCTTGGCATCTTAAAGATGAAAATATAAAAGTATTTAAAAAAAGGGGAAATAACTTGCTAATAGGACACTTGAATGAGAGAAAGAAGAAACTTTTCACATGTATGCTCTCTGTAACTAGTGGGCACACTAGTGATAACTCTGCATGATTACAACTTTTCACAAATTGACATGCCTTTTTGTGACTTGGTATACAACTCTTTTGAAATGACTCGGCACATTTGGTGACAATTCGACAAAGTCCATATAAGTCGACATTGTGACTCTATGCAACGAGTCATCATCAGCTTCACGAGTCGGCACACCTGCCAAAAAAACTTAACAATAGAAAACAATCAAAAGCTTAAGAAAAAAATGTTAGGCTATAGATAATAATGTGTAAAAATGAAATAATAGCATAATAATAAAGGATAAACAAACCTAAAAATCATGCTAAAACTCTTAAAACTAAAAATGTTGTTAAATAAATACTTATCTAAATAAATCTAGGTAACCTAAACTACTAGATATATTGAACTTGCTCATTCATGATCATTATCTCTAAATTGTTACACATGACCATCCTCTCTATCGTAAGGCTTAATAGGCTCTAACCTCAAAGAATCAAGTATAGCACCATCAATGCACTCATCAATAATGTCAAGAGAATCAATCCTATTTGCACTTTCAATAGGTGAATATCTCATCATCTTAGAAACATCAAATTCTACACTTTCATTATTCACCTCTAAAGTGATCTTACCTTTTTTCATATCAATGATAGCACTAGTTGTAACTAAGAAAGGCTTTCCAAATAATATTGGAATTTATAAGTCCTCTTCCATATCTAAAATAAAAAAATATGCTGGTATGACAAATTTATCTACCTTTGTAGGCATATTTTCAAAAATTCTAAAGGAATGAGTAATAGTTTTATTGGCCATAGATAAACACATACTAGTGGGTTGAGTTCACCTAGATCCAAACACTTATAAATAGAATAAGGCATAAGACTCACACTAGCACTTATATCACAAAGAGCTTTATCAAAAGGAATGCCACCAATGACACAAGGAACCGTGAAACAACCGAGATCCTTTTGCTTTGATGGAGACTTAGAGTACATTGTCTTAGATTCTTCAAATACAGAAACTATGCCATATTCTTCTAATTTACTCTTATGTGTAGTAATATCTTTTAAAAACTTACCCCATGATGGCATATCTCTAATAACATCCATGAATGGAATGGTGATAGTGATATCCTTAAGATAATTTAGAAATTTTCCAAATTGCTTATCTAAGTTATGCCTTAAGAACCTTTGAGGAAAAGGTAAAGCCTTAAGATCCACTTTAGGTTTGTTCTTTTTATTAGGATGGTCATTTTTCTTGTTGTCATCTTTAGAATCCAAAACATTCTTACTACTAACATCAATAACATGCTCATTTGACTCTTTAGACTTACCACTTAACTCATAATCTTTATTAACCACTTGCTTACCTTTTATCTCATTATGCTCAACTTACCACTTCTTAAAGTTATGGCTTGACAAGTCTTCTTGTAAGGGAACTCAAGTTAGAGTAGCAAGTTACTCAAGCTTTGCATTCACTTACTTAAATTTTCACTTATTATTTTTATTTGTGGTAATTTATTGGTTAATAAATTGTTCTATAAGGGATTCTAGATGAGATTTGGGTTGTAAAGAAATAAAAGGTGGCTTCATAGGAAAACTGGATGGGTTTTGTGGTATAGGCATAGGGTTACTTGGAGGGTTGAGTTGTGATGAAGTATTCGACCATGAAAATCTAGGGTAGTTTTATAAGCGTTACAATTTAATCTCCCTTTTTGGTTAAAACCTCTTTGAATAAAATTGGCTTTTTCACTAAAACTCATTGTGCATTTTGCATAGGAGTAAGATCCTCCATGCAATTCACAAGCAATGCTTGAATTATCAATAGAATTAACTTGACATTTACTTACTAATTTGGTGAGCGCATCTACCTTTGTTGTCAACAAATTGATGGTGTCAGGCTTTAAGACTCTTCTTGCCTTAGCTATAGTTGGTTCATCTCCCATATATCCTTGTGGTGTAAGTTTCTCAAGCAAAGTGATTGCTTCTTTCATTGTCATGTCCATCCATTTGCCACTTAAAGCTGTATTGACTATATTTCAGTTCTCATCCATCAAACCATTGTAAAAGATTTGAGGAATCATCCAATTGGGCAAGTCATGATGAGGACATTTCCTTTGGAGTTCCTTAAATCTCTCCCATGCTACATAAATAGTCTCATTTGCATGTTGTTGAAAAGTTGCAATCTAATTTATGAATTTGGCTATCTTATGGGGTGAAAAGTACTTATAAAGGAATGCTTGCTTCAATTTATCTCGTGTAGTGATGGACTCATTAGGCAAACTAGCTAGCCATATTTGTGCTTTGTCCTTAACTAAAAAAAGGGAACAGTCTAAGCTAAATTGCATTATCCATCACTTTATTTATTTTGAATGTTGCATGTACATTGAGAAAAGCCAATATGTGGGCATAGGGATCTTTTCCTTGGAGACCTCCAAACTAATTATTTTGTGCCATTTTAATAATACTTAACTTGATTTCGAAGTTATTGTTGGCAATGGTAGGCACCACAATTCCTCCAAAACTCCCCGATATGTCAGGCATAGCAAAATCGCCTAAGGTACTCCTATTTTAATCAGCCATGATATTTGAAATTTCGTCTTCTTTTTCGTATTGTTGTCTTTGATCTATGTACAAAGCATATAAATTTTTATTAATTTCAGGATTAAATGGAAGAAGATTATCTCTACTATTACTTCTACATATAAAAGATAACAAACTAAACTACTACTACAAACTAATCAAACTAACAAAGAAAAATAAAAAAAGGCGTAAATCAACCTTTTTCTACCTTAAGTTAATAAAAATAATCACTTATTTGACTCTTCGACAATAACGCTAAAAACTTGTTGTGGTGTAAATTTTATTACCTTAGTCTTTAAGACTTAGATAGAGTGAGTAGGGTGTCGAATGCTACGAATTAATATATGTATAAATGTTATTTTCTATTAATTGAATAGATACTAATATGGATAGGCTATAATAACTTTAAGTGAATTCATTTATACTAAAATGTTTACTAAATTAAACTAATTAATCTAATCTAAATTAATAACTACTAAACAATCAAGAAAGTTATTAGAATTACAAGATATAAATTAATCATATAAAGATTCAATGAAACACATACATATGCAATGATAGGAGAACAAGGCCTACTATCCCTAGATGCAACTCTCATTATCAAATAAGGGCATTCCCATCTAGAGTCTGCAAGCACTCTCATGTCATTATGGAGATAGATGATAACCATGAAGTTTTATGCCTATTCTTTAGCCCTTCAAAGTGAAATCCTTGTCTCCTAAGTGATTTCTAGACTTTAAGTAAATTCAATTGCCTTTCCACCAAAATACCCCAATTTTCATTGTGAACAATTTGATTAACCCATTATATATGGTGATTAAGCATACATAACAAGTTAAGCACTCAATTGAACTTAAATCATTCATGCATAAAATAAGATAATTTTATTAATATAAATCAATTCATACATGTAATTACAATAATCCAAATTAGCCTAAATACATATTTTCAATGCAAGAAAAAATAATAAAAGAATAAAGTCAAGTAAAAAGATAAAGAGGAGAAGAGAAGAAATTAGTTGATGACTCCTTAATGTTTTCTTCTTCCTTGGACTTTGCTTTTCTTCATAATCTTTTTGAATTGTTTTCGAAGTTACTTGATAGTTTTTTCATCTCTAAAATGTAGTTATCTTTATTTATTTATAGGCTTAAAGGTGTCCTAATTAATGCCTTTTCAAAGAGGGGTAGAATCTTAAAGAGGTGTGTGAAAGGTCACAATGGTTGGCTTTTGTGATGAGTCGGCACATTGGTGCCGAGTTAGTTAAGTCAGCATGGCTAGGCTTTGTAATGAATTGGCACCACCGTAATGAGTTGGCATGGTTTAATGGCCTCACAACTCGATTTAGAAGGGTTTGAGTCGGCACATGTTGTAACGAGTCAGCACAGGCTCTAAAACCACTTTAAGATCTTTTTCTTCAATTCTTTAATGAAAATCCCTCTTTTATGCTTCAAATCATCCAATTAAGCACATTTAATCCTGAAAAATAAAGAAAACATAAAAAGTAACCTAAAACATAAAAAACACATGCATTATACTCTTAGAATGATGCATAACCAAACAAAATGGCTATGCTAAATTACATGTCATCAGTGTTATAGGAAATGTTATGATAAAAAGAGCTATGTGTGATTTATAAGCTTCAATAAATATTATGCCATTGTCCATTTTTTCATCTTTGCATATTGCTTCATTAAAAGAGACAAATGTAGTGCTTTAACTTGCTAATAAGTCTATTGTTTATCTTGAAGGGGTATTGATGAATATTTTGGTGCAAGTTGATGGGTTAGTCTTTCCTTCTGATTTTTATATGCTTGACATGGAGGATGATAAATTCTCAAATTCTTCAGATATTTTGTTAGGAAGGCCATTGATGTGCATGAGGGTACACTCACTATGGAGTTTGATGGAGAAATTGTTATATTTTATGTCTATGATAATAAAAAAAATTCCAATGATGTGTCTAATATTTTTAAAGTAGATGTTATTGAACCTCTAATTGATGAATCTTTTAAATTGGGTGGTAATTCTAACAATTTGAATTTTTCATATTTTTTGGACTCCACTTTTAAAAATACTAACAAATTTGAGAAGAATTTGTTAATTGACACTAATTTATAGGAGGTGTTGAATAGAAGAAAACTGAAATGGGATTTCAGACCAACTTAAAAGGTTTAAAATTTTGAAAACGTCTAGCCAAAGAAGTTAAATAAAGGTGCTTTTTGGGAGGCAACCCAATGTGCAGCTTTGTTCGAGGCTAAGCTGTTCCTTTTTAGATTTAATTTTTAGTATTTTTATTTTTATTTTTTTATTGCCTTCTTTTTCCTTATTTTGCTAACTCCAATTTTTTTTTTTGCAAGTATGGGTAGTAATTGGGATGATTTAAATGGTATAGAGCTGTATATTCTTTTTAATTAGGGTATTATTTTTTTTATAGAGCTATTTTTTTTTTTGTTAATGGGTTTCATTACAACCTACTTAACATTTTAGCTTAAACCAATTTTTGTTCTTTAATTTTTGTAGAAGAGCTAATAGGTAAATGAACCACTCTTAATGGTGAACTGCATAATTTTTTTAGTTGGCCTTAAGAGCTTTTTTGGTTTTAATAGGTTTTATTTTTATGGGTTAATTTTTAATTTGACCTATCTTTTTAAACTTCAGCCCATTTCAATTTATTACCCACATAATCTAAACCAACCTAAATAATTTTAACTTTCATAGTTGTCTATCTCTTCCCCGCCGCCCCTACTATCTTCCTCCTTTACCATGCCACCTTCACCACTTAACAAATTTCTTTATGGGACTTTTAATCTTTAAAAAGAAATAATAGGTTTTATTTTCAATCTTTTTATATTATTTATACCACATATAATCTTTCATAAATTTATATTAATTCACTAATTATTATTCATTTCTTGTTTGGCACTTTTTGATTCTTTATTATGTGTTTACCAATTTTCTACCAATTCTCTACATATTTACTCATTTTCCATTAATATCTTGTATATTTTACATTTTCTCTATACATTGTCAATCAAATTCCTATTTTACCCCTAGTATAGAAACCCTCGAGCTGGATACATAGGATATGGATCTCATAGGTCCAAACTAGGCTAGAGTGACCAAATGGTGTGATCTACAACTCTAATATGTGTGGAGGGGCCATACGGAGTGATCCTTGCCTCCTGGATATGTTGAGGGATCACATGGCATGATCTATGCCTCAACTGTTAATCTAATGTGCACATCTTAATGGGTAGTTCAATAGTGGTCTACAGTCCAATCTCATCTCATTATTCTACTGTGGCATATGTGTCCTAACACATATGCCATCATTTCATTAAAGTATACATTAACCTTATATTTTCTCATACTTTCATAACATGTCACAATCAAACTTTCTTGCATATAATTCACATTCATCCTATTATTGCTCTTTATCACTTGGTATATTCATATCAAATAAATATCACATGCCATGAAACTACCATGTATCTTTCCATATATAATATTTTTAAGCAAATTTATAAATCTCATACTCAATTGCTTTTCTCATACTTTATTTTATGTTACACATTAATTGTTCATATTCATACTATATATCCATAATTTGACTCATATAATAATTTTTGTAGGTTTATTTCTTTTTATATATCATCATCATATCTGTATTCATTTGTGCCTTTCAATTTTACATTTATTATCTCATACTAAATACATATGTTTTTACCCATCATCCTTATTTGATCAACCAATTCTATTCTCATTTAAATGTCTAAGTCATACATTTTCTTTTAGAATTTATTAATTTATTATTATTTCTCTTCTAATATCTCAATGTGGCCATTATCTATACATACTCATTTTACTTCTACCTTTTTTGTAATTTACACATAATGGTAAATTTTGTATTATGATTTATATTTCATACTTTTGTTTCATTATTCCAACAAAATATTCTAAGTACATAATTAAAATACACTTAATATATACTTAGTGCATGCTTGGCCCTTTTCATGCACCCTACTTTTCACTTATTAATTTGTGCTCTAGATATTCTCATCATATTCTTAAGACTTGAATTACATTTTGCTATCATTATTTCTTTGAAATTAGTGTTAATTTTATCTTACTTTGCCTCTAAACCATTCGGCCATCACTAAGTTTTATCTCTACTAATCTATTTAATTCACACTAAATATTCTAACCATGTTTTCTAAGCATGGATAAGATGTTCCCATTATCCAATCACCTTGATTCCCTACATATCCCTAATTCTCCATACTTACATAATGGATTTTACAACCAATGTATGATTTTTAATCATATTTTCATGCATCTAATTTCACATATTTCATTATTTATGACCTAATTATATAAGTTTACCATTATTCTGTATTAAATCTCACATTGCTCAATTTTTCCTTAAGTTACATAATGCCTCCCTACACATTTTCTCACACTTAAACAAAATTTCATGCAAACCTCTTGTAATAAGCTCAATAATCATTATTCAATTTCATCTATGCATCATTAATTGAATTTTTACTCAACTCATTTCAAAATTTGTAACTTGCATAATCATAAACATATGGAATAAATTAGTTTGGGTATCCAGATACCTGTTTTCAAGCTCTTTCCATGATTTCTCTTCCTTTTCTATCTTTTCCTTCCTTTTCCTCTTAGTTCCACTTGATTTCCCTTGAAAATCCACCTTGGTTGAATCCTCCTTAAATTATTTCCTTAATTTTTCTTCATCTATAATTCAAAATATGCTCAAAATATAAATCCCTATATCAAAATCTACCTAAAAATAAATTTAATTCATCAAAATTTCACTAAATTAACTTACTTGAATTTTTTGTCTGAACTTTCTTTTCACAATTCCATCTATTTCCTCACTTAAAATTGATTCTTGAGATGGCCATAGATGAATTTAGGGCCTTATAATTATTTATGACATAAAATTTGGTTGAGTTTAGGGGGATTAATTTAAAAAAAATGGAAGAAAAATGAAGATATGGTGGGTGTATGTGTGGGATAGCAATGGAGAGGAAGGAGATGAGTGAATTCCCTAGGGAATTCTAATTTTTAGGCTATTTATATTCCTATATGGATGGCTAGGATTGATTGGTCACTATTTGATCCAAAAGTCCACATTATGTTCCTTGTCATCCTCTCTTTAATTATCATCCATTTTTAGTCACAACCTTTAGAAGTGAGTGATGAATCACTCCTTTGAGTCACTCACACCCTTTAGTGAGTCATAGGTGTAAGTAGGTGCCATTTAACCCAAATAATCAAATAACCTCCATTTTTTCCCTTCTTGGATTTTTATTTTTCCTTTATTAAATTCCCCTAAAATTTGGTCTAAGATATGGGAAAATATTTATTAAGTTATTTTTAAAATTATAAGTCAATCCGAGTTTATTTCGATATACCACTAACTTCGAAGGTGAAATTTACCGTCTTAAACCCAAAAAGTTAAAGTTGTCAAAAGAAAAAGTTTTTACTTTCAAATATTAATTAGGATTATTTGTAATACATCCGAGCAAATAGAATAATTTTTGAATATCTATGGAATATTTTCGAGCCGGTCAAAGTTTTGGTCAACCTTTTTACAGTTTGGGTAAATTTTTCATTGTCCAGTTTAAGGGATATCCAACCTCAATTTCATCTCCAATTATGCCACTAAACTCATCTTAATTTACACTTTCTAATGGTAAAGAAATATTTTTATGGGTTTTGGGTGGTATTATTCACCCCAGTATCACTCCAATGTACTATTCACAATCCGAAAAATACTTTTCACAAAAATGAAAATTTTGGACCATTACAGGTTTGGAGGAGTAAAGACCTTGGCAACCTTTTATTAATTGGTTTAATCTAAAATTTATCTTCTCTGCTTTAATTTTGTTAAGCTATATTTTAATTTTAATTCATTTAATTTTGTTTGTTTAATCTTAGTAATTATAATATCCAATATCATCAAACATTGGGAAATTCTTTAGAATACATTTAATCAATTATTTACCTTGCATCACAATCCCTAGGGTTCTATAATTTTTGGGGTCTTAAACATATTTTTCCTATATTACTTAGCCGATCTAGTACGTTTGAGAATATCCGATCAAACTTTAAATATCTATTTGAGTGTCCACCGTCTGTCAATGATAGATGCCCAGCTATGGGGTTTTTTTTAGCACAATTACATGTTTTTTAGCAGCCAAATAGAATCTAGTTAATTATGGTCAAATTTTAAAGAATTTCATAGCTGATTTCAAGGAAAGTTAGAATTTGAAAAAATTTAAAATATTTGCTTCCTATATAAACTAAAACCTTATGATTTTTTGGGGGCTGATCATATTTTCAAATCTAAATTTTAAACACAGAGGAAATAATTCTTAAGGTAGAAAATCAATTTTTATTCTAGAGAATAAAGCTTATGTGCATTCTTTTCTGTTCGCACACAAAATGTTTTCATTGCTTTTCATTATGGAAATTAATCTAAGAACTTGGAGAGCAATTTTCAGGTTAAACAAATTTTCCTGAGGGTAATATTTCAAGTATTTAACTTATTTTTTGTAATAGCCCAAAATTTCAATTTTTATGAATAGTATTTTTTGGACAGTAAATAGTACCATCTAAAAGCCACAAGAATATTTCTTCACCATCAGAAAGTACAAATTAAGATGAGTCCGATGGTATAATTTGAGGTAAAATTAAGGTCAAATAAGCCTTCAAAATGGAAAGAAAAAAATTCATGTAAACCATATTAGGGTTTAATCGAACTTTGACTAGCCTTAAAATATTCTACGGACCTTAGAAAATTATTTTTATTGCAGGAAACCACTAAAAATAATGCTAATTAATATTTGGAAGTGAAAAAATAAATTTTTAGATAATTTTAAATTTTTGGGTTTCGGACTGGTGAATTTTACATATGGGCTTGAAAGTAGTGCTAGAGGCCTATAAAAAATAATTTGAATATATAGATGCATATGAAATATTGTGGGGAATTATTTGGCAGTAAAAACTTAATTTTATGGTGATGTGCAAAAAATGAGCCTTCAGATTGAGAAATGATGTCAGATTGACTTAAAAATTTTTGTGTAGCTTAATAAATATTTTTATATTATTATGGACCTATTTTTATGATAAATTAAGCAAGAGAAGTGGTAGAAAATAATTAGATTAAAATATTGGTTAATTAGTTAAATTAAGCCAATTGGTTGGATCTGATTTGGCCCAATTAGAATACATATAAAAAGGCTAAAGAACTATAAATTTCTAGCATTTTCTCCATTCTTCTTCCTTTCTATTGCCATCCCATATATCCCTTGAATTCTCTATTTTCTTTCAAACTCTATCAACTTAATTCAACCAAATCTTGTGCCCTAAATAATTGTAAAGCCCTAATTTCATCTTTAGCAATCTCTAGAACCTATTTAAAGTGGAGAAAGTGGATGGAATTGTGAAGAGAAGGTTTAGAGCAAAAGTTCATGTAAGTTAATTTAGTAAAATTTTAATGAGTTTAATGGATTTTTAGGTGAATTTTAAGGTAGAGATTAATATTTTGAGTATATTTTGAAATATGGATAAAGTAAATTGAGGAAAGAACTCATGAAGGAATTCAACCAAGGTAGGAATTAAAGGAAAATAAAGTGAAATCAAAGTAAAAAGGAAGGAAAAGGTGAAAAAGGAAGAGAAAACAAGTAGAAAGCTTGGAAAATAGGTATGTGGATACATAAACTAATTTATTTCATATGGTTAAGGTAATGTAAGTTAGGACTTTCGTGTGTAAGTTAAGTTAAAATTAAATTGATGATACATAAATGAAGTAAGGTGTTAAATAATGTGATTGATGAAATAAATGCAAGAAAGTATGATTAATTTCATGAAGATGGAATTGGCACCTATTATGTCACATAGGGTTCATATATGTAATATGTGTTTTAATTCAACTATATGGTGAATAAATGAAATTAAGTTATAAATAATGAGTTTTGAGAAGTTAAAGGAAAGAAAACATTATTAACAAATAAAGGTTACTAAGGAAACCTATTATGTAAGTATAAGAAGTTAGGGATATGTAAGGAATTAATATGATTAAATGTTAGAATTATGCATCTTAGGTTTGGAAAACATGTTTAGAATTAATTATGGAAGGAAAATGAATGAAAATGTAGGAAAATTTAGTGAGGGCAAATTGCAGAATCCTTGAAATGATAAGTAAATGGGGGAATAAATGTAGAATATGATGAGTTAATAATAAATATACATTAATTATATCTTAATAACATAATTAGGATAGGCCATAATGGTTATGAAAAGAAAAAGAATAAGTAAGTAAAAGTACATATAAGGTCGAATGGTATACTAAGTGTATACAAATGAATACCAAGTGTATACAATTGCAAACTAAGTGTATACCAAGTGTATACTTAGAAAATGTGGATGGAATGATAAAACAAATGTATAGGATGTATAGACCAAGATGAAATTTATAGATAACTCTATAGAAATAAACCATTGTATACAAAATATATCATAAATTAAATGTAGAAAAAAGAGGACAAATAATGGAAGAATAAAGAACAAAAGAGAAACTAAGAGTATTTTAATAAAATCTTGTTAAAAATACATGGATAAGACACTTGAAATAAGATTAGAAACTAAATAAGATGAGAAAATGATAAATGATAACTAGATATTGATTGGCTAAATGAAGATGATAAGTGAAACCATAATCAATTGATGTAAAATGATGAATATGAACTTGAAATGTGTAAATGAACATAAATATGATGATGATGTATGAAAAATAATGAGTATGATAAGATTTCTATATAGGCTAAATTATGAATATGAATGATAAACATGGATAATTGATGTATAATGACAAATGAAAATATGAGAAAAATAATTCAGCATAGAAATGATGAAGTAGTGTGATAAAATAATATTTAAGGAAAAACATTTGATGGCCATATGGTATTGATGGTTATTTTGATGTGAATGTGTTAAGCAATGATAAGTAATGATTTGATGAATATAATTTATATAACATTAAGTCAATTTTTCACATGATGTGAAAAAATGATAAAATATGGGATTGATACGTGTTTTATTTGAAATTGTGAAAACTTTATTATCCCTAGTACTTAATAGTGAAACCAGAGGTATAGGATACAATGGCTAGCAATAGAGACATTCACCGTAGTAGCAAGTCATAGCAAATTGCATGAGTGCACCAAAGGTAATTCCACATCGTAAATATGAGAAAAAGATTAGAAAATTAAAAAAAAAGAGAAAGAAGAAATAATATGATGCTAGTTGAGGCGTTGGCCCTCCATGGGGTCACTTTAACTTATTTTGGATTTATAGGCCCTATATCCCATATATCCAGCTTGAGGGATTCATTACTAGTGGCAAAATTGGAATTTAAATGAATAATTTATGTTGAATTATATAATTATGTACATTATTGATGAAAAATGAATAAATATGTAATTAACTGTCAACCAAGGATGAATAAGTAAAGAAATAATAAAAAATTGATAATTATGTAAATAAAGGATAAAATGGGATCAAATATGCAAGTTAATAGTAAATAGCGAATAAATATGTAAATTCATAATCATGGATGACATAAATGTAAGTAAACAGTAAAGGTGGATAAAAAATGCGAACAAGTGGATAAACAGTGGCAAATATGTAATTAAGTAAGAAAAAGAGGACTAAAAAAGTAAATATGTGGAAAAGAAAGTTAAATGTGTTAATAAAAAATAAATATTATGAAAAATATACTTAAGTGATTTGTAGGGGTAATTATGTAATTGAGTGAGAAAATAGGGGTATACATATAAAATTATGCTAAAAATATAGTTTTGAACGATAAAATGGTAAAAAGGATGAAAGTGTATGGAAATAAAACCAACAGGGACCAAATGGTAATTTGCCACTATATGAAGAAATTATAAGGACTAAAATATAAAATGAAGGGTGAAAATGTAATAAGTAGTACAAAAGGGCAAAACCATAACATTTGGTAATATTAGGTGAGAAATGTAATAAAATAAAAATTAAGGACTAGAAAGAAAGTTTCACCTATGTAGTGCTAACTAAGTAAATAAAGGATTGAAATAAGTAATAAAAAGGGATTAAATGGTAATTTAGAGATTCAAATGTAAATTTAAATTATAAAGGATGAAAATGAAAATAAATTAAAAGTTATCGATTAAAGAGGAATTGTGGCATACAGAAATACTTGGAAGACAAAAATGTAATTAAAAAGGATATAAGGACTAAAAGTGAAATTTGAATATTAAAGAGGTTATTGTGTGTGTGAATTAAATTTTAGAAGTGGAAATTGGAATTATTAAGCAGCAATTCAAGAATAAAATAAAAAATTGAAGGACAAAACAGTAATTAGATATTGAGTAAGGGAATCAGGGGCCTAATGATAAATAAGTAAGAATAAAATAAAAAGATGTTTATTAAATAAAAGTAGGAACCAATATTAAAATATAAATTGAAAATTAAGAGAATAGGAAATGGAAATTAGAAATTTCGGGGATTAAATTGTAATTTGACATATTTAATAACCGATAGTAGACAAAATATGTATCCTTAAACATGAAATCAAAGACATCGAGATTTAAGTAAGAATAAAAATTTTCATAAAGAAAAGTGAAATGTTTAAAAAGTAAATTAAGTATTTAATATCAACACAATTTTCAAGATAGTAAATTACCATCATATTTGTGAACAATTACTAAAATAGCTTAGTATTAGGAAATCTGGCAATAAGCTGAAGTTTGAGATATATAGATGGAAAGATAAGTAAAACATAAGTTATTAGAGTTGAAACAAAATATAGGATAAGAGCAAAACACGTGTAAAATGTGAAAATAATGATTAAAATAAAATTCTGATGACTAAACTGAATTAAAATGATACTAATAACAACATCAAATAGGTATGATAAAAAAAATTTCATACAACAAGCACGCTAAAAATATAGTATTCACTTATCAGGGGCGAAATTTGACAAGAAAGGTAGTAATAGTCTAATAACAAAGACCAAACCCATTGATAAACAATGAATTAAAACAATGTAACCAAGATTAAGAAAAATCATGTGAGTCCAAAATAAATCATAATTCAAACACAAAATTTAGGAGCAAATAGTCAAAATTAAATATGACACTAAATTGATGTATGAAAATAAAACGATGGCATATATGTATTGAGAATAAATTAATAGCCTGACATAGGAAAGTTAAAGAGGATTGACAGATCAGTAATGCAAGTAAGAAACTGATAATCAAAATGGAAGAACATGGAAGTAAAGTTAAATAAATGAGAGAAATAAATGTTGGGTTTTGATAGAATAATTAAAGCAAAATCGCAGCGAAAAAATTAAAACCCACTAGCATCTATTCAATCCAATTGATTCAAAAAAGAAAGATGACGGTTACCAACCTCTCAAAGCGTAGAATATGATTTTTTTAGGTGCTGCTTCATGCAAAATGAGCACCATCTATCGGTATCCAGACTCGAATGGATGACTAGAATTGCCCGGGGTGTTAGCTCCCTTCCTTGGCGGCTAGGGTTTAATTTTTTATAATCTTCTCAAGGTTACATAAATGATTTTTGTCTCTCTCTCTAAAAGGTGACGGTTGCCATTATTAATTTAGTAACTTAGGGTTTTAAAAGCACATATATCACTATATATATATATATATATATATATATATATATATATATATATATATATATATATATATATATATATATATATATATATATATATAAGGTGACCTAACCCTAGTGTTAGAGAGAAAAATTCCTATATTTCGTATTAAAATAAGAAATACTTTATTTCTTTTTTAAATAAGAATTAAAATATTAACTTTAAAAAATTTTTATTTGATTTCCAATTTTAATTTGTAACAAAATAAAATTTGAAATGCCCAAATTAACCCATAGTCCATTCATCACATTCTATGTGTGTGATCCAATAGGTTCATATTATTCTGACAGTAGGCTCCAATCACATCATGAGCCCATACGTCATAAGCGGCCTCTAGCAAGATATTATAACTACTCAAATAATATGAATATCAATAAATCAATTTTAACCTAATCAATAAAACATGTCATAATCCTTTTATTACATGATATCTTATTTGAACAGAAGTCATGATCCATGTCAAACTTATATAGTTCAAACATATAATTTCTCAATCACTAAATATACTAATAATATCAAATGATATTGATCAGTCTATCAATTCATTTGAGGATGACCATGCATTTCTCAGTCCTACTTATTGAGGGGCCCAACAAATATCTCTCTCATAAAAAGGGACAAATTTCTTTTTGATTATTCACTATCCTCTGTATGGTTCTCATCATGTCCAATCATAACCTTTATGACTATCTAATTAAAGATAATATTTGATTATGTAAAAACATAATGTTCGTCATGTAGGATACTGTGGTAATCTCAGGTCTAAGGATTGATAACATAAGTATTATAAAATCACTAATGACATTAACCCATGTAGTATCTCATAACGGGTCTATCCAATACCCTGTTCTCTAACAAGTACTGATAAGTTTGATTTATATCACTATATATAATCATCTCATGATTATCAATCAAACTCATACTAGTCTTTATTTTTCATTATTCCTTTAATGATAAATGACTAGGGATAGTTAAAATAACATTAGATTGTTATATACAAACATTATTATAATGTAACATGACAATAATATAATAACATAAAGAAAACCCAATTTTATAAAGTGAAATGTGACATTACATAAAGGATCAAATGTTTTGGCCTAGGACATAACCATTAATAATAAATTGATAAAGAATAAGTAAAAATAAGTAAGACAATAAAATATTAATAAGATTTAGTAGAAGATTTAGAAATCTAAGCTTGAATGGGAAAACTAACTAAGATCAGTAATGTTATAAAAATAAAGAAAGAAAAAAGATTTAATGATGAGAAAACTTACAGAATAGAAGCGAGTTAGTTAAAAATGAAAATTTAATTAGGCGTGTGTGCATTAGGTGTGTATGGATGTTTGTGAAATCTATTAGTTAGGTATCCACCACTGAGCATTTTATGCTTAACGCATAGTTATTTACTGCACATAGGTACTTGGAGAAGTAGACAACAAATTGAAAGGATAGGCATTGGATACTAATGAAGTTAGGTAGTGAAGAAGGAAATTTTGTATATATGTATTTGTGTGGCATGTATATGAGTAAGTTTATAAAGTTAGACTAGAAATATGTAATTTAATTCTCATATGAATTAGATTTTGTATGTATATTTTAATGGAATAATGTCTAAATTACGTTGTGATAATTATTGTATAAGGTGTTACATTTTTATTTGAAATTAATTAGATGCCATGATTGTAGCACCCTTATCCTATAATCTATACATATCACTTTATCCATCTCATTACACATGTTTTACTGTGCACAACATAAACATATACCAACAATATAGAGAACTGATATTCATACTTAATCCATAAGAGTGCTAAACTATTAAGACTTTACAATATACATTAGAGTCTCTTTACAAAATATAACAATTGATTAACATCTTACAAAATAGCTATACTTTTACAAGATTTCCAACACAACATAAAACCCTCGAAATACAAAAAGGAACCAAAAATAAGACTATAACTTTATAATCTTCAAAGACTTGTGTTGGCCAACCTGCTACAGATATCAGTCTTGCGAGAAAGTCCTAGCCTTGCAACTTACATGGATGAAACGCCCGTGCTAAGCTATAAAGCTTAGTGGGGAACTAAATCATGATAAATGACCACTCACAGTGATCGTCAACAAGCACACAACATGCCTCAAATATAACAATGATTTTTTTCAAGAAATGAAAGATATCGAACATTTACATTCACTTATAGAAATTATAAAGTTCAACAATAAGAATTTGTATTGACGTTTCAATCAACATATATGATCATACAAGTTCCAACATCCTTTGGACTTAAATTGAACTATTTATAATATGATTATTTTATTAATCAATGCTTAATCATAAAAGTATAGTTATCTATTATTAATTTCATAAACAATTTTCACAAGTATTGAAATTATCTTACTTCTATTCTTGTATGTCTAGGATATACACACATTAGAATTATATAACAAAACAACACTTCTAATTACCATGAGATTATTGAATTACTATAGGCTTACTTTATATTCCATAAGTTATTCATGTTATAATATATTAGATGTATCATAAAAATAAGCCTATGAACCAAACATAAAACTTATATATTATTACCATTAATAACAAATACACGTTAAAGAATGTGTACATGCAACAATGTGAACACATATATAAGCATAGGAAAACACATATATAATCATAGGAAAAATATTTAAAAAACAATGGGTATTATAGCATAACTCTTATAACCCTTAGTATGAAATATGCTATGCTATTATGACAATTATTGCGTTCATTCAGTAAGATAATACCCTATACCTTAATATAAGTTTCTTCATAAATCATACGTTGTCATACATATAGAAATAAAGGATATATATATATATATATATATATCATCAATTTAACAATTAGCATGTATTTATGATACTAGTAGTATAGATACATATACTATTGGACATTCTTTTAGTTGTGGGTTTTATGTGCAACAAAAGGAATTTCATATGTAGAATAGTATAAAGTCAATTAAGAATTTACATACCTTATTAAACTTTTCTTAACCTTTGATAATAAAGCCTGCACTATTCTAAAGAGGTGGATAATGGGTTATACGGTACTACTCGAAGGTACAAAACTATTGATTATAACGGTGGCACCCCGAAGGTACAAATAAGATACCCAGAGGTAACAAACGGTGATTCCTTGTAGGGATAAAACTATATGATAAATTGGTGGACCCAAACGGGGTCAAACAAATAACATGGATCCAAACGGGGTCAATCAAATAACATGGACCGGTCAAGCGGATCCAAGCGGGGTCGGCTACAACCCAAACGGGGTTGTTCAAATCAACTCTAACTTTTAATTTCAAGTGGACGTAAACAGGTCAAAACTGTTCAGAAATAGCTGCAAGGTACCCTTATAGGCATGACTATCTATCCACTTCCTAGACTCAATGCAGGCAGTAAAATCCCTTTTATTTATCTTTCTAATCACATACATATATTTATGTATATATGTACAACTATATACAGAATTTCATATACATGTTTATGTATAGAATTTATGTGAACATGATATAACAAGCATGTACTAGCATAAATAAGTTGTACTCTTGATCAATTCAAATGCATGTAGTTCATTCACATGTATGTGATCATGGTACTTATCATCATGCTATCTTAAATTCCAATATTCATTTATTATATACATACATACCAATATTTTCCATTACTTCAAGATATACAGTAAAGTTTAGAATCATATATTGAGTATGCATATCTTTTTACACATTTTTCTATCATACTCGTATATCACATTCATAGAAATCATAGTTATATGGAGATAAATGTACACATGTATGTTATCATTATATAATTGTGTATTTATACAATTCACTATAAAAACATGCTTTATATCATTATTCTTAAACATATTTTACATGACAAGCACAATCAATCAGCATAATTATTTCAAGAAAAATTAATCATCCATATTTACATTTCGAGGTTGATGTCTAATACTATAATGTATTAGTAAATCAAATAAATTGATATTAATTAGTTATATTCCTAAGCATATAATTGTTTGGGCATATATTTATATATATATATATATATATACTATTTAATTTCAGCATCTTAATTATGTTCATTTGTGATGTTATCAGCATTTATATTTTTAATTTTTTAAACATGCATATACATGCACATTCAATTTAAGGTAATATAGATTATATGCATCCATATAAACAATTATGTATGTTCATATATACAACTTCCAGCATTTATGTATATGTATTTATATATATTCATATTTTCTTCTTCAATTGTTAAACTCTATATACATTTTATGTCATCAAATTTCATTTATAATACTTTAACATTTCATTATCAATTTCATAGTTGAATAATTGTATAACAATATACATTATCATTTGATTAAATATATATATAAGCACAATTTCACATAACCATCCATGTACATGTTTTTTACCATACATGTATATACATAACATTTCAATCAAATATTTTTCATGCTACTTGTAAATTAGTGTATGTTCATGTATACATAGATTTAACATAACAACATTTAACACTAAATATTGAAAATTCTGCCTTTAGAATTCTGCACGATGGCAGAGTTTCAAATTAAAGTTGTATGCTATTTTTGACCTTGAAAATGTCATTTTTAGCAAAATTGTCCTTCTACAAACATGACCCCCTATGTTTCCTGTTTTTATAACATCAAAAATAATTTCAATAGCACTTCCAGAACTCAAGATATTTACACTATAATAAATATTGTTCCTATTGACAGTGCTGTGTATAGGTCCGGAATTAAGCTAAAATTAGACAAGCTTAAAGACATAATTAGGCTTTTCTTTCTTCATGAAAAGTATAGGCTTAGAAGGATAGTTTTCATAGAATCAAACCTAATAGCATTTCGTTCACTATACGAAGAGATATATTATTTTTTCCACAATCTGCTCCAGAACCGAGAATAACATCTCACTACAATTTTAATAAGTCATATAAATTATTTAGAGGAATATTTATGGCTAGGTTTCTTCTACAAAGTTGTTTATATTTCTATAATGTTTACATATAATCAAACATCACTCAATTATGACTTAAATACAAGGATTTATGGTTAAAACATTGGTAACTGTTCAAAACTGCCTATACACTAAAACAATTCATTTGTACGAATTTTTTGAGTTCTTTAATAACAGAATCAAGCCATGACTCCTTCTAATTAATTGTAGATAATTGAATATAGTTTACCCATATTTTTGAATCACCTCAATCCAATGTCTACAACTCTAGATATGGACAAAACAAGCATCCTGGTTCACAAAAACCACACCCAGTTTTTCCTCAACATTCAAAACCACGATTTTTTTCCTATTTAATCTCTCATTAACCCTAAACAAACTAATAAATTACTATTAAATTAACCATAAACAAACTAATAAATTACTATTAAAATTAAGTAATCCAAGCATAAACATTTGTATCCACACACATGTATGAAGAATAAGTTCCCAAACCTGATCATGCAACTCAAATCTTCTTTTCTACTCTTGTAATCTTCTTATTCTTCTTAATGATTTACACCACTTTGTTCTTGAATGACCAACATGCAATGGAATTTCATTAAGAATACTTAGAGAGATTGTAAAATAATGAAATAAATGAGAGAAATTCTGAAATTTCTCAAGCAATATACGTCCCTCTCTCTATCCACTCTAATCTCTTTCTTTCTTTCAACCAAATTCAGCTTTTATAATAGAATGCAAATTCTCTTTTTGGTCCTTCAAAATCTTGCATGTCACACTAAGTTCCCTCCTTTATTTGCATGTTACACAATGTTCCACTTATATTTTTCTTTTCTTAAATCAACCTCTCCTTTATTTCCCTTTTTCATAATTTACCATTCAAGTTTCACATTAACAAATTGACCCCTAAACTAATACTTTATACTTCAATTACACCCTTGAATATTATTAAACCAATAATAATAATTTAATTATACCCTTATTAAATTCATACCATATAATTCACACATTTATCACATAATTAATGATTACTTAATAACATTTTTGCCCCAATCAATATCTTAACTCTTAATAATTCATCCAATAATGCTCAATTAGACTTTAATAAAATGTAATTGCCCTTGAATTCTACTAGGGTCTATTTTGGGTCCTTACAATGATTATCTGATTTAGGCATTTATTTTTAATATTCTAATGCCATGATGCCTTAAATGTTTGAATTTTAATATGTAAAAAAGCATGTTTTAGTATTCTTCAACCATTAATACATGTTTGTGTTTCTTGATTAAAATTCTATATTTATTTGATTTAATTGTTTTCGCATGATTTAAATGTGTGTTAAGCTTTTATAATTTAATCTACCATGATTAGGAGGTCAAATATGTATGACTAGGTCAAAATTAGGATTTAATTGCCCCTTATATGCATGATGCACTTACTATACTGTTTTGCATGTGAGAGACGGGAAGAAAGCTCGATAGATGCTCATCAGTCATACAAAGTGATGGGACATTGCAGAGCTTTCTTTTGTCTCATCCTTTGCATTAATGTGGCCACCTATGACACGTGCCGCATCTGATTCACCCCTAGAACTAAGGAATCTTCGAACAAATTAAGGAAACCTTTTGCCTTTTGTTTTCATGAAGTAATAAAATCAAGACTTGTATTTGTTCCTCTATGTAATCTTTGGGTTGCGGATCGCCTCACCTTCACCTTGGTAACTTAGTCCCACTTTTCGAGCCTGGGCAGGTTATGGTTTCTATACCTGAGCTAACCGATCGCTTTACGATTGTCAAGAGACTTAATCCAATTCACCAAATCTCGAGCATCACCAAATCTCGAGCATCAAAAGGTATAAGATAGCGTCTCAAGGTATACTTATTCTATCATTGGCAATTGACCATTGAGAAGCTTCTATTGGACACCTCAAGGTTGATATAAAGGAGTTACCACCCAATAGGACATTGGGAAATGGTGTTCCAACCTTATAAGGCCAAAACCTAGAAAGAGTTTGGAACTTCACTCTTATTTATACCTCGAATAGATGTGATATAATGGCTTTTAGGTTAATTATGTTATATCCTTTTTTACATGCATGATTAGAGAAAATAAATGAATTAAAGGCGGACCCAATCATGTAAAAAAGCAATAAATCATGGCATAGATATAAGTAAAGCATTAAAATAGGCATCTATAAATCGGGCAATTCATTATGACCCTTTTGATGAGGACATTGGTCCTCGCATGTGAATTATAAAGAAGCATCTCATTGCAAGATTTGAAGATAGGGACTTGCCAGTCTAAGTTTTATTAAGAAATATTTTGTGTTATTTAATTATATACAAAATTTTTACATTATTAAAAGCTAATTTTTATGCATGAGTTTCCCAGGTGAGAAATAGGACTTTGGACCAATTTTATTATCAAAAGGTCTCAATTATTTAATACAAATATTTTTGTGAAATTTTCCTCTTACGGTTGAAAAAATGCCTTGTTTAATAAAAGAAGGAAAATGTGAGCTTACTTGTAGTGCTAACCCAGCTGCACTAACAAAAAGGGATGATTTATAAGGATGATGATGATGATGATGATGATCATCATCATCATAATAATAATAATAATAATAATAATAATAATAATCATCATCATCATCATCATCATCATCATCATCTTAGAGATAGTAATCGTAAATATCAAAAGGGAAAATAGAATAAAAAAATAAAAAGAAAAGAAATTTAACCATATGTCAAGGAATGTGCTGGTGCTTATTGTACAACGTATGGTCAACTCATTTATTTTAAAAGAGAAGGAAATCACAATTTTGGTCGTGCATTTACATCATGTAATATATGGGTGTGCATTAAGTGATACGTAATCATACTTGTTGATGAAAGGTAGTTTTCCCCTTCTTTTAAAGACAAGTAGATATAAAAAGGAGCAAACAAAAAGATCGCAAAACACAAAGAAATGATTTTTTAAATCAAAATTTCTAATGAAATTGACTTCAAAACAAATTAAAAGGAATTTCAATACGAAAGCTTTATAATTTCTAGCGCACACAGCAAAACACCTTTAGAAAGGGTCACAACCTTGATCTAAGTAGAAATAAATATGTAATGAAATTGTGATAAATAAATTAACGAGTGAAGTTTATGGCATTTAAAAAGATAAATGCATAAACTTTAAATTGTCATAAATTGAACCAACAGGAAAGACTTTTTATATTACCTTTAGTGTACTTACTCAATATGACTATCAAATGTCAAATTCTTGGATCTTTTCCTTGTTAAAATTGTTGAAAAAAAATGAGCTAAAAAACGATGAACTAGACTCTGAAAGAACACTTTTTTTTGAGTTGAAAAGTTTTTGTTTTTAAGCTAATCTCTTCAGAAAACTTACAATCTCAAATTTTCTAACCTCTTAAAGTTTTGCATCCAAAACTTTATATAGAAGAGTTTGCATGGGTGTGCAATCCTTAAAGGTCAGCCAATTTGTCAAGTTAGTTCTAAAAAGTTAGTTCACATTTTGCTTGCACGAGTGTGCAAGGCACCTTGCACAGTTGTGCAAATCAAGTGCAACAATCAACTTGCCAAATTGGGCTTGAAAAAATAGATTCTCTAACATGCAAGACCGTGTAGGTGGTTTGAATGGGTGTGCAACCTAAAAATGGCAGTGAGGTTGGCAATTGGCTGAATAATGCAGATATTCCTTAATTACACGGGTGTGTAAGTCAAAAAAGGCATACAAATGACCTTTAAGTCCCCTAATTAGGAATATTCCTCATTATTCACCCCTTTGATTCCTTAAGTGCCTGAACTAAGCATAAAAATACTTCAAAACATTTTTTAAAAAAAGTTTTATAGTATGAAAAAGACCTCAAAATCCTTGATCCACTATCTTTCAAATAGTAGTCTTCCTCATTAGGTAACCTTAACAAAAGCCTCCTCAAGACCCATTATCTATAGTTGCCCTTAACTTTAGGGAGGCTAATACACTAAAGTACCTTGGTAAGCCAAGGTTTAGAGTGAGAGAGGGATGCTTACCTGAGGAGGTGGCCTCTCGATTGCTTCCTAATAAGGCTTACAGTAGTGATAGGTGAGTGATCAGCATCAGTCGACAGTGAACAAATCGTGCAGTCTCCCTTTGCCTCTTAACACGTCTTGTGGATTGATGATGGATAGAGTGATCAATACCAGCTTATAGTGCATCCTCAATTTGAAGGCAATTCCACTCTTATAGGTATACCTTAATTCATAGGTGATTTTTCTTTTATGGCTATACCTTGACTTAAAGGTGATTCCACTCCTATAATTATACCTTAACTTGTAGGCAATTCCACTTATGTGGTTATCCCTTGATTTTAAGTGATTTTGCTTCTATAGCTATACCTTGAGTTTGTAAGTGATTCCACTTCTGTGGCTATACCTTGGTTTGTAGGTGATTTCACTTTTATGGCTATACATTAATTTGTAGGTGATTCCATTTCTGTAGCTATACCTTGGTTGTAGGTGATTCCACTTATATGGCTTTTGTAAAGGACTATTTTTTAGTTTGTTATTAATGTAATATTATTTGTGGTATTCTTGTTATTTTGTTTCCTCCATTCCTAGAAACTCTATATATATATACTTTTGGCATTTATGCCTTCAATAATATATACAAAATATTCAATCTCTATTTGGTATTAGAGCTTTGAAATAACTATGACTGCACCTATATCTACAACCTAAAATCCCATTATGTCTTCTCACCATTCATTTTCTATCAAGCTAACCTCTAAAAACTATCTGGTATAGAAGACCCAATTTATACCCCTCCTAAAGTACCAAAATTCGACTAGCTACATTGATGGAACACAACAATCACCCTCTAAAACCATACCCTATCTCACAAAAACAAATGAATTAATTCCCAATCCAGATTTTGAAGCATGGTTTCAAAAAGACCAAATCCTTTTATGTTGGTTGCTCTTCTCTCTATCTGAAGAGGTCTTTCCCTATGTTGTTGCCATGACATCCTCATCTCAAGCTTGGTCTGCCTTTGCCAGTACCTTTGGCTCAATATCTAACAATAGACAACTTCAACTCAACATTGAACTTTTAGAGTTAAAAAAGAATGATCTTACTGTATCTCAGTATCTCCAAAAGGCAAAATCACTAGTGGATGAACTAGCCATCATTTGTAGAAACATAGGAAGTGAGTACTATGACTCCAACAGAATTCAATGCCATCATTTGTAGAAATATAGGAAGTGAGTACCATTGCATTATCACTGCTCTTAATCTTAGACCTGATCCTATTTCCTTTAACGGGCTTCATAGCCATCTTATAGCTCATGAAATTCTATTGCAAAGCAAACTTGAAACACTTATTGCAAATTTCACTAAATGCACCCACTCACCAAACACTTAACTTGCTGCCTCCAATTCCAACAACTACCAATCCTCTTTAAATTTTAATTACAATAATCTACATGTTTTTGGCAGTACTATATTTCCTCTTTTAAGACCTTATAATACTCATAAGTTTTCTTTTAGAAGCAAACCATGTGTTTATCTTAGTTTATCTCCTAATCATTTTGGCCAACTTTGTTAGGATAAGGACTCTAGTCGAATTTATGTTGCTTGACATGTGGTCTTCCAAGAAGATCAATTTTTATTTCAAAAATCAAAGGAACCTACATCTGCACCTTTTTTTATGCCAACTCAATCTTGGCTTGATGTGTGGTCCCCTCCTATCTTGGCCCAATCAAGTACACATGCTAATCCTTATCCTACCTCATCTAACAATCAATTTTTGACTTCAAATTCCCTACCTTTATCTCAAACATCTCCCACGTTATCTCCAACTTCTAATTTACCCACTTTCACTCCTTCCTCATCCACATCATCTTTTTTGTCTCATTCAAATTTAAACACTCTTCCATCTTATTCAAATACAAATGTTATCTTATCTAATTTGGCACCAAACTCTCCTTCTTCTTCATAACACTCTCACTCCTTACCAAGTGTCAATCTTTTGGTTAACTTTTCTTCTTATCCTCAAACACGTGATACCAATTTTCAAACTTTTTAAGATCTAGATAGGACTCATTCTATGGTTTTCCATTCTTTTACTCTTGCTAAGCAATGATCAAATTTTGCTTTTAATTCTTTTCTCTCTAAGTCACCCTCCACCAAACTAAAAATTGACTACCTTCAAGTTGAGCTCACCACCTATTCTCAATCAAAATCCTACCCTGAATGGAAACCTTCCATGAGAGCTGAATTCAATGGTCTTCACTCTACCCAAATATGGACCTTGGTTCCCAAGCCACCTAATGCTAATATTGTCGAAATTAAATGGGTTTTTCATATTAAGCGAAAATCGAATGGCAGTATTGACCATTACAATGCCTGTTTGGCAGCTAAGGGATTTCACCAACAGCTTGGTATTAATTTTAAAGAGATTTTTAGCCCTTTCATGAAGGTAACGACAATTCACACCATTCTTGCCTATGCTACTACTCAAGCTTGGCCAATAAAATAGTTGAATGTCTCTAATGCCTTTTTACATGGCTACTTGGATGTTGATATTTTTATAGAACAGCCTTAAAGATTCATTAATTCCTCAAAACCACACCATGTTTGTAAACTTGATCGTTCTCTTTATAGCCTCAAACAAGCTCCTCGGGCATGGTTTGATTGGTTAAAAATCTTTTTAAAATCACTTGAATTTTGTTCCTCCAAAGCTAATTTTTCTTTTTTTTATATTTCCTAATGGTTCTGTTGAGGTCTTTTTACTTGTCTATGTATATGATATTGTGATTATAGGATCATGTTTGAAGACCATTTAGTCTTTCATCACAACTTTGTAAGCTGAATTTCCTATAAAAGATCTTGGCAATTTGTCCTATTTCCTTGCCATTAAAGTAACTCGTACCTCTGCTTGTCTCCTTTTAAATGAAGAAAATATCTCCTTGATCTATTGGAACAAACTGGCATGCAAGATGCCAAGGGTTGTTTAACTCCCATTGCCACTATGCCAACCTTTAATAAGTCTGATGGTCATTTACTTGCTGATGGTACTCTATATCGACAAACTATTGGTGCCTTTCAATATGCTACAATGGCAAGACTTGAAATTTTCTTCACTGTTAATCATTTGTGTCAATTTATGCATGCTCCAATGGATATTCACTGGAAAGTGGTTAAAAGGTTACTTTGGTATCTTGCCTTTACTATTTCCTACAGTTTATTCATTACAAACCAATCTACTTGTCAAATTTAGTGTTATACTGATTGTGATTGGGGAGGTTGTAATGATGATCATCATTCTACAAATGGCTATGTAGCTTATTTGGGTAACAATTTGGTCTCATGGATGGCTAAGAAATAGCCCACAATTGCTCGGTCTTCCACTGAAAATGAGTACAAATCCTTTACAAATGGCACTGCTAAAGTAATTTGGTTGCAAAGTCTTCTTTATGAACTTGGCATTTCATCTTCTTTTTCACCTATTCTTTGGTGTGATAATATTGATGCAATTTACTGTCCTGAAATCTAGTATTCCATGCTCTCACCAAACATATCGAGCTAGATTATGACTTTATTCGTGAGCGTGTTCAAGCTGGTCAATTGTAAATAAAATTTATTAGCACTAATGATCAAATTGGAGATGTCTTCACCAAGCCACTACCTACTAGTCATTTTTTATTTCTTCACAACAAACTTCATTTGCTCCCTAGATAGGCATTATCTTGAAGGGGCTGTAAAGGACTATTTTTTAGTTTGTTATTAATTAATATTCTTTGTTATATTCTTGTTATTCTGTTTCCTCTATTTTTGGAAACTTTCTCTCTCTCTCTCTCTCTCTATATATATATATATATATATACTATTGACATTTATGCCTTCAGTAATATATACAAAATATTCAATCTCTATAGCTATACCTTGATTTTTAAGTGATTCCACTTCTGTGGTTATACCTTGGTTTGAAGGAAATTCTACTTCTGTGGCTATACCTTTATTTATAGGTGATTCCACTTCTACGACTATAGCTTGATTTATAGGTGATTCAACTTTAATAGCTATACCTTGATTTAAAAGTGGTCAAATTTTTGTGGTTGTACCTTAATTTAAAAGTGACTTGTTTACTGTTTGCAAAAATTTTATGTATGTTAGGGTTGCTCGGATATGGAGTTAATTTTGTGTATGTTGGGGTTGTTGGAATTTGAAGTTAATCGTATGACCACTTGCCCTCTATAGTGAAAAGAGTGTTGTAATGTAGCACCCTTATCCTATACTTAGCCATACATTTTATCTTGTAACATTACAGCAAGCTTTACCATAATTAAATCATTAACTATACTACACAGATATATAAAAGAAAATCCTCTTGTAGTATCATGATTTCCATATGCAACATACAGATTTCATATAAAGATCATATGAAGATCAAATTAAGAATTGTCATACTTCTTTAATCTTTAAATTTACTATGACATTTTTCTTTTACTATGAATTAGGCCCGCACTTTTCTAAAGAAGTGGATAACGGGTTATACGGTAGTACCTGAAGGTATGAAACTATCTATTTATAATTGTGGCACCCAAAGGTACAAAACTATCTAATTATAATAGTGGCACCTGAAGGTACAAAACTATCTGATTATAATGGTGGCACCTGAAGGTACAAAACTATCTGATTATAATGGTGGCAACCGAAGGTACAAAAAGATACCTGGAAGTATTAAACGGGGATCCCTTATAAGGACAAAATTGTATGGTATATCGGTCAAGCGGACCCAAACGGCAACGACTACAATCCAAATGGGGTTGTTTATGATCCAAATGGGGACCATATCTGTATAATATAACCCAAACGGGGTCAAAACTATACTCTAGCAATTGCAAGTAACCCTTATAAACATGCCTATCTATCCACAACCTATACATAAACACAGGCAATATAATATTTTTACTTTATCTTTACTTTATTCAACCATATTCATATATACACAAGTATACTCTTATGTAACTATGAATAATGTAATCATATATATGTACTCATATTCTTAATAAAAGGCATCATTCATTTATTAACGCTATGTTTAAATACATGAGTTTGTAATCTTAAATTAATAAATAAAGTCCTAGATATTATAAATACAGTGCAAAGGCAATCATGAAAGTGTTCATGATGTGAGATGTCTATTACATGCAAATGTGATAATATCTAAATATCCCTAGTCATAGAATTAACAAGATAAGACATTGTTAATTCGGATAAACTAGCACATGCTATATTTCTTGAATAGTTCAAGCAGTGGTTCTCATAACTGTGATTATGGAAGACGATCAAAGCTAACATGTGGATGCTTGTTAGAAGAATAAGTTCATTGGAGACCTGCAAAGAGAATCCTCACATGGATATTAAATCTATGTCAGTAAGGAATCTCTTCATAGCGGTTGTGCAAGTATCCTTAGACTTGAGATCACCAAGGTTATCTTAAGTAGCAAGTGATATACTTTGACTCTATAACTGATTACTTCCAACTGGGGGTGAACATAGTTAGGAGGTTGGGTATATCATGACCTACTTGAAGATAGTTAAGTGATTGACAAAGGATTCACCATCCCAGATTTATTAAGGAAAGTTAACTCGCATGATTCTATAATTGCCTTGTTCAGAGAATCTCTGGCTAGAGTAATATGCCAAGATGGATAGGGATCCATCAAGGGCATTTTGGGAAAAATGATTAAATTAATAGGACATGCATAATTAGATTTATATGAGTTGACAGAAATCCATACTCGGAATCTAATTGAGATAAGAGTGGTGAAAGGAGTAATTGCACAGTAACTATTTCTATGGAAGGGTATAGTCAAACCACTTGACTTTCCTGACATTTGGATAGTCATGATGCCTAGCTAGAGGCCGCTCATGATTTATATAATAGTGTATCATAAATATCAATAGGGATTGATAAAATATTTTAAAAAAGTTCAAATCATGTGAGTTTTGAATAGAACTCATAATTACATATTATATTGCTAATATGGACAGGAACCCAATAGGTCACACACATATAGAGTAAAGGATAAAATGGTAAAATGACAAGGATAATAATATTTGATATTATTATGGGAGAAGAGAAATGAATAAGAGAATAATTAATTAAAGAGTTTAATTAATTATAATCAAGTAGAATTGTTCGCATAACTTTTTAGAAATATTCTGTAAAATGGACATAATTGAAATATTGTATTTCATAATTAATTATTATTGGACTATAAGTGTTATAGAGCTGAAATAGTAATTAATAGATCCATTGGAGGAATTAAAAGAGGCCTAGAGAATTGGTTCTGGAGCAAAAACCCTCTAGAGGAAAGGTTACACGTCAGACCCAGATAGAAGGCCTTAAAGGCCTAATTCTTCGACCAAAATAAATTAAATATATTTCATAAGTTTTATGGAGCCTACATATTTAATTTGTATGGATTTGAAGTTAATTTGGGTGATTAAATCCAAGTGTATGTACAAAGGACCTAGTTTATGGGTTTTGTGCATAGTCTTTTGTGAAAGGATTTAAATTGTATTTAATTGATCTCAAATAAATTATTAATAATTTCAAAAGCCCATTTAATATTTTTCTAGAAATTTTAAAGAGTCCTATCCCATTATGAAGTTGGATTTTTAACCTAACTATAAAAATCCAAGTGATAGGAATTTTAGGGTTAAGTGAACATTAAGAGAAAAGAAATTCTCTATCTTTGAAAAACCCTAGCCGCCACTCCCTTGCTAGCATCAAGGGGAATTTGACCATCCCTTGTGTTCCATCATTCTTGGTTCATTCAATCCTTCTCTATTGTGGATTACTAATTGGAGGTGTTCAATTTTGGACACCGTGGTTTGCGATAACCCGGTGAGAAGGAAAATCAACTGTTCAAAAAAAATCAAAGGTGATTTTTCTTATTCTCATTAATATTTATATAGTAAATTCATGGCAAGATCAGATCTATTAGTTAAAAATTTTAAATTCCGCTTATGTATGTAATGCATGTAATCGATAATTCCCAATATGGTATCAGAGCCACGGTTTTACCATGAATCTACAATTCTATATTTTTTTTGCGAAATAGTTTTTATTTTTGAGTTATTTATTTCATGAACTTTAAAATATCAGATTTGATTGTTCATGAATAAGAAATATTGATTTCTTGATGTATGTGATCAAATATATAAAATGAAAAATAAAAACGATTCTTTTGAGAAAAGAATCATTTGTTTTTAGCGTGTAGGTTTCTATTTTTCTATAAAAGTTTTAGGGGCTGTTCTAAATTAAACTTTTTATTGATCAACTCTAAAATTATTTTGATGATAATTTATGTGTTTAATATGTGATATTAATCCATAGGATCAAACAAAATAAAAATTGAACAAGTTTTGATTGAAAACTAGTTTAGTCAAAAAGTTCAATAAATTGGTGTTCTTCATATGTTCTTGGTGTGTTCTTGTTGGGTTCTTGTTTAGAACGATTTTTAATCTTCTAAATCTAATATATCTGATATATTAATGTGTTTTTAATTAATTGGATTAATTAAAAAGGGCCTTGAATTAATTGGATTAATTTTAATTCATTAAAACCACTTAATGGGCTCAATTATGTTTACAGACTTGATTTAAATTAGTGAATGACTTGGTGGGCCCAAGAAGCTGATTTAAATTAAATATTATAAACTATAATTAAGTTTATTAATAGGTTTTAAGGGCTGGAGTGGGCTTGTCTCATTCGAAAAGGTCTAAATGGTCCAATAGACACAAAACTAGTTTGTGTGTGAACACACTTTAAGGTTTAAACTTATGGGTTTCGGACAACCCTTTGTTTTAAGCCCAACATTGATTTTTTAATTATTTAATATGATTAATTAATTAATTAATCAATTAATAATCATTTGGATTGATAATTAAGGCAATAACATATGCATGCAAAAAGGTTTCCTAAAATGAAAGTTTCCAAAATGGAAAAAGCTTCCTAATTTAATCACATTATTAAAATAACTCAAAAGTAAGTTTCAAGAGTTGAAACATAGTTTGTATTCCATTATATGTTTATACTTTATGCATTAAAAATGCATATAAAGGTGTATGATTAGCATGATGGATAGTTATGGATAAGGCCCAATGTGATTGAGCATAATGCATGTTTTGGCCCAATGAAGACTTTCATGTCCCGACCACTTGTTTTTGGTTTGTCTTTTTTTCAAATTGTAATATGTAATTAGATTACTTAGATTAGAATTAGAGATAGAGATAGAGACCACTATCAAGGAGTAAGATGGGCCAAATGGAGATTCAACAAGATTGAAGATAATGTAATTATTTTTTCTTGTTTGAATCATGCATATTACCTAGGTATTACCTTTTGATTTCCCTTTTGGCTCGAGAAAATCAATGTGATAAAGTCCATAACTATACCATATTTGTATGCTTATATTTATGTGATAGATATAGGATGCATACCAATGTATGCCAATTATGTATGATGAGACTTAATTAACTAAAGTCCCTCAAATAAATACTAAGATATATAAGCCTTTCATTAATTGGGGGAGAACTAGAGTTCTTTATAGTGTGGGTTGTTGACCACAGTTAAGCTCACATTATATCGAATATGTTTGAATCTAATTAAATGGGTCATCTTAGCTAGCCCATTAGCATGTTGACCGCAGTCAAGGCTAATGGTTCTAGAGGCAAGATTAGGGAATGCATATATGATATACATGTATCAAGAGTTGATAATCTAATGATCCAATAGATGTGTAGAGACATAATTGGTATAGAGATACCTACCTTTCAGGGGTATGGATTTTGGCTTGTTGACCATAGTCAAGGTCGAATTACATATCAAGGATTGGATATTGGCCCATTAAGAAAACCATCAGGTTTTCTCAGATTATATAATGAGGGCTATTAATTTACAATAAAATAGTGGGAGTAAATGGATTAATTAAACACCTAATTAATGCATACATATATATGAACATACTCTCATATGTTTTCTTTTGACATCTAGGTCATCATCATGAGCACATCGAACATTAACATACGATCAATCTTGGATAACAAGCTGGTTCGCAGTAACTATTCTGATTGGATCAGACAAGTGAGAATTATTCTTAAAGCTAAAAAGATCAATTATTTCTTGGATAAAGATCCATTACCGCTTCATTCAGATGATGCCATTGATGAGATCAAAGGCACTTATCAAAAATACATGGAGGATAGTGAAGCAGCAGCATATCTGATGCTGGGTCTTATGTCCTCAGAGCTTCAGAAGCAACATGAGATGATCGATGCTAGAACCATCATTTTGCATCTAAAGGAGCTTTATTCTTCTCAGGCTAGAACTGAGCAATATGAGATTGCTCGAGCTCTATTTAGCTGTAAAATGATGGAAGGCACTTCAGCTGCTACTCATGCATTAAAGATGTATGGGTATATTGAGCATTTGAGTAGACTTGGCTATGTAATGGATAATGATCTATACATAGATTTAATCTTGTACTCGTTGGCTCCAAGTTATGCACCTTTCGTGCTTAACTTCAACATGAGCAAGATCTAAGTAACCATTCCTGAGTTAATCAATATGCTCAAAACAGCTGATAGATCCTTCAAGAAGGATTCAAAAAGTGTCACGGTTGTCACTTCTACTAAAGGTAAGAAGTAGAAGAAGAAGAAGAAGAAGAAGAAGATATGATGATGATCAAGGCATAACCAAAGAATGGTGGGGTTTTCAAGAAAAAGGTTGCCTAGAAAGAGAATCCTAAAGGAACTTGCTTCCATTATGGAAAAGATGGTCATTAGAAGCATAACTGCAAGGGCTATCTATATTCTCTCAAGGAGAAGAAGCAAGCTGATGATTCTACTTTAGGTATTCTTATGATTGAAATTAATACTTATTCTATTGCTTCAAAACAATCTTGGGTATTAGATACCGAATGTGGATCTCATTTGTGTAATGATCTACAAGGGCTTAAAAGCAGTATAAGAGTTGGAAAGGCAGAAATATGTCAACAGTCAGCTACTAGGCAAAACATCTCTATAATAGTTCTGGGGACTTATCATTTGCCTCTTCCAAGTGGATTAATACTGGACTGAAATAATTGTTATTATGTTCCAGCTTTATCCAAAAGTATTATTTCTTTCAGTTGTTTATTGAATGATTATGACATTTCTTTAAAAGATAAATATTGTTACATTTTTAAGAACAATATGTTTTATGCTAAAGCTATCATTGAGAATGGTATATTTGTTTTTGATTCAATTAAAAAAGTGCATAATGTGGATACCAAAAGAATGAAACAATATAATCTAAATACCTCATATTTATGGCATTGTCGTTTAGGCCATATAAATGAGAAACACATGACCAAATTACACAAATCAGGTGATTTAGGGCCATTTGATTATGAATCATTTGATAAATGTGAATCTTGTTTATTAGAAAAAATGACAAAAGCTCCTTTTTATTGGTAAAGGAGAACGAGCTAAAATGGTTTTGGACTTAATACATTCAGATGTATGTGGTCCAATGACTACACATGCTAGAAGAGATTACTCCTACTTTATTACTTTCATATATGATAATTCCAGGATTAGATATATCTATCTAATGAAATATAAATCAGAAGCATTTGAAAAGTTTAAAGAATTCAGAAATGAAGTAGAGAAGCAACTTGACAAGAGTATTAAAACACTTAGATTAGATCGAGGTGGAGAGTACTTAAGTAAAGAATTTCAAGATTATCTTAGAAATAATGGGATTTTATCTCAATGGAATCCACCATATACACCATAATATAATGGTGTATCTAAAAGGAGAAATCAAACACTATTAGATATGATTCGATCCATGATGAGTTGAGTAGACATGTCTACGTCCTTTTGGATATATGCACTAGAAATTATTGTTTATGTGTTAAACAGAGTTCCTAGTAAATCGATTGATGTTACTCCATATGAGATATGGAATAACAAGAAACCCACACTTTCTCATATGAAAATATGGGGTTGTCCTGCTTATGTGAAGAGGACAATGTCAGACAAACTAGATGTTAAGTCTGACAAATGTTTATTTGTGGGATATCTAAAAGAAACATTTGGATATTATCTCTATCATCCCTTAGAACAAAAGGTGTTTTTTTCAAGGCATACTATCTTCTTGGAAAGAGAATTTCTCATACGAGAGGATAGTGAGAGTAAAATTGAACTTGGTGAAGTTCAAGACCCCCAAGTAGAAGTAGATCAACCGATTGAACCCAAGATTGAATTTCATAATGATGAGATTACAGTTGAACCTAATTATACACAAAATCCTAGAAGATCTACTAGGATGCATTCTATCCCTGTGAGATATGGATTTCATATTGATTCATATAGAGGCAATAACTATAGTAGAGGATAATAAGCCTACAAGCTATCAAGAAGTTTTGAACGATTCAGAACGTGATTTATGGCTTAAGGCTATGCAGTTTGAAATGGACTCCATGTATGAGAACAAAGTATGGACTTTAACTAAACCACCTGAAGGGATAAAACCCATAGGGTGCAATTAGGTCTTCAAAAAAAAGACCGATATGGAAGGTAATATAGTTATCTATAAAGCTCGCTTAGTAGAAAAATCAAAAAGAAGGTATTGACTATGATGAAAAATTTTCTCCTGTAGCGATGTTTAAGTCTATAAGAATACTTTTAGCCATTGCAGCTTATTATGATTATAAGATTTGGCAAATGGATGCAAAGATAGATTTCCTAAATGGAAATCTAATTGAGGATGTGTATATGACAAAACCAAAAGGGTTCACATCAGGAGGTCACAAAAAGGTATGCAAGCTTCAAAGATCTATTTATGGATTGAAGCAAGCCTCTAGGAGCCAAAACATACGATTCAATGAGACAATAAAAAAGTTTGGTTTCTCACAGAATGAAGATGAACCTTGTGTGTATAAAATGGTCAGTGGGAGTGCCATTGTCTTCCTAATTCTATATGTGGACGACATATTAATCATGGGAAACAAAATTTCTCTTGTCCAATCTATTAAAATATGGTTATCCAAGCAATTCTCCATGAAAGACCTTGGAGAAGCATCCCATATTCTGGGAATAAGGATCTATAAAGATAGATCCAATAGGTTGCTAGGTCTTTCTCAAAGTACATATATAGATAAAGTATTAAAGAGGTTCAATATGGATCTCTCTAAGAAAGGGTTTATATTCATGGTGCATGGGAAATACCTTTCTAAGTCTATATGTCTACAGACACTAGAGAATAGAGAGAGCATGAATAGAATACCATATGCATCTGTAATTGGTTCTATCATATATGCTATGTTATGTACACATCCAGATGTAGCATTTTCTTTGAGTGTCACAAGCAGATTCCAATCCAATTTTGGAGAGGAACACTAGGCAGCTGTCAAGAATATCCTTAAGTACTTGAGAATGACTAGGGATATATTCTTGGTATATGGGAAGGCAGTTTGGAAGTAAATGGGTATACGGATGCTAGCTTCCAATCTGACAAAGATGATTGTAAATTACAGTCTGGTTTTGTGTTCATAATAGGAGGAAGGGCAGTTAGTTGAAAAAGTTCCAAACAAGAAACAACTGCTGATTCCACGACATAAGCTAAGTACATTGCTGCTTCAGAAGCAGCCAAGGAAGCAGTCTGGATCAAAAAATTCATAACTGAACTAGGAGTGGTACCTAACATTGTTGATCTGATTCCTTTATATTGTGACAACAATGGAGCCATTGCGTAAGCAAAAGAACCACAGTCTCATCAGCGATCCAAGCATGTTCTCAGACGCTACCATCTCATAAGGGAAATAGTAGCTAGAAATGATGTAAAAATAGAAAGGGTCCCCATAGATGATAATGTGGCGGATCCCCTCACTAAAGCACTTTCCCAAATAAAGCATGATCACCATATAAATAACATGGGTTTAAGACATATGAGCGATTGGCTCTAGTGCAAGTGGGAGATTATTAGGAAGTATGCCCTAAAGCCCATATAATGGGGATGTATTACATATGTATGAACTCATATTCTTAATAAAAGACATCATTTATTTATTAATGCTATGTTTAAATGCATGAGTTTGTAAATCTTAAATTAATAAATGAAGTCCTAGATATTATAAACACAATGCAAAGACAATCATGAAAGTGTTCATGATGTGAGATGTCTATTGCATTCAAATGTGATAATATCTAAATATCTCTAGTCATAGAATTAACAAGATAGGACATTGTTAATTCGGAGAGACAAGCACATGTTATGCTTCTTGAATAGTTCAAGCAGTGGTTCTCATAACTGTAATTATGAAAGATGATCAAAGCTGACATATGGATGTTTGTTAGAAGAACAAGTTCATTGGAGACATGCAAAGAGAATCCTTACATGGATATTAAATCTATGTCAGTGAGGAATCTCTTCATAGCGGTTGTGCAAGTATCCTTAGACTTGAGATCACCAAGGTTATCTTAAGTAGCAAGTGATATACTTTGACTCTATAACTGATTACTTCCAACTGGGGGTGAACATAGTTAGGAGGTTGGGTATATCATGACCTACTTGAAGATAGTTGAGTGATTGACAAAGGATTCACCATCCCAGATTTATTAAAGGAAGTTATCTCACATGATTCTATAATTACCTTGTTCAAAGAATCTCTGGCCAGAGTAATATGCCAAGATGGATAGGGATCCATGAAGGGCATTTTGGGAACAATGGTTAAATTAATAGAACATGCATAATTAGATTTATATGAGTTGACAGAAATCCATACTCAGAATCTAATTGAGATAAGAGTGGTGAAAGAAGTAATTGCACAGTAACTGTTTCTATGGAAGGGTATAGTCAACCACTTGATTTTCCTAACATTTGGGTAGTCATGATATCTAGCTAGAGTTCGCTTATGTCATGATTTTTATAATAGTTTATCATAAATATCAATAGGGATAGATAAAATGATTTAAAGAAGTTTAAATCATGTGAGTTTTGAATAGAACTCATAATTACATATTATACTGCCAATATGGACAAGAACCTAATAGGTCACACACATGTAGAGTAAAGGATAAAATGGTAAAATTACAAGGATAATAATATTTGATATTATTATGGGAGCAGGGAAATGCATAAGAGAATAATTAATTGAAGAGTTTAATTAATTATGATCAAGTAGAATTGTCGCATAACTTTTTAGAAATATTTTGTAAAATGGACCTAATTGAAATATTGTATTTCATAATTAATTATTATTGGACTATAAGTGTTATAGGGCTGAAATAATAATTAACAGATCCATTGGAAGAATTAAAAGAGGCCTAGAGAATTGGTTCTAGAGCAAAAACCCTCTAGAGGAAGAGTTACACGCCAAACCCAGATAGAAGACCTTAAAGGCCTAATTCTTGGACCAAAATAAATTAAATATATTTCATAAGTGTTATGGAGCCTACATATTTAATTTTGATGGATTTGGAATTAATTTGGGTGATTAAATCCAAGTGTATGCACAAAGGGCCTAGTTTGTGGGTTTTGTGCGTACTCTTTTGTGAAAGGATTTAAGATTTAATTGAGCCCAAATAAATTATTAATAATTCTAGAAGCCCATTTAATATTTCTCCGGCAATTTTAAAAATCCCAATCCCATTATGAAGTTTGATTTTTAACCTAACTATAAAAATTCAAGTGATAGGGATTTTAGGGTTAAGTGAATATTAAGAGAAAAGAAATTCTTTCTCTTTGAAAAACCCTAGCCACCACTCCCTTGCTAGCATCAAGGGGAATTCGGCCAGCCTTTGTGTTCCATCATTCTTGGTTCATTCAATCCTTCTCTAGTGAGGATTACTAATTTGAGGTGTTCAATTTTGGACAGTGCGGTTTGCAACAACCCGGTGGAAGGAAAATCAACTGTTCAACAAAATCAAAGATGATTTTTCTTATTCTCATTAATATTTATATTGTAAATTCATGACAAGATTAGATCTATTGGTTAAAAATTTTAAATTTCGCTTATATATGTGATGCATGTAACCGATAATTCCCAACACAACTTTCTATAAACCTGTGAACATGCTCACTATTGGGTATTGCTATTTTGTACTTTACTCTTCTCTCATCATATGCATGTAGGTGTTCATACATATATATTCAAGTTTAACTATGAGCATGGTATCATATACACGTACATGTATAAATTTTTTTCTTTCTATAAACGTATTATTTTGAGCACAATTAAGTATTACTATTTTGTACTTGTAATCCTATTAAATCATGTAACTATTTCATATGTTAAGTCTATACTTATATTATACAATTTGCACCTATACATAATCATGTAAAAATATATCTTCTGTAGTCCATAAACATATATAAGCAATTCATAAAATAAATTATACAATTTGCTCATGTAAACAATCACATGACAAGATACACCATCTCTAGTGTATCCACTTGTATACATAGTCTTATATAAAATTGTAATCATATACTTTAACAAGATTTCTATAATTGAGCCTATATCACTGTAGACCCATATTTTAGCATGCTAACATGTGACATCACATATGCTTAATCACACTATTTCAATTAAGTAATAGTGCATACCTAATTATAAACTTGCCATATAATATGTTTCATTCCCAATATTTTAAAATGAAATCCCATTACATACTCAATAAGTAAATCATGTTTTATCAATCATTTATTCATGTTTCAACATTTTTCTTCACAATATCCTTGTGACTATACATTTGGCATAACAATATATAGGCATGATATATAACCATCACATCATATCATAATCATGTTATCATATATATATAGGTAAATAATAATTTACCTTAGCTTACAATTTCTATATACTTATTTTAACTTTTGATCATACTAATGATATTATCAAATATTTAATGTATGTGTCCCTTATTATGAGTTGTTTCTATACCAAGATATATTGTATAATTATTTAAAAAGGTTTAGATGAACCTTACTATCAATTTTGGACCTAGAAAGAACATGTTATTATTGCTTAAAAACGTTATCTTTATGCTTCTAATGCACTAAAAGTGTTTAGGAAGGTCTAAAAATGCTTTAGTATCAATTTATAGGCTTAACGGGGACGACTTGAATAGATGGGACAACTCAAACAAGAATGAGTCATGACTCATGACAAATGGCCTAGTCATTACAGAGAGTACACTATCATGAGTCATGCCAGTTGTGGGAGTCGTGACAAGGCAGCTACAGTTTTCCAAGTTCATGTTGTGAGCAATATTTTACCTTCAAAACGTCATTTTCAGCCAAGTTGATCTTCTAACAAATTGTTCCCCTATGTTTCTAGTTTCTGAAACATCAAGGATCATTGCAATATAATTTCTATAACTCAAAATAAATAGAAATTACTAGTGACTATTCATTATGGTAGGCAGCACAAGATTTCGATTTTTAAATTAAGTTTAGGAAAGTTTAGATGCATATTTAGATTTTTATTTCTAAAATGAAAAGGTATATATGGATGTCTATTTTATAACCCAGCCGGAATTATCTAATTCTCATATCTAAATCTTAAGATATTACAAAAATACTAAGAACTATTTTTGGAAATAGTGTTTTCAACTATTCCAAATTCAAGTTAACTTTTGACATTCTTAGAAATAGAATCAATTTATGATTTCTTCATATAAATTGTAGAAATATAAGTTTAGTTTAAGCATAAAGTAGCCTCATATCATTTTGAGAACTATACAAACAATTATACTCAAAATACTACAAACTGTCTACTAAAATTGACTACAATTCACTTTTAAATTCAATCAAAGATTAAGGCTATAAAGAGACAAAAGCAACCTTAGGTGTCTTCTATAAAAATGTAGATACAAGGCATATCTAAAATTTCCAATTGGAATGGACTCAATTAGAGTTTTGTATCCCATGTTATGTAAAAAATACAGTAAGTCATTTAGCCATTTCCATAATTGTTCTTATTTAAGCCATCAAATATTAACTTTTTGTTCTCTTGTTCTTGATCTCATACACTATTCCATATATCTCCTCATTACTCACATGCATGAAATGAAAACACATAATTTCCCATACCTTGGCCAAAATCCTCTTTGAAGCTTTAATCTTTTACAACTCCCCTTTCATACTTCTTCTTCTTCTTTTACATGTATCCATGCACTCATGCATTAAATCCAAATTCTTATTTCTTTTCATTAACATGCATTTTATCTTTAAGAAAGATGAAGAAAGAACTGAATCCCTTACCTTTACAAACTCCCTTTAAAAACTCTAAATCAACTCTCATGAAATAGATTTTTCCTTGGAAATTTTTAAGATGAAAGGATGAATTTTCTTAAGAGAAAAATGAGGGATGAGAGAGAGGGAATAGAGAGAAGGTGCTACCCCAACTTAAAGAACACCCCAAAGATTTCAATTCTCTCTCCTTCATGCATGATTTGAGTCTTTATTAAGGGAATGAAGAGTTCCCTTTTAGTCCTCCAATAATTTGCATGTAATGAAACTAACCCCTTTCTTTTAATTCCTTATAACATTAACCCCAACTTATTTTTACCTTTTTAAAATTGACCCCACATGTGCCACCTTTACAAATTGACCCCAAACTTATTATTCTATACTTTAAATATTTTTATTTCTAATTATACACATGGTAAAATAATTATTTTACCCTTCTTTACTTAAAGATGATAGTAATAAATGTCTTAACTTATAATAATTCATCTAATTAAGCTTGGTTAGACATTAATAAAATGATAATGCCCTTGAATCCTACTAAGGCCTATTTTGGGTCCTTACAATTCTCTCTCCCTTAAAGAATTTCGTCCTTGAAATTCATATTTGTAACCTTTACTCATGTACAACACTATCGTTGCTATACCTCTATGTCTATCACAACCATATTTAATCCCATACTTCCTCTACCATCTTCTCTTATTCACTTCTCATTTAATTTTATCTCTAAATAAGGGCAACCGTATCGTACTGCTATATCATTACTATGCTCAATGTATATCCTGTCAGTTTCCTTTTTCAGTTAGGGCCTGTACATGTAATATGATGTTATGCTATCAGTGAATGATACTTTTATATATGCAATGGAATGCATATGTATATTCTTATGTAATGCACATGTTTTGCCCCATCCCAACTATGAAATGTTTTGTCATCTGCCCATACTTGTTAAGGAATCACTAACAGGTATACATAGCAACATAATCAACTCTAATGTCCCCACAGCAAGTTCACATATGAATGATTTTATCCACAATACATAAACTCTTTCTCTTAAACCATATTGGAATAATGTTTATATATTCTATTAACACACTTATACTATAATCCAAACACTAATCATATTCACATTTCATATAGGATGGCTATAGTCTCTAGGTAGAAGGTCCTACTAGAATGTAGGAAAAGTCTATATGCCTGATGCCTCTTCTGGCTCCTGGTTAAGCTCACTTACAAAATAGTTTGTAAAGGGTACCTCTTCCTCCCTGAGTCCAGGACCTAACTGTTCTCCATATGTTGATCTATGTCTTGCTCCTGGTCAGGTGCATGCTGAGGCTTATCCTTATATACGTAGGCCAGATGGAAGGTCTTTTTCATCTCTTCCAATGTCAACAGTCTGATCCCATAAGGGGTAGTGTCATCCTCTCAGGCCAAGCACATGTCAAATGTTGCCCACTATATGCCCTCACTAGCCCATGGGCCAATTATGTGCTCAAGTAGCCTCTCTGCAAGCAATAATCTAGTGATTGGACCCCTAACAACTGTCTCCTACCCCGGGTGGCACTAAACTATAGTCAAATGGTCTAAAATGACTCCTACTAGCAGCCATCATTGACAAACTACAAATCTTGGCTGCAATTATAGCCCCTGGACTGCATGTCCTGCCTAAGTATGAACATGAGAGAACCCGTTGAAGGTACCTGAATAGGTGTGATCTCGGCATCGTGGACTTCACTCTCCTCTTGTTATATACAACTCCTGGGCATGCCACAACCTCCCACATATATGGCATGATGGATCTGTCTGGGCAAACTGCATCCTCCTCCATCGATAGGCCTAAAATCTCAGCAAAGCTCTGTAGGTTAAGGACATGTGTTGGCTCAATATGCGGTAGGTAACAAAGCCCTCTTTGGTGTTTAGCATTTGCTACCCCAAGTAGAAAAAAGTATCCAAGAACTACCGGGTCATCTTTAGGTAAGTCCAATATACCCTTGCACAGAATGTGATCTAACCTACCCGAGCTAAGAGCTCATTAACCTTTTCAATCAAACCCAAGTGCCATAATAATCCTCTAGACATAAACCGACTAGGTGATATGCAGACCAATTGCTTGCTTCTATGTCATCTAAATTGGTGCCTACTGCATGGGGTCTATGGTCTGCAAAAGGCAAGTATATACAATTAATCATAGTGTTTACGAGCTAGTGTAATTTAGGTACTGGTGTTATTCTCGTGTAAATTTTAGCAGCATTTCAGCTTAAGGAACCTAAGCCTAAACATGCATAAAATTTACCAATAATGGCCCATATCTAAATGACATGTGATCTATCCTAACTCGTCATCGGGTGTCTAGCAATCATACAAAGCTTCACAAAACAAACACATTTCTCAATTTAGTCTTGTTTTTATTTTTACCATTTTTTTCTTTTCTTTTTTTTCTTTTTTTATATTCCTTCCTATATATATACACACACACATACACAAGTACACATATGACTAATATATATACATTATTACTATCTACATTTCCCTTCTTTTTCATTTTTTCATTTTTTTTTATTTTTTATGCCTTCTCTTCTCTTTTTTTCTTAACCTATTACAATTGCATTATTTACATGGTGTACATATCAAATGTTTTCTCCTATTTCCTCTTCATTTTTTGTTTGTTTTTTTTGTTTGTTTTTTTACTTACTTCATTCTTCCCCCTTATATTCTTCTTATTGCACACTCATGTTATTACTGTTATTTGTTGTTTTCTCTCTTTTTTTATAACATTAATTTTTACATTCTTACATTAAAAAATAAACATCCTACCAATCATACATATTATACTCAATATTTACACTAAAATGTACATTTTACGTCTAAATTTCATCCTAAAAAATTGCCAAAAAAGGAAACAATACTGCAACACAGATGATCATAATGACATTTACCAATATCTTGCCATTATTCCAGTCTCATTTGGTGAAAAAATGAAGGTGAGAAGTCATAAACATACCTTTTTTGGCTCATATGTGGAAACTTGATGAAAACGCACAAATGATATTTCAAAATGCTTGCTACAAAAAACCCAGCGATTTATAGGATTAAATTTGAGAAGCAATGGCTTAAGAGTGAAAAAAATGGCAAAAAAAACCGAGGTTGTGGTAAGAGAAAATGCTAAAGAGAGAAGAAAATAAAAAGAAAAAAGAAAGAGGAAACTACTAGAATTTATAAATGCTTGTTTGCATGGGTGTGCATTAAATGCACGAGTCTATAACTACTATGGATGGGCGTGCAATGCTCAAAATCTAGAATTTGAAATGTTTCCAATGTAAACTCATTTAATGCATGTAGAAACTCACGTAAATAGTGCTTTTGCAAGGGTTTTAACCCAAACTCATACAAAACAACCCAGATTTATTCAAATGACACCCAAAAATTTATTTGTCTCCCGTTTTTATTACAACCTTATTTATTCACATATATCTTTTTACATGAGCACACGCATATAAACAAATGGGTTTTCTGTCTTATTTTAAATATTAACATCACTAAATATTATTTACAAAAATGATACATTTTATTTTTATTTGCTAACCATATTTTATTTTATTTTTATTTTTAATTTCTTTTATTTATTTATAGTCTTATTTAATTAACCACACATACAAAATATACTCCCTGAACAATCAAATATCTTTGTTAATTCTTATTATTTTGGAAACTATGCCCTTGTTAAAACTTGAAAACCACTAAATCTTTGCCTATATAATTCGTACAAGAATAAGGGATGTAGAATGATGAAATGATGCAGTATGACTTGGAGAATATACAAGGTGCCTTTTTACTATTCATCTTAACCAAGTACTAACTGGGGCCTATGTACAGATGTGAAAAAGGTTTGCACAACCGTGTAAGTTAGTATTTAAATAGTCTTCCAAATTTTTTGCCTTTTCCTTTATACATTCCATATTCCCTTTATATCCTCTTCATTTTCCTTCAAATTTTGCCCTTATGTCCCATATTTTTGCTAATCTTCTCTTTCATTGCTCAACATGACTTCTTTTTCCCAAACATTAGCTCTAATGATCGATGATTATGCTACTAAGGAGAGTCCAGTTCTATCTCTCTATTCCAACCTGTGAATCCTTCGTACAATAGAGCTTGATATGGATCTTTTTTTGGCCTCTACCCACTATTGGGACCCCTGTTTTCACACTTTTTATTAAATAACTTTTAGCCTCTACCTACAATTTTACCTACCAATAGTAAATTCTTTCATTAAATAGCAACAACATTTTGTTCTATCAGGAAATGGTCTTAATAATTTTGCCATTTTCTTGTCGTGATTCTTTTTTATAGAATTTTAATTCACTAAGTTCTAACCTCTAGAGAAATTTTTATAGCAAAGTTACTATAAGGTGCTCATTTATTAGTTATATTGTCCATTCATGCATAATTAACTCTCTATCTTGTAAGTAAATTTTAAAACAAGTTATATTCAGAGTTAAGTATAACTTTTTTCTTAACATATGTGTTACTATAAGTTAAATTTCAAATGAAACCATAATCACTTGATGCAGAACCATACAGAGTGAGTTATAACCACTCTATCACAGGCTATTCCTGAAGGTAAATAAAATCTCTATCATACTTTTCATTTCATTTTAAACTAAGTTAGAGACATAATTAGGTGTGATGATCTGCATGAAACTTGTTTTGATAGGTATCTACTTTCTACCAAAATCAAGTCATTCCTATACCCGAAAAGAATTATATTCAAAATAATAACGACTATTCATATATGCTTTTTAACTTAAAATTTATCTAAACCTATATTTCATAAATCATAATCTTTTATCTAATTAACATCTCACAATACTAATTTCACCTACAACATTACAAGCAATAAATTAGGTTCACCACATATTATAGCCATCAAATTAAATACAAAGAGAGATTAGAAACGTAAACCTCTTTGAAGACCAAAACAAACCTTAAGCTTCTTTAAGTTTTAATCTTTAGAATCTTTTTGTCTTCTTCTTTCTTTCTTCCTCTTACTTGTAAAAATTAAAACCATAATTTTTAGTCAATTTCCACATAAGAAGAACAAATTCATGTCCAAAAAACAACTCAAGTTAAATTGTACGTAGCATAGCAATTCCTTGTCATTTCACTAATTCATTCAATCCACCAATTAACTTGATTTAACTCCCTTACATAACCACTAATTAATCACCCAAATGATACTTAATTAAAAGAATTACAAGGAGTGGAAGGGAGCTAATTAATTGTATCAAGAAACCATAGAAGAAAACTCACCTTTCTTAAATTAATCTTCAATTATACTTTTCTCTATTTAATTCTCATTCTTCAAATGATTTCCTCCAATTTTTTTCATCCTAAATCATTTATCCATTATCATTGATTACAGAAGATTTTAAAGGATAAGAACCTATGCACCTATAATCTAGACGAAGAAAAAGAAGAGAAATACCATAAAAGCTAATGTTGTGATAAATTTCTTCAAGTCTATAGCAATGAATAAGAGTCTTTATAAGGAAAATAATGTCAGGCTTATCGCAGGAAATCAAATTCCTTAAAAATTTAACTATACAAAGATTACAAAGTGCTCAACAATTCCAACTTAGTAGTTTCATGGCATTCGATAGACTTAAAAATCAAGTCCTACAGATATTTGGTTTGATTGATGAACAACCACCAATTGAGAAACTCTAGTTGAAATTATTATGTCATGAAACAAAAAGAGTAGAAGGAAAAGATGATCAAATATGTTTTTTAACCCTATTCTAAATAAATTGCAACATTATCATTTTTACAATCATCATCTATATCAGCAAAAATTGCAACATCATATAAAATTTTGACATTATCACCCCTTAGCACCTATTTACCCTTATCCATGAACTACCAACACAAATGTGGAAGGATAACAAATCATTGATCGCTTTCCTACAATAGTCTCAAAACATCACTAACATTGAAGGCATTCACTCTTGCCAAACTACAACTAACCACTAGCTAGAGGTATAATTTATCGTGAAGGAACTATGATAGTGTCATCCCATTCAAAAACTAATTATTTGGCTTTTTATTCAACTACAATAAGCAAACAATATCCATAGGCCTCTTTTTCCACATAAGTCATAGAGAAAAAATGGAAGCTCCTATTAAAACAAAATCTCCACCATTAAGCCATCATACAAAGTAAGCCTTCATAAAAAGTAATATAATCCTTTAAGCCATCATATAGAACCTCCACCATTAAGCTATCATTTGTTATTCAGAGGTCATTTAACTTTAACATTAACATGAATTCGTTTATAATCTTAGGTGCCAGATCGTAGAATTCTAACATCACATTCAATAAATTTAGTAATAAACTCACCAAATCATTTACCTATAGCTTCAGACATAAACCTTGGTGGCAATGCATAGACTTGCCTAAAGATTAAGAAAATTTAAAACAATAATTTTGGGTTATCCCTAATAGTAAAGTGATGAACTACGAGAACATATTTGTCAAAAGTCTAAGAACCACCAACAATTATCCTATAAATATCCAGTTTGTGGAAAAAGTAAAAAGATAACACATTTCCCCTATGTTAAAGATGTTTACCCCTATAAGAGGCTTCCATATCTGAACAAGTGTATTAATGCGCATAGAAGGGAAAGGAGTTGTAGCCTTAGTCTAGAAATAACCCACTAAGAACAATTGATAAGGGTTTCCAATGTCATCATCTTCTTAATTAAGAGATAAGCCAATAAAATCAAATTCTATGGCTAGAAAGAAAAAGAATACTCATATTTTTAAATACTATTAAAATATCTTAGCATAACATACCCCATCATAAAAATGGTTGTTTGTTGTTTCTTTCATTCATCTTTTTCTTAGATTCTTAATTTTGACTTTTTTCTTTCTTTTTTCAAGGATTCATTATTTTTATTGTCTGACTTCAAATATTGTGAGTAATTCATTCATTTTCTCGTAATAATTAAATTTTTAATATGTTATATTGAACTAAAAGAGGGAATTTCAACAATTTAATTTGATATACTAGTAGGTATATAAAATTATATTGAACTAAATTGTATAAAATAAATCTAAAATTTTGTACACATAGGTTATAACATACCAAATTAGAAGTAGCAAATTTTAACAATCTAATTTGGCATACCGATGGGTATACCAACCTAAAGTGTACAAAATTAAATTTAAAATTTGAATATCAAAAGGTATACCTTAGTATATTGAATTGGAATGAGGGAATTTCAACAATCGATTTTGCAATTCTTCCTCCTCTTTATTTATGTGATCCTTCTATAAGGCCCTAATTTAAGCCTAGAATTTTAGGCAAAAATTTGAATAAGATGGTCTATAAGATAGTGTTTGGGACTTAAATGGGATTAATGTGAAAGGTAGGGGCAATTTGGTAATTTGGCATTTTGGTATATATATGCATAGTTAAAGGGCTTTAAATGAGAATTAAATTGAATGAATTAGCTAATAGGAGGAAGGATTTAAGAAATAAAATAATAGTGGGGGCTTGGTGGGAATTCTCCTAAAGGCCACAAGTGGCCCAATAGGAGAGTGTCATCAAACCTTTTAGAAGAAGTTTAAAAAGCAGGATTTAGTGAGAAGAGGAAGTAACCAACCACTTAAGGCCTTCTTTCTAGCAATTTTTCATCAAATTTCTGCCATTCTTATCTTTTAGTTGATAGGAGAGAAAGTTTAAGGGTTATTGGAGAAATTTGAAGGTAAGTTCTTTACTTTTTCTCCTCTCTCTTATCTTTGAACTATATAAATTGATATGAACATAAGGAATGGAGGTTTACAAGTATGAATTATAATTTTGAGAGGAAGAATCAAGTGGGAGGAAAAAGAAAGAGACAGTCAAATGCTGAAGGGAAGGTCCTGTGAGCACTTCAAGGTATAGGAAACCTTCTCTCTGTTATGTGTGTGTAATTTAGGTTGGTAATTTTGAAAGAGTCGCATAAATCCTTTAATTTGGTGGGGTGGAATGAATAAAATTATAATATTGCAAATTAATGGAGATATTGTATGAAGAGTTTAAAATTGGAGGAAAGGCTAGCCTAAGTCTGTGCAATCCTGTTGGGCATATTCTTAGCCTAGACATGTGAGATTAAAAAAAATGATACTTGAATCCTTTCCTAAGGGCTTTAAAATGTAAAAAGTGTAGATAGCATAATAGAAAGCTTAATCAAATAGCAAATTGAATGCAATAAAGAATGATTTTTTTAATACCTTTGATTGATTTAATTTGTCAAATAATGAGGATTAGATATGGTAAATAGTAATTAATCTAGAGCTTACATTAGTTGGAATAATAGAGCAAAGAATGGTTAAGAGATTGCATGAAGGGGTTCCTGCAGAATATGGAATTATGTAATCAACCCAACTGGACTAAATTGCATTTTGGTTTGAAGCAGGGTATCCAACTTGACTGGATTGTTTTTCAATTTAGCCAGGTGATGAGCATTTTGGACTATTTTAGTGCACCTAACCTCATTAAGTTGATGATCAATCCAGCTAGGTTACTAGAGATAAGTTTAACCTGACTAGATTGATTTCAATCTAGTCGGATACATGTTGGCTTTTCCATTCTGCAGGGCAATCAACTCGACTAGATTGCCTTTCAATCCTGTCGGGTACCCTCCCTCTTTTCAAGGTTTATGAATATTATATGCATTTAATTGATGCCAAATTTCAAATTAGTTATTCTTAACACTTTCAATACTTTATAGATGATTAATAAAGGACATAGTATGTTTATGCATGTGAGCCTATAACTAAAATATGAATCCTAATTAGAATTCCATTTAAATATGAAATATTGCATGCACAAGAAGGATTTGATGCTCTTGTTATGTAAAGGTACATTATTGTCATGAAAGCATGAATACAAGCCATTGATTCATTACAAATCATAAATATACATGTACATACTCATTCCTGTCTACAAATATTTTATGATTGAAATAAATTAAAGATATGGAAAAGGTAAATAATGCTTGCATATAGAACTTGGTAGTGGATAGGCATGCCTATAAGGGTAATCGCAACTGCTATTGTCTTGGCCCCATTTAGGTCTATAGTTCATCCCTGTTTGGGACCATAGTCAAGGCCCCATTTGGGTTTACAGATCTGATACCTTCAGGTATCCACAGAAATTGATGCCTACGGGTATCCACATGATCGATACCTTTAGGTATTCATATCACCCATTATCCATGCCCATAGAGCTTAGGCAGGCATTCACAGAGAAATGTAATTAAAAGTGAAAAGCCATATGACTGATTATATAATGGCAGTGAATAAATACGATTGGTATTTATATATGAGCTTATATACCTACATATAAATTCACATTATTGAATAGTGAAAGTGTTGTTATGTATTATTGTTCATCCAGTGGCATACTTTTATTCACCTTTGTTATTCCATGAAATTATTTGAGATTATCTATTTGCATGCTTGTTTGCTTATATGTTTGGCAACGACTATTGTGAGTGGTTGTTCGAAATTTATTACTCCCTACTAAGCTTTTTAGCTTAACAAGGGTATTTATCTGTGTAGGTACTTCAAGAGATGCGTCACAGGGTCAAGACTTGCAAGTAGAAGGTCAACATGAGGCTTAGAAAATTTCGATGTAAATAATTATTTTGTCAATACTTTGTGTTAATATAACATTTTTGTAAGAGAAATTGTTATGTAAGATTTTACCAACCATTAGCCACATGTGGTGTAATTATTTAAAGACATGTTTGTAAATGTTATAACTGCATTTATATCGCTTATGCTGAAAGATATATATGGCATAAGGGATGTTATGCGTGAACTTACACACACACACACACACACACACACACACACACACACACACACACACACATATATATATATATATATATATCGGTAGAGAGGGCGTTACACCTTCCCTCTCTTCTTTGATTGAGAGATTTTTCTCTCGTCTTTTCTTGAGCAATTTTTGGAATGGATTCAATAATCCCTAAGGCTACGTTTGGTATGACGTAAAGGAATGTAACGTAATGGATTAAAAGATGTAATGTAATGTAATTTTGATTACATTACTATGTTTGGTAATATTAATAATGTAATGTAATAACAAATACATTCTTATATTTGGTTGTATTATATACATGTTTTGAAATGTAATTATATTTATAATTATTAACAAATTTTTTATATAATTATCTTTTTTTAATTATTTTATATACTTATATATTTATTATATTATAAATATATAAAAATCTAAACTTAATAAAACATAATGTTAAAAAAATTATATTAAAAATGCAAACTCATAAAAATATAATTTTCAACTCTCATATTCAAAGTAAACTTTACATATTAATAATAACTAAAAAAAATACAAATAAATTGTTTAATAATACTCAAATATCTTCACTAAGTAAACTTTTCACCTAAATTTTTTTCTCATTGTTTAATAATATATCATCAGGTATAGTGAAAAATATATCATTGTTTCATAATCACAATTGTTTAATTATATTTTATAAATTTTTCAATGGCCCAAACTCACAAAATCCAACACCAAATATGGCTAGAGATTATGGGCTCTTAATTAACAATTGAAGTCCAAAACCTAACTACACACAAACCCATATAACCCCTCATTAACCCACTTCCACAAAAACCCTAAAAAGCCTCTCTTTCTCTTCTTATACCTCATTTCGCCGTTGAACTATAGAGAGACAGGGAGCACATCAACAATGCTCCCATCCACTTTCATGCTCCTTCTAAGATCCTCTGGCGCACTATTAGCGGGTGAGGTTTCTTCTTGTTTCTTGTACTCAATTTGTTTTTTTATTATAGTTTTTCCGTTAATGAGTAAAAACCCATGTTTGATTGGCGATAATATTTTTGAATTTTGGATAATAAAGTTAAAAGACCTTTATTGATGATAAGTTTAGTTTATAATGTTTGTCTTCCTGGTTGCTCAAGTATTATGCCCTGAGGATAATATGCTTTCTATTTAAATCAATGACCTTTGCTAATTTTTTGGGTTGATCGTGAAGGAGAGGAGAAATTAACCCTAAAGAGAAAATCTGAGCAGAGCATTGAGTGGTGACTAGCGGAGGATTGTGTCGTAGGCGGAGGACGGTGGCGACAGGGATGGCGCCGGCGACGGCGGCGGAGGTGAAGGATGAAGATGACGTTTGGGTTTAATCTTGAGAGAGAGAGAGAGGGAGCTGTAATCAGAAATACATGATTAAATGAAAGGATTAGGGAATACATCAGGGAATGTATTCAAGAATACATCTGTAATTTTGATTACATTACATTATTAGATAGTTTTGTTAATAAACACATGATTAATTACAAAGTTAATTACATTACATTACATTGCAGGCTACCAAATATAGCCTAAGTTGTTTGTATTGTGGATTTTTTAATTTCTGTTTTGATTCAAAAAGAAAAAGGGGTGAAAAAGGTTTGCGTAAATTTCTTCCTCTTCTTTGTTTCTGCAATTCTTCTCTCTCTTCTTTGATTGAGTGATTCTTTACTTTCTTTTTTTTTTTTAGCGATTTTTTGAATGGAATTCACAAGTCCTAAGTTTTCTATACCGTATTTTTATCAATTTGTGTTTTGTTCACAAGGAAAAAGTGAAGAAAAGGACTACGTAAGTTGTTTGTACGGTAAATTTTTCAATTTGTATTTTAATTCACGACGAAAAAGAGAAGAAAAAAAAATTATGTGTGCTCTTTTATAAAATAAAAGGGTTAATTTTATAAAGAGATATTTTTTTAAAAAAAAATGTATATTTAAAAAATTAAGCATGTTTGAAACTTATAATTGAATGCGTATTTAAAAAAATAAAATTAACAGTCATTAAGCTCAAAAAAAATACATTGAAACCAAAAAAAAAATAAAATTAAAAAATATATATATTGTGATTTTTTCTTTTATTTTTTTATGGTGCTACCAGAATTTGGGTTTTACCATTTGAATACTAACCCACTTAAATTCCATCCGAATTCGATTCAAATTAAAAAATAAATAGGTCTACATAATAATAATAGCATAATAATATTTTCTTTCTTGATGGTATATTTTCTATTTTGTTTTGTCTTTTTTTATTAATTATTTTGTCTATTTATTTACAAAATATTTTATATTTACAAATTAAAATTTGGATATGATCAAAGTAAAGGGCCACATGAATACTAATGTGAAGTTACAAAATGAAGTTAATGTCCTTGCCTACGCCCCCAGCCTTACAACTCAATCTAGTTTCTATCAACCAACTAGTTGGGAGAAAATAGTATGTTCTATGCTGGTGTGATTCGATACATATTCATTGGATCTCTAAGAAGTAAGAACTACTCAATACCGAGACTTGCTTTCAAATCCCACTAGTGTCAAAATGTTAAAAGAATAATAATCATAATATCAGCGACAACAAATGACCCGTTTACCCATGACCCGCTATTTATGATTGATTATATTATCTATGATTTTTTCTATTTTAAAATAAAGTGGACAAAAATACAGTAATTGTTTTTGTAAATTATAAATGTATATTCCTTTTTACTTGTAATTAAAAAATAAAAGAAAGAAAGGATAAAGCCAAAAGAATGGGCCTATTTGCTTTGATGCATAAAATAATGTCCCATTTATTATTTGACCATTTTTTATCCACTTGTTTACGATCCAACCAAAGTCACCTAATCCAACTTGTTGACAGAGTATACCCAGAGTATTAGGGAGAGGATAAAAAAACTACAAGGAAATTGTACAAGAATACTAAGGATATGTAATATGGAGTATACGAAAATACTACTCCATCAGTTCTTTTTTATATGTTATTTTTATTATTTTACTAAAATTAAAAAATAATAAATAAATTTAAATTTAGTATTAAATTACATAATTAAGATTAAATTATTAAATTTAATTGGTTATAATTTTATTCAAAAAAAGAATAAATTGAAAAAATAAATTAAATTATATTAAAAGTTTAAAAGTGATAAATAAATAAAATTTAGATTTTATTCAAAAATAATAAATAAAAGAAAAAAAAAGTATTTTTTAACATAATAATAATAATAATAATAATAATAATAATAAAGGAAAATTGTTAAGGAGTATAAGGGTGCACCTGCATATACACGACGGTGGTAGTAGTGAGTCAATAAATGGACTCGTACGTGAATATACATAATCAGATCATGCATTATATTACATTAAAGATTTGACCACGACCCATTCCATTTAATTTTTTAGAAAGAAGAAGAAACTCAATAATCAACATTTGAAATAGATGAACTTAATTAATTAATACTTCATCCATTTTTTTTATCTGTCACTTTTGAGTAAAATTCAAATTCTATTTATTTGTCACTTTTAAACTTTCAATTTAATTTAATTTTCTTTTTCAATTTATTTTTTTTTCAATAAAGTCAGAATCAATAAGATTTGATAATTTAATCTTAATCACGTAATTTAATACTAAATTTAAGTCTATTTATTATTTCTTAATCTCCTAATGAAAATAATAAAAGTGATTGATAAAAAAGAACGGAAGAAGTAATTGAGACCGCTAGTTCACAAAGGCAGTGACTCTTGAATTAAAATATTTTTTATACAAACATTCCGACCGGAATTCGAATTTCACAGTTTTGAAATAAGTCTAATTAATATTACTGCTTTAAAACTTATTAATTAGCACACATTTCTTCAAATTTTCATTGAAAATTAATATGGAGAATTAATCGTGCTTATTCCAAGAACACACCCATCAATCTCCCAAACAACATTTTAGTAATTTCGAATAATAGTAAATTAATTAATCCCAAGTTGGTCCACCACCCTTAGAACCAATCAAACAAGCATAGAGCTCATCAAGTTGTAAAACCTCACCATTTGTATCTTCATGCAAGCTAGAACTCACACCTTCATCACAAGAAGAGTTGCAAGAAACATTAAGAGTGGTAGTAGGTGGAGGAAGATGAAGATAATGAGGATGGCTTACAATTCCTTGATTTAGAGATAAAGCCATTTCATGAGCTTTCCTTAACTCCTCTCTAAGCTGCATAACTTCTTTCTCTAATCTTCTTTTGTCAACCAATGCATTCTCTAGCTTGACTTGGAGAGTATTATAATCAAGCTCTAAGCTTTGTGTCTTCCATCTTGCTCTCTTGTTTTGGTACCAAATTGCTACTTGTCTTGGTGGTACCTCTAATTGGTTAGCTAGCTGAAGCTTAAGCTCAGGGTCAAGCTTCTTGTTGGTAGTGAAGGTTCTTTCTAGAAGCCTAACTTGATCTTGGGTTAGCCTCTTTTTGTGGGTATTTTTCGGTTGATGGTGCTTTTGTTGATTTTGGGTATGGAAGAAATCCATGATATTTTAAGTACAGAAAAAGGAAAATGGAAGATTTGGTTAAGAAATTTGGGGGTTCATTATGTCGATTTTATAGTACAAAGAAGGGTCCTTGCACATTTTGATTTGATATGCAGAGGACCCTATAGCATTAAATGGTACTTCTACCATACATGAGAAATCAGAGGCGGCTAACTAAGTAGTATTCTGGTTGCGCGTGCCTTCACGTGAACTAGGTCCTACTCATGATGATATAGTAGAATATGGGTTATTTTTTACGAGCTAGGAGAAATATATGGAATGATTTAATGCAAATTAGCAGATAACTGCTCGAATAACTGGTGACCTCAAAATGAAAAAATAAGTTCAATTGGAATTTGACGAAAGAATATTTTAATGATGCAGTATTTACAGATATTTTACATTTTCTTTTTTTTTTTAAAAAAAAAGAATACCTTAGATTTTAAAGTTTTGAGCTTATCTTGAATGAATATGACGGTTTATATAGGACTTAGATGAGCTGCATTTAGGTGGTAACCATGGTTATTGATTTACGATTTCAAACTATAATCGAAATGGCACGTGTCTAGCATATATGATTTTACATTTTAAGAATGAAAATTGAAATCAAACTCAAACCAATCCGTACGTAGATTTCAGTTCCAACCCGTAAAATAAATATATTCTTTTTATTTATATTATGAAAATATATAAATTATTTACTGATGTAAAAAGTTGTTTTAAAATTGTTTATTATTTTAATTTTTCTAATCGCCTCTATTATTTTAAAATATTAATTTATTTATATTATAAAAATAAAAAAATTATTGCTTTAAAAGTATGTATTCATTTTCATTTTAGAGAGTAAATATTAAAAAAAAAAGTTAATATTTTGTATATATTTTTTATAAGATAAAATAAGATAAGCTTTATTTTAATGTTGAATATTTTTTTATTGTATTATTAATTTTTCACGTTTATTCTAATTAAAATAATTTTAAAATGAAATAAGAAATAAAAATTTCAATTTGGAATTGAAACCGAATAAAAATCATTTTAAATGGAAACTAATAAATCCTGAGATTTTATAGAAAAGGGAGTCGTGTATGGTGAACAAGATGATGCCATGGCAGGTGGATAGTAGAATATGAGGCAGGGACCGGTCGAGCTTGATAAGGTAGAGATCTCGCAAAAAGAAGGACTTGTCCTGTTGGACAAGGTATGAGCACTTCGATTGTTAAGTCAATTTTAGACTTTTTAGAAAGAGACAGAGAAAGTGCTAAGCAGGATGTAATATTTGTGTTTTGGAAATAAATATGGTATTTATAGGGGTGAAAACAACCACTTGAAAGGCCCATCTTAGTGTCAAAGTAGGCAAACAGCGATGTGATGCATGGTAGGCAGTAGATGGGACATTGGCATGTATCAGGGACCTCTGACAGGATAAGATCCGTCTTGTCTGATCGAGCCGTTCCATCTTGTGAATTTTGGTGCACGACTAGCGGCGTGCATGGGGCCTTGAGACACTAGGGTCGTGCCAGGTCAGGCTTTTTAGTATATTGGGCTTTTTTCTATATTGGCCTATTTGTTAGAAAATATTAAGCATTATCATTTGTCCCCCCCCCCTGATGCTCTGATTGATAGATCGGGCTACATCGTGAGAGGTTTTGATCCAATCGATAATCTCTTGAAAGATCATTGTATTTCAATAAAACATGCAATGTTTCGTTAGTTAGGTAGTGAAAAACATGTTAGGTAATTGATACTAGATGGATGATTGTTTAACCCTATTTGCATTTCATCGTTTGGATCTTTTTTGCATTTTGATCGGTATTTGTTTTTTTTCCTTGAATATGCCAGTTTCAAGCCATGTTATAGGCTAGTTTCCTTGCTATCGATGTTCTATTAGCATCATTTCTTAGGGTTGGGTGTCCCATTTCTTTGCTTGCAATCCTATTAGTGGATCTTTTTTATCTTAGCATTTTCAAGATGCGCTCTATTCGGAGCAATTTTTAGGTTCCTTTTAGTCTTTTGACCCATGTTTTTGTAGTTTCTAGGCAACCTTTTGAGTTCTTGTTTTTTATTTTGCTCAGCAAATTTTGGTTCTCCCTTTCAGAGCTTTATTGCTCTTTCGGAGCTTTAGTGGCTTTTTAGGCTTTTCTAACGTCTTATTTTTGCATCCGGCCCTCACACTTTTGCATTTTTCCTTTCTTGTCGTCTTCGTTATTTAGGGCATTTTTTCGTGTGCTTGAGAGGTGTTGTTTTGTTGATGTTCTGATGAAGTAAAACGTTCTAATGTCGTATGATTTGCAAAAAGAGATGATGTATATATGAAAATTTTAGCTGCCCTTTCCAGAGAGCTTATTCTTTCGATCTCCTTATGAGTCTGGGCATATTCCCTGGTTTTGCATTCTGGTTTCGAAATTGCTTCTGTCTTTCTCTGCGCTTTTTGACTCGTGTTCTGTTTTCTAATGGTGAAGTTGCCTTACTTTATAGATAGTTTTTTAATGATGGTTTCTATGGCAACCAATCCAAGGCTTCTAGTTCTGTAGAGAAGTATGTCAGTGTAAATGTTGGATGAAAGGAACAGGATTACCTGAGGGTCCAGTCATTTTCTTCCCTTATCGCTTTTCGTATGTGGATCAATCGGTATTTTCTTGAAATGATTTGTTAATGCGGATAAAATTTGCCCGAGGTCCAGTGTAGCACCCTGGTATGATAATAATCTCAATATAATTTACATAAAGTGTTACTACAACACATGTTTAATCCTAACTCTACATATGTATGTCACAAATGAATATACAAATGATTTCCTTCACAGCACGGTCTCATCAGAACCTAGTGCCTCTCCCTTCAAACCTCTGTTTATGACCTTCGATATCTACACATAGTAAACAACTACATGCTGAGCACATAATGCCCAATGGTGGATATTCAACTAATAAATTTCACATATGTATATATGTAAAATTAAAAATTTCACCTAATAGACTCGTACACTTCTTATCTTAATTTATGTCTATTCTTTTTATTTTCTATTTTTCATGGTCAAATTCTAAAACTTTCGTTATACTTCTTCTAATATTCTATTTGTCTTTATCGAATTTATATTATTCCGTGACTCTTATCTTATTATTTTTTGCTACTAGTTATTTTTACTTCCTCTTCTATGTTCAGGCTATCAATTTATTTCTCACATTTGCATACCAACATCTAATCATTGACTTAACAACTATTAATACAATTTTTATTTGTTTCTTACCAATTTGTCTCATTATTTCTTTTTGTCGCATTTCATTTTTGCTAAACAAGCTTATTGTTTTTATTGCACTAGATTGTGAATTCCTTCTAATTATATCCAACCGATTTGGTGATTGCCATCATCACTTTATTCCGTTTAATCATCATAGTCTTTTCAATCGTGTCCCTTTCTGATAATTTTCTAAGTTATACGTTTTACCCTTTATGATATTCTTTTTTCGAAGATAATACTTCATGTTATGCATACTTCACTATGTTCACATTAACAATTTTAACTAATTTTTAAGCTTATCAACACCAACTTCTTTCACCAATTTGTTATGTCTTTAACAATTATTTAATATACTAGATGTGTTAAACTCTCAATTTATTTCTAGGTACCTTTCCTAAATTTTTATATTATATTATATTATATTATATTATATTATATTATATTATATTATATTATATTATATTCGATACCATATTTTTTATATTTCATTTATCATCTATTTGTTTACTTTCGAACCTATATCTTTTCTATTTTCTTTGTTTTTATCAAATTCCATTAAATTACAATTTTTGCCCTCTTGAATTTCGTATTTTGTGCAATTACTACACACATTTGCATATTTTCCCTTTTTACCATTCTTATTCTAAGTGAAACTTATATGTTTATCTCTAATGGTCTCACCTTTCCACAAAATTTTTTTGAGTCCTTATATGTTGTTAAAATTACATTTAAGTCCTTAAAGTTTCATCTTTCACCACAATTTCCTTTTTGTCTCTAATTCCTCCCTTTATGGACATATTCAATATTCTTTTACATTTTCAACATATAAATTGTATTTTTTTCCATTTTGGTCCTTGTCCTCACTCTTTTGACCAAATTATAATTTAGTCCTTATTTTTACAATATTTCCACTTATTAACGATTTTGGCCTTCTTTTTAGTTTATACTTCTATCTTTATCCTTTTTATTGTGTTTTTCTTAAAATCATTGGTCTTATCCATTCTCTTTATATGTTGTCTGCCAAATTTCCTTTTTAGTCCCTGATTATACTTTTTCCTTCAAATTACTACCTTTATTCTCTAAATTTCTCATTATAATATTCAAATTATCTCTTTAATTTATCTTATTATTTATTTTTTATCCTTCACTTATTTACTTCACGATTTTAGTGAAAATTTTATTTTAGTCCCTAAATGTTATTTTTGGCACATACTTTATTAATTACAATGCTAATTTACCTTTTTACTCGCTTTTGGAACTTTTATTTTATTTTTGTACTTAAATTTGCATTTTAGTCCTAGTAATTTCTTCATGTGGTGGTCAGTTACTGTTTGATCCTTGAAACTTTTAATTTTATACATTTTTACCCTTTTGATCATTTTGCTCCTCATAACCACATTTTTCATGTAAATTTACATTTGTACCCCTGATTTCTCGCATAATTACATAACTGTCTTTATTAATCGTATATTTACACTTTCCATATTATTTACCTTTTTATCATGTATTTGACATTTTTTCTCACATTTATACCATGTATAATCTTTCATCTATATATTAATCTACTAATTATTTTTCATTTACCTATTTGGCCTCTTTTTACTCTTTCCTTTTGTGTTTACCACTTTTCCACCAATTCTTTATGTGCTTATTCATTTTCTTTTAACTTTTTGCATATTCCACATTTTTTCTCTACACATTGTTAATCAAATTCCTATTTTTGCCCCTAGTAATATCCAGTGAAAACCCTCGAACCAAATATGTGGGATGAGGACTCCAATGGTCCTAATAAACTAGAAAGGCCATTTGAGGTGACCTAACTACTCCAGAGTGTGGGGAGGTGACCACTTGGCTTGGCCAAATGCCTCTAAATGTGTTGAAGTAACGATTTGGCATGGTCAGCACCTCAATTGTTAATCGAATATGCATATCTCTATATCATGGTTCTACTACGTTATATGTCCTTATGGCTAGCCATTATATCCTATAATCCTGGATTACCCATTATACACTAAGGGCAAATGCTTTTGTTCATCTTATTAAAGTATACATTAGCCTCATATTTTTTTATACTTTCACATTATATCACATTTAAACTTCATGGCATATAAATTACATTTATCACATCGTTGCTTTTCATCACTTAATATACTCATATCAAATAAATATCACATGCCATGAAACCACCATATATCTTTCCATATATAATATTTTTCATGCAAATTCATCAATCCCATATTTAATTGCTTTTATCATACTTTATTTTATGTCACACATTAATTGTTCATATTCATACTAAATAGCCATAATTCAACTCATTTAATAATTTTTGAATGTTTATTTCTTTTTATATATATCATCATCATATTTGTATTCATTTATGCCTTTCAATTTTACAATTCTTATCTCATATCAAATATTTATTGATAACTCCGATTTAATGTTTAAGTTCTGTATATTTTTGTTTGTATTTATGTCTCATCTTGCATGTTTTTCGTGTTTTAAGTATTAAATTCCTCTTTTTGTGCCAAATAGGATAATATTGAGATTTATAAAGTTTTGGTGTGTTCAATGGTGCAATTTTGACTTTTGTATAGAAAATTTAACATACACATAGCAGAGACCAAAGTGTCTTAGCTGTGTGCCTTGCAGAATCACCAATCCACACCATTTCATTAAAGCACATGATAGAGATCAAAGTGTCTCTACCGTGTGCCAGGTAGATTTCGAAGCTGTTCAGTCTAGAAGGGTGTACACGGTTGAGACCAAAGTGTCTCTGCCATGTACCAATGCTACAGTACTTTTTTAATCGATTAAACATGGTTAAGACCAAAGTGTCTCCACCGTGTGCCTATTTAAACACTATAAAAGCTGCATTCTATTTGGTTCAAATAGGAGTTTTTAAGTTTCTTCATCTATTTTTAGTTTCTGTACGTAGTTTTTAGCTTTATTTATAGATTTTTAGGGTTTTATAATTAGTTTATACTTGTAAAAACTTCACTTTTACTAGGATTTATACTTACAATACAAAAATACTACAGTCATAGCTTAGTTTATATAGATATAGTTTTACTTTCAATCAAGTTCAGCTTGAAAAAGAATAGGAGAAGTAACTTTGACTTTAGATCTACCATTTAAAAATGGGTTTAAGAGTTTCTTCTTTTTTTTTATCTTTCCTTTTTACAATATCTATAATGAGTAGTCTCCTAATTGTTTGAGGATTTTTGAATCCCCATATCTATGTAAGACTATAAACACATTTGCTTAAATATATTTACAGATGTTTCTTTTTCCTTGTTTTTATCTTGATATGGATGTTTTTCAAGTGTTTACGCTATTAATCTTATTCAAGTTTGTAATGCTCAACACCGAATCAGTCATGAATAGTACTTTCTGACAGTAAATAGTATTTTTCGAGCCCGAAAGGACACCCGAAAGTCAAAAATATTTTATTGAATTGTTGGAAAGTAATGGTCATGGTGAGCCCGGGATTGAAATTTGAAGTGAAATTGAGGTCAAATAGATCTCCAAAAGTTAAAAATACAAAAAAAGTTAGCGAGTCAATTTCCTTGGTAGGGAAGGAGACTTGATTTTACGTAAATAATTAAAAATAGTAAATGAACTCCGAATATTGCCAGATTTTGCATGCTTAAATGAATTTTTATGTAGAATATTTTGGTAATGAGAATTGAATTTTTCGGTGATACCGACAGTTGTCGAATCGGACCGATAAGTTTGAATCGGACCAATAATGGACTCCGATTGAGCTAAAAATTTACATACTACCTATTTTTGATGTGATAAAAATTATGAAATCATTTTTGATGAAAAGAGAGAGAAATTAAATTGGGCCTTAAATGATCTAAAATGAGCCATTTGATTAAGTTGGGTTAAGCCCACTTATTAGGCCCAATTTTTGGCCCAAAGAGAGACCTATTTAAGCTGGAAAATCTGAAAAAAATTCAGATTTTTCTCGGCCCTTCTCCTCCCTCCCTTGTGGCCGACTCATCTCCATTTTCTTCTCTCTTTGTTCTTTCAATTTTTTACTTCAAATTCTCATGTAATCCTAACATGAAAAGTGAAATTCTATTTCTATACTTCAAATATATGGCCTTTAATCTTTGATTGAAGCAAAGAAAGCAAGGAAAAGCAAGGGTGAAAAGTGAAGAGGAAAGAGTTTTCATGGCTAAAAGTAAGGAAAATGAAGATTGGACACTCATAAACATGGAAAAATTGTAAGTGACTACAAAATCCTTTGATTTTCCTTTTATTTTGAATTAATTTCATTTATGTAATTAGGTTAAAAATGGATAAAGTTGTTAATTGATGAAATTGGTTTAGGGTAAATGAGATTGGACATTAGAAAAGATGAATGGAAAGCTAAAATAGAAGAAAGAAATTTTTTTTGTGAAAATTAATGGTGACCGAATTGTATAGTAAAAGAAAGTAATGGAATTTTTACATGAAAATAATATATGTTAGCCTAAATTAAGTGTAGAGATGATAAATGGTGCCCATAAAATTTTATTGAATTATTGAAATTTATTTTGGAATTTTAAAGCCTATATATTGATTATGTTTATAGTGAAAATTGTGAAATAATGGAAAATAATTGATTATTTTAGTGAAAAATGATGCTAAATAATAAATAATGCATAAATAAATTTTATTGGAATTTATTAAAATTATTGAAATTTTATTGAAATTCTAATGTTAATATGTGTATTGAAATTAATTGAATTATTAGTGAATAATTATGAAAAAATGTTGAAAAAGGTAAATTTATATGAAATTAAATTATAGTCAATAAAAATGAAATAAAAAGTCAACCAATAAATTTTTTGAAATAATTATCGAGTCATGAAAATAATAAGAATAATGAATTATTGATAAATAATTCATAAAATGAGTGAAAATGATGGAAATTATAAAATAATGTGTATGCGAATTTTTATGGAATTTATATGCTTTATTAGAATATTTTTAAAATAAATTATTGATTATGTTTAACTAAAATATTGAATTATTAAGAAATAATTCAATAAATAAGTATGTAATTATAACAAACGCGAAGTAAATTACTTCAGTATAAAAAGAAATGAAAAAGTCAAATTATGTATTTTCAAGGCATAAAATAATGAATTATACCAATAAAATTCATAATTGCTTAAAAAGTTATAAAATAAATACTTGAATAATTTATCAAAATAAATTAGTCAATAAAAAGTATTAAAAGAGTAAATTATTGTAAAATAATTCGCCGACGAAATAAAGTTGGCATAATTAATGATTGAAAAGTTTGGACAGAAAAAGAAAAGGAAAAAATCATAAAAAATCGATCATTAAATTATTAGAGAATAATTCGCAAAGAATTATATAAAAGAATAAAAGAGAATTGTGAATTATAATGCCATAATTCATAATTTGTATAAAAAAACTAAAAAACCCCAAGTATCTGAGTGAATTATCGAAGAATCATTCACAAAAGTGACTTAAAAAGATAAATTGAAAGAAATGACAAAAAGTTATTGAATAATCAAAAGCACTAAAAAAGTGTATTTGATCAGAAATATAGTGTATCAAGAAATAAAAGAAAGAAATTAAAGATTTCTAAATGTTAAAAATTATTGCAAATATAATTGATTATTTTGCCCTTAGCGATAAGCAGGTGATGATATTCTTGTTTAGGATATAATTGGCTAGCCATAGGGACACCTCTATACCACGATGCAAGTCATGACGACTTGCTTTGCTATGGGTAGGATCTTTGATCTCCATGGCTTGTGTTTTCAGTAAAAGTGAAAGTGAAAGTGAAATATTTTTCGAGAAATAGTTCTTTGGGGATCACTTCTCTCTTTATGGGACCTTTGGGTCCAGTCCCGAGTATCCTTTTTGAGAATTCTATTACATTGCACTAGGAACGCATTGTAATGAATAAATCGGCATTGTTTAAATGATTTAAATATAAAAAAGTTATAAACGAAAAATGTTTCGTTGGGAAGAAAATGCAAAGTTGAAATAAATCTGTAAAGTTCCCTAAAAAGTGTGATTAATAAGAAAAAGAAAAAGAAAAAGAAAGGTTTTATAAGAATAAAATAATAAATGAAGATTAAGCCAAGCTTTTATAATGAAAAAGGATTTTAAATGTATTTTGTTTTACATGAAAAAGATAAATTAAATTAGTTGGTATTTCATGTACTAGTTATTATTGTGAAAAGTGACAAGTTAGATAATAATATCAATTTCCTATTTTAAGTAAAAAAAAAGTGATGGCAATGATATTTAGTAAAATTTGATGCTTAAATAATGTATTTCTGAGAGAAAAAAGTAAAACGATAAAAATGTATATAATGGTTTAATGAGAAAAAAGTAAAAGATATAAGTCCTAAACAAATATTTGAACATAGGTAAATGTATAAAGAAGGAAATAGAGATTTGACTGTAAAGTGTCCTAAAATAGCGGTATCACTTTGCAATTAAAGCTTAAAAGCCTTTTAATAGTAATGTATTTATTAGTTAAAAGTTAAAGAAAAATAAAAGAATATATATCAAGAAGTGTAATTAGAATACATATTGGATAATTGAATAATATATTGAGAAATAAAATAGTCTAGATTGATACCATTAAAGACATAAGTACCGATATACATTACTAAATGAAATGATAATTATACCGCTGTGGCTAAAAGATAAGATGAACATAAAGGTAAAAATAAAAGTTATTGTAAAGAATAACGTAAAGGTAAAAGTAAATCTGATATCGATTCGCCTATGGATTTATGCTTGTTTAAAGTAGATATCATGTATCATTGTCTATATATTTAATGCCGATTCCAGAATGGGGCTGTTAGATCTAGAGTTAATGTGTTGTAGATCCAAAAATAGTGAGAAAAATGAATGCTTATTAATTTGGTTGGCTCTGGATTGGGAAACTAACTCATATCTAGGATTTATAGACTCGTGCTTAAGCTAGCTACAAGATTGGCTCCGAAATAGGAAATCGAGTAGTTAGAATAGTTAGCTCCAGAAAGGGAAACTTGAGTTTAGTTGTGTCATCCACATCTAAAATATATAATTTTATGTTAAAATGAATCTTACATTGGGTATAAGGAAGATTTGATTTCTAAGCAGCATTTTTAGTCATTGTTCTTAGCAATCTTTTATACTCTTTTGTACTACACTTGTTAATCTTACACTTTTTTTTTGTTCAATTTTGTTTTAGTTGTTTAAAATTGGAAGATATAGCTCACACCATTATACACCTGGTAAATTCTTTAACACATAATCTCAATCAATCAAGTAACTTTGCGTAAGGCTAGTCCCCTAGGTTCAATATTCTAGGGTCTTAACTATATTTCCCTGTATTACTTGTCAATTTAGTGCACTTGCTGAGCCAACAAACATCTATATATATATTTTTACCCATCATCCTCATTTGATCAACCAATTCTATTCTCATCTAAATGTCTAAGTCATACATTTTCTCCGAGATTTTACTAAATTATCGTTATTCCTCTTCTAATATCTCAAGATGGCTATTATTTTTGCATACTCATGTTACTTCTACCTTATTTGTAATTTACACATAATGGTTAATTTCTTCATATGATTTATATTATAAATTTTTATTCCAGTATTGCACCAAAATATCCTAAGTACATGATTGATTTACACTTAGTGTATATTTAGTGCATACTTGGTCTTTTTTGTGTGCCCAACTTTTCACTTATTAATTTATATTCTAATATTCTTAAGACTTGAATTACATTTGACTATCATTATTTCTTTACAATTAGTGTTTATTTTATCTTAATTACCTCTAAACCATTCGTCCATCACTAAGTTTTATCTCTACTAATCTGTTTAATTCACACCAAATATTCCAACTATGTTTTCTAAGCATGAATAAGTTATTCCCATAATCTAATCACCTTAATTTCCTACATATCCCTAATTCCCTACATATCCCTAATTCTCCATACTTACATAATGGATGTTACAACTAATGTATTTTTTTTACTTATATTTTCATGCATCTAACATCACATATTTCATTATATGTCATCTAATTACATAATTTATGATTATTTTTAATTAGATCTCACATTACTCAATTTTTCCTTAAATGACATAATGCCTCCCTACACCATTTTATCACATCTAAACATAATTCCATGCAATTTCTTGTACTAATCTCATTGGTTATCATCCAATTTCATCTATGCATCATTAATTGAATTTTTACTTAACTCATTTCAAAATTTCTAACTTACATAATCTTAAACACATGAAATAAATTAGTTTGGTTATCCACATACCTATTTTTCAAGTTATCTCCATAATTGCTCTTCCTTTTCCATCTTTTCCTTCCTTTTCCTTCTAGTTCCACTTGATTTTCTTTGAAAATCTACATTAGCCAAATCCTTTTTGAATTATTTTTCCAATTTTTCTTCATCCATAATTCAAAATATATTCAAAATATAAATCTCTGTATCAAAAGCTACCTAAAAATAAATTTAATTCATCAAAATTTCATTAAATTAACTTGAATTCTTGGTTCAAACTTTCTCTTCATCAATTTATCCAATTTTCTCAGTTAAAATTTGCAATTAAGTGGCCATAGATGAATTTAGGGCCTTATAATTATTTAGGACATGAAATTTGGTTGAATTAAGTTAAAGAAAAATAAAAAAAGAAATGAAGAAATGGTGGTTGTGTGAGGGACAGTAATGCATGGGAAGAAGGTGAGTTAATTCCCTAGAAAATTTTTATTTTTATGTTATTTATATGCCTCCATGAATGGCTAGGATCACTTGATCACTATTTAATCCAAAAGTTCATATTATGTCACTTGTCATTCTCTCCTTAATTACTACTTATTTTGAGTCACACCATTTGAGAGTGAGTGATGAGTCACTCCCTTGAGTCACTCACACACTTTAATGAGTCCTAGGTCTGAGTCGGTGCCATTTAATCCAAATAATCAAATAACCTCCATTTTTTTGCTGTTTTAGGATTTTAATGTTTCCTTCGTCCAGTTCACCCAAAAATTAGTCCAACGTATGGAAAAATATTTACCAATTTTTTTTTTAAATTTTAGGTCTATTCGAGTTCTTTTTTATATACTTCTAGCTTTGGATGTAAAATTTACTGGTCTGGAATTCAAAAATTCAAAATTGTCAAAAATTGATTTTAACTTTAAAATATTAATTAGAATTATTTATTGTATATCTAGACAAATGGAATAATATTTGGAGATCCATAAAATATCTTCAGGTCGGTCAAAGTTTCGGTCAACCCTTTTTTATCCTGATAAATTTTTCACTGTCCAGTTTGAGGGCCTATCCAACCTTAATTTCATCTTAAATTATACCACTAAACTCAATTTAATTTATAATTTCTCATAGTAAAGAAATATTTTTGTGGGTTTCGAGTAGTATTATTCACCTTAGTGTACTAAGCCCAAAAAACACTAATCATGAGGATTGAAATTTTTGGTCATTACATCTAGCTTATTGCTTTCATTATATCCATTTGATCGAAGTGTGATCTGTAGAGCTTTATTCAGTCGAGCCGATCATTTAATGCTTCCTTGTACCTTTCGAACTTATTATTATTTTGCCTTTCTTGACCCTTGATTGTTATTAGGGTTTACATTGATGAAGAGGTGGGGCTGACTATAGATAGCTGATCTATCTGAATAAGATTAAGATATTTAAAGACTCGGGTATGACTAATTGAATTAATCTTGTCTTGCATTTTCTTGCATTCTGCTTTGGTCTTTGTATGGATATCCGAACAAAGGTGCTTGAGTAAAGGTTTCTTTGCTTTTTTTTTTGTTGCTAGGTGGTCTCCCATGATCACTTTTATGGGTCAATCATATTCTTCCTTAAGTGGTTCTCTGCTTGTGAGTGAAGTTTGTTTTCGAGGTTTTTATTAGCTTTATCTAAAATATAACTCGATGTTGTTGGGTTTTTCGGAAGGCTAGCATCAGACTTGGCTAAGTGCTTGAATTTTGTTGCTCAGAACACTTGACTTTTATCGCTCAATACTCCCTTTTCTTTTTAGCTTCTATTGGGCCTTCCCATAGTAAAAAGGGTAAAGCTTGTTATAAAAGATTTCAGCTTTATGAAATATTCAAAAATGCCCGATCAGGATTATCTTATTTTGATTTTCCTCGTGGGCTGATGGTAGTGGCTTTTTTGCCAACATTTGAGTGGAAGCAAGTTAAAATTTTTTAAGCTTTCACTGAATCCACCTTTGTTTTTTGGCTAAAGCATTTGTTTTGTTTATGACCATCTTTCTGGCTCGTAACCTTTCTCTTCTTGCTTTTGTTTGAATGGCGCTTTTAGTTTCATGTTAGAGCACAGATCAAGTGTCAAACTTTGATCGTTGTAAGGAACTTTGCATATCATGTTTGCTAAATTTGAAGATCGACTAGCCTAGCTTAAGCCGACGATGGATCAAATAATAATAGATCTTTGATTTATCTTTTTCGGGTTCTTTGTCAGTTTTTCGAAGTGATCTCGATGGTTGGGTTTTCTTTTTGGTTGGCGCTCCTTTCAATAAAGTTTCTCAAGGGCTTCTTTAAGCATTTCGATAAAAAGGCTTTCTTGCTTCTCTGATTGGGTGTGAACTAATCTTTTCTTGATCGGGGTATAAAGTTATTCTTGCATTTTTAATTCCCAATCAAGATCAAAATGTTATCGCTTTGTTGAAGCTGTATGAGTTATTGACCTATTCTAGTATTGGAATATGGTGATGTCATCCTCACGGGGATTGAGTTTTTACTTACATTTTTGTGTGTCAGTTGTGATGGCAAAGATTTCTACCTAAATCATTAACTATGTGACCTGAAATTTGATAGGTCGACTTAGGTATTTGAATTGTTCAAATTCTTCAGTGTTTAGGTGCCTATGCCGCTTCGTGAGTCATAAATTATCAGCTGCTTTTAATGGTTTTTGCTTCATTCCTCATGTATTTACAACGACAGTTTGTTGTCCTTTTAATTTTAATGCTTGATTTTGGTTTTGTATTTATTAGAGGTTGCCACATGGCTACCTTTATTAATGTTCCAAAGCGGTGTTTTTCAAAAATTCTTATAAATAGGCATATCTCTTAAGCTTCCCTAAAATGCTTTGAGGACTTTCATTTTTCTCTTGTCTTTCCCATAAAGCCACCTGATACTTAGCCTTCTAGCTTTCTTCCTTTTTCAATTTTCTCCATTTTAGGAAGATGAATGAATTGCTGAATTTTTCTTTAGCCTTGTGTCACCTGCGATAGCAGGTGATATAGCCTTTGCCTTTTGTTGCCTCCTCTAGCTTTGTCTCTCGAAGCCATGGTTGAGCTTTTTCTACTTTTCAGGTTCTGACGTGCCACAAGTGGGAGATGGCTGCAACGTCATGAAGGCTAATGATAACTGGTCTTGTAGTAGCAAATTGTAGATGTAGGAGTGTATTTTCTCCATGTAAAAAGTTTCACTTTTGATGTATCTTTGAATTTTGGAAATTTTGTTTTTCATTTTTAATTATGCTATTGTTGAGTAAATACTTTAATTGTTACTTTTCATGGTCGGTTTCCATCTGACGATTTTAGTTTTAATTTCTAAAAGGTTTCCCCTTCTAATCGAATAAGAATATAAATACTTTCATCGACTAAGGTCGCATTCTAATTGGCTTGTATAATAATCATCGAGACATGCTTTGCCTAACCACATCTTTCTTTATACTAGGCTGTTTATTGTCATGTAGCTCTTTTCTATCTACCTTTCGAGCTTAAGAAATAGGTGTCCCACGAGGTAGAGACATTAACATTAAAAGCTTAGGTCGGTGAGCTTCCTGACCGCCTTGTTCGTGTATGAGGATGAGAGAAGCGAGGCTTTTATCTTTTTTCGTGTCTCTTTTGATAGGAGAACTATGGGGTTTGGCATGCCTATGCATAACATTTAGAAAATAGGACATTTCGTCCTTTTTTAGCCCTAATGTCAATCATTTCATCTTTCTTCAGCCTTGAAGTTGTTCCCAATTCAATTTTCTTTCAACTGCTGTTTGGGGCTCTTCTATGTAGTCTTAGAGACTTTCATAGAGCTTTATGGGTTGGCCCTTTTCATATAACAACAAGCCTATGTCTACCTCAATAATATAAGAATGAGGCATCTTTAACTTAACCATAGACTCTCAACGAAATTAGCAAATGATAAATCCTAAGATTTTATAGAAATAGGAGTCGTGTATGGTGAACAGGACGATGTCGTGGTAGGTGGATAGTAGAATATAAGGTAAAGACTAGTCGGGCTTAATGAGGTAGAGATCCTATAAAAAGAAAGGCTTGCTTGGTTGAACCGAATGGGAGCACTCTGTTGGTTAAGTCAACTTTAGACTTTTTAGAGAGAGATAGAGAGAGCACTCAGCAGGATGCAATTTTTGTATTTTGGAAATGAACCTGGTATTTTATAAGGGTGAGAAGAGCCACTTGAAAGGCCTATCTTAGTGTCAGAGTAGGCAAACAGTGACGTGATGTGTGGCAGGTGGTGGATGAGACATTGGCGTGTGTCAAGGACCTCTGACAAGATAAGGCCCATCTTGTTCGATCGGGGCTGTCCCATCTCATGGACTTTGGTGAACGCCTGGCAGTGTGCGTGGGGCCTCAAGAGAATGGACTCTTGCCAAGTCAGGCCTTTTAGTATGTTGGGCCTTTTTTTGTGCTAGCCCATTTGGTAGAAAATATTGAGCATTATCAGAAACCATATAAATCCATTTGTATTTATGTGCTAGCCCATTTGGTAGAAAATATTGAGCATTATCAGAAACCATATAAATACATTTGCATTTAATTTTTGTTCCAATTTTAAAACATTTTTGTTCCGGTTTAAAAATGGTAATCACTCCTACCAGTATTGAATGGATTGAGTTAAGAGTAAACATTAACAATTTTATTAATCAATCTATTAGTTTTGGTTAACCGCTATATTAATTTTTATTTTTAACTAATTTTTCAGATCATTTATTGGATAACTACTAAAAAATTTTAACATTTAAATTTAATAAATTATACAATTTGTAATATTTTTTAATAGTTAAAAATGTTTTATAAAAGAAAAAATACAAATTAAATATAATATCCATTAAAAGAATCTAATAAAATAAAATTTCATAATTAATAATAAGAATTAAATATATTTAATATGAACCTAACAATATATTACTTATTATGCATATTTAATAAATAAATAATAGTAATAAAATGATAATTTCAATATTTATTTACTAAAAATATGTATTATAATAATATTTTAAAAATTATATATCACATTATTTATAAATAAAAAAATATTAAAAATTTAAGTATAAAATTAAAAATATAATATATAAAATATATATATATATATATATCGATTTAAAAATAAAAACTATAAACTTATATTTTTTATTTAATTAATTTAAAAATTGATTTTAAAAAAATAAAATTATAAAGTTAAATTTTTTATTTAATTAAATTAAAAATGAATTTGATTTCTAATCGATTTTTGATTAGTTAAAATTCCGATTTTATTTTTACTGGTTGATTGGGCCATTACCCTTTGGTAACATGTATAATAGACTTAAAATAAGGATTCACGGTACCTCCTTGTCAATGAAATGGGATTAGACTTTTTTTTTTTAATCTCCATTGAAGACAACAAGTAAAGTGGGACCCGTTCGAAATGAAAGGCAACGAAATGCTGTCACGTGGTGCGTATATATATCAAAAGAGTCTTCGAAAAAATGATGAAATAATGCCATTGAATGGTTGGCAACGTATTCAAAAATAATAATAATAATAATAATAATAATAATAATAATAATAATAATAATAATAATAATAATAATAATAATAATAATAATAAAAATAACTGTTGATGCCATGTAATTTTATTAATTTTTTTACGTAATTATTTTTCAATATTTAAAATTTAAATTTATACATTTTATCCAATTCATAAATTAAATTACATAATTAAAAATAATTATAAAAATTGTTCAATAAATATGTTAAGTTTTTTTTAATAAGAAAGTTTTATAAGATCACAAATATAATTCATCATTGGAGAGGAGTCCCATTTTTTCAAAATTTTCGTTTTATATGATATGACATTTACACGGCATAAAGTAAACTCCTAAAAAATGAATTTAAAACTCACCATTGTACATGCTCTAGAAGCCTCCCGAATAATATCAGTTATAAATAATTTTTTTTAATAATGGTAATATTCATTTATTCCAATTTGAAGGGGCATTTTTTTAAATATATATTTTTTTAAAATTTTGAACAATGAGGTGTTTTAAAAATAATTTATAAAGTGTCTTCACTTGTATGAGGTAGCTTCAAGTCAATTTGTGAATTTCCACAAGTCTTCGTTTAAGGTTTCAGCAAAAATATGAACCCCTAGATGTGCTAGATCTTTTTTAACCTGTTGGGAATTTCTACATCTCATCATGTCAATTCTTATCTTGGTATACCTATGTTTGCAGTTCACAACAAAACACAGGTCTTTGCCTTTATTAAAGACAGAATCTGGAAGAGGCTTAACAGTTGGAGAAATAAATACCTTTCTTGGGGGTGGGAAGGAGATTCTCATTAAATCTGTTCTTCAAGCCATCCTTTCTTACTTAATGAGTCTCTTCCTCATTCCTCAAGGTATTTGTGACTCTATCCATTGCATGTTCAACAGGTTTTGGTGGCAATCAAATAGTTCACAATCTGGAGGCATTAACTGGATTAGGTAGGAAGCTCTTTGTGCTCCTAAGAAATTAGGTGGTCTTGGATTCAGGAACATACATGAGTTCAACATTGCTCTTTTAGGAAAACAAATCTGGCGGCTTCATACTATATCTGATGCTCTTATAGCTAAAGTACTCAAAGCTAAGTACTATCCAAACTGTACTATAGCTCAAGCTCAATTGGGTCGTCAGCCTAGTTATACTTAGAGGAGTTTGTTGGCAACTAGAGATATGGTTATCCAGAATTACAGGTCGCATGTTGGAAATGGGGAGGACATTAACATCTATAAGGATGCTTGGCTTCTTGATTCATCAAATTCAAAAATCTCTTCTATTCCTATAGCAGAGGTTATTAATTCAAAGTTCCAGCCCTTCTTAAAAGAGGATGTAATGTTTGGGATATAACAGTTATTCAAGCAAATTTTAACAATATGGATTTTAATAGTATTATTCAGATCCCTTTAGCACATGATGCTCATTCGGATGCTATCTATTGGCTTTATGAAAGTAATGTTTAGTACTCTATTAGAAGTGCTAATCGGCTCATCCATGGGTTAGCTCTACCACTTGTGAACTTTGATTTTGCTTGGCCATTTCTTTGGAATCTTGGTATTCCCTTGATGCTTCGAACCTTCTATTGAGGTGTATTATGGATGTTCTTCTAACTCAAAATAATATTTTTTGTAGGCATGCTCTTGATCTATATGTTTGTCCTTTTTGTTCGCCACTTGTGGTGGAAACAGTACATCATGTTCTATTTGCTTGCCCATCCTCAAAGTCAATCTAGAATGATAGTTCCTTATGGGTTTGTTTTGATGCTAATGGTTTGGTGGCAGATATTATTGGTAACTGGTTCTCTCTAATATGTAGAGGGATGAACTTTAGCAAGCTTTGTTCTTGTTATGGGCTTTATTGTTTAAGAGAAAAAAATTTATTTGGCAATAACAATGGATGAGTAATGGGGCTGTGTTGTGCTTAGCTAGTTGTTGCTTAAACTAGTGGGAATTTGTTAACCAAAAGGATTTTGATTGTCATCCTTCTTTTTGGCCTCCTCTCCTAGAAATTTGGTCTCTGCCTCCTGATGGTTATGTCAAGTGCAATGGTGATGCTGCTCCTTTGTTTCCAGAAAATCGAGTGGGTTTTGGTTAGATTTGTAGAGACTCATCGAGGAGGTTCATGGTTGCAAGTTATGGTTTTCTTCTTTACCTACTAGACCCTCTATTAGCAAAAGCAATGTCGATGAAGGAAGCATTAGCATGGATGAAGAATGAAGGCATTACCCACCTACATATGGAAACTGATTGCCTTGTCCTATTTCATACTATTTCTAAGCCCCCTGCTACTGTTACTCCTTTTGGCTTATTAGTTAAAGGGTGTATTACTGCTAGTCTTAATTTCTCTAGTTACTTATTCACATTTGTTAGAAGATCAAGCAATGATCTTGCCCATATTCTAGCTAGGGCTTATGTGATTTCTCATGAGTTAGTTTTACGTCCCCTCTTCTATGTATCCAACAGTTGCTTTAATAAAAGGTTCTTTAATTTGTTCAAAAAAAAATTTGTAAAACTAGTGTGATTTTCATCCCATAGCTTATTGTTGCGAGATCAGATGTGGGACCTATAACAAGTCTGCCACCACATATTTGAAAAATAATATAAATAATTTCTTCAATAATTATGCCATTTTTAGCATTGCAGCTTAATGGCAATAGTTTTCATAAGCACAATGCTCTTTATGAACAAGTTATGGGTTGAGTCCCACTAGCTACATTATCATTATTCCTTTTTATATATTGAGCGCACATGCACATTGAATAAATGTTTCAACTACAAAGCTTTGGCTTAAGTTCAAAAGTGAACTTTATTACCTACGGTCCAGCCGGGTTTGATTTCTGGCATTCGAAGTTTTCCTTTTTTTTTTTTCAATTAACTATTTTCTTTTTTCTAATTTTTTATTATTTTTTTATATTAGACTATATAACTAATCCTTTTACATTCTTTTCATATTTTAATTAAATAAAATTACGATAGTACAGTTATGCGAGTTCAAATTTTAAGATAAACATTTTTATTTTTTTATTATTTTTCATATTAGAATTTATGACTAATCTTTTTACATTATTTTTCATATTTCAATTAAATAAAATTATGGTAATAGATTCACGTGAATTCAAATCCTAAGACAACCATTTTTTAATGTTTTCATTATTTTTTATATTAGAATTTATAACTAATTTTTATTATTTTTCATATTAGAATTTATGACAAATTTTTTACATTATTTTTCATATTTTAATTAAATAAATTTATGGTATGAGCGTCACGCGAATTCGAATCCTAAGACAACCATATTTCTAATTTTTTCAGTATTTTTTATATTATAATTTATAACTAATTTTTTAAAATTATTTTTCATACTCCAATTAACTAAAATTTATAATTTTAAATTCTAATAAAATAAAATAAATAAATTATTTAATAATATCTTTATTTATAAAATTAATTATAAATTTTAATTAATTGAAATATAAAAATTAATGTAAAAAATTAGTTATATATTTTAATATGAAAAATAAAAAAATAAAAAAATAAATTGTGTCTTTGTTATATGTAACAAATTGTAATGTGAAAAATAATAAAGAAATCTAAAAAAAATAAAAAGGGAAAACTGCTATATTAGGATTCAAACCCGCGTGCAATGTAGGTACTAAAGTACATTTTCACCAATAAGCCAAAGCTTGGTATATGAAACCCTTTTCATTATATTATATATATTTAATATATTTTTAATAAAGTACATTTTCACTATAATCTAAAGCTTGGTAGATGAAAACCGTATTCAATATATATATATATATATATATATATATATATATATATATATATATATATATATATATATATATAAAGGAATGACGAAAAAAGTTATTGGTGGGATTTGAACTAATAACAAGTTGATAAAAAGTGTTATGCTTACGAAGACTATTGCCATTAAATCGCAACACTAAATTTGACATGATTTTAGAAGATATTGCTAATATTGTTTTCCATTGTGTAGTGGCAAACATGTCATAAGGCCGGTTAGAGAGTATACCTTAAAGTCCATATAAATAGGGATGTATTTCATACGTATGAACTCATTTTATTTATGAGAAGGCAACATTCATTTATTAATATTATGTTTAATTACATGTGTTTGTTTATCTTAAATTAATAAATGAAGACCTTAGTATTATAAACACAGTATAAAGGCAATCATGAAAAAGTTCATGATATAAGATGTCTGTTGCATGTAAATGTGATAATACCTAAAAATTCCTAGTCATAGTATTAACAAGATATGACATTGTTAAGACGGATATACTAACAAATATTATGCTTCTTGAAAGCTTCAAACAATGGTTCTCATAACTATGATCATGAGAGAAGATCAAAGCTAATATATGGATGCTTGTCAGAAGAACAAGTTCATTGAAGACCTACCAAGAGAATCTTCACATAGATATTAAATCTATCTTAGTAAGGAATCTCTTGATAGCAGTGGTGCAAATATCCTCAGACTTTATAATTGCTTGCCTCCAACAGGGGGCGAACATAATTAGGAGATTGGGTATATCATAACCTACTTGAAGGTAGTTGAGTAATCAATAAAGGATTCACCATTCCAGGTTTATAAAGGGAAGTTAAGTTATCTCACATGATTCTATAATTGCCTTGTTCAAAGAATCTTTGGCCAGAGTAGGATGTCAAGGTGGATAGGGATCCACGATGGGGCATTTTTGAAAAATGGTTAAATTAATAGAACATTTATTTTTTAGGTTCATATGAGTTGACCTAAATTCATACTTAAAACCTAAATGAGATAAGTATGGTGAAAAATGTAATTGCACGGTAATTGTTCTATGGAAGTGTATAATCAAAATCACTTGATTTTCTTGACATTTGGATAGTCATGATGCTTAGCTAGAGGCTGCTCATGACTTGTATAATAATGTATTATGAACATCAATTAGAGATTGATAAAATGGTTTAAAAGAGTTTAAATTATAAGAGTCATGGTTCAACTAGGATTCTTGCTGAAAAGTCCTAATTTGAGTAGAACTCTTTATTACATATTATACTGCCAATATAGACAGGAACCCAATAGGTCACACACATATAGAGTAGGAAACAAAATGGTAAAAATGACAAGGATAATAATATTTGATATTATTATGGGAGAAGAAAAATAAATAAGAAAATAATTAATTAAAGAGTTTAATTAATTATGCATACGCAGAAAAGTTCACGGAACTTTTTGAAAATATTCTAAAAAGATGGACCTAATTGAAATATTATATTTCATTATTAAATATTATTAGATTGTAATTGTTATAGGGCTGAAATAATATTAATAGGTCCATTGGAGAAATAACTACTAACCCAGAAAATTAGTTTTTATGCAAAAGCCCTATAGAGAAAGGTTTCTGCACAGAACCTAGATAGAAGGCTTTAGAGGCCTAATTTTTGGAATAAAGCAAATTAAATATGTTTTTATAATAGTTATGAAGGCCACATAGTTAATTTGATTGAATTTGGAATTGATTTGGATAATTAAATCTAAGTGTGTGCACAAGGTCTAATTTTTTGGGTTAAGTATAAAGTCTTTTATGAAAGTGCCTAGACTGAATTTTAATTAGGCCCAAATTAATTAGTTATATTCCAACAGCCCATTTAGTATTTCTACAGAATTTTGAAAGGCCAAATCCCATTAAAAGTAGACTTTTAAATTTAAAAGGCCCAAACCCATTAAAAGTGGTCTATAAAAGCCTAACACATGTTGGATTAGGTAAGATAAGTGTTATCCTTATCTATTTCTCCATCCCTATCCAGATTTCCTTGCTAGCTTCAAGGAAATTTCATGGTCTTTGTGTTTTCCATCAGATCTGGTTCATTTATATCCTCTCTAGTATGGATTACTATTGGAGGTGTTTTAATTTGGACACTATGGTATGCGACAACCCAATGAGAAGAAAAATCAACTGTTCAACAACTCTCAAAAGTGATTTTCATTATTATCTTTAATATATATATTTTATATTCATGGCAAGATCCTTTTATTGGTTAAAAATTTAAAATTACGCTCATACATGTGATGTATTTAACCGGTATAAAAACCAAATGGTATTAGAACTAGGTTTTGCCATGGATCTACAATTTTATATTTTCACGAAATATTTTTTTTATTTTTGAGTTATTAAATATTTAATTTTGATATCCATAAAAGAGAAATGTTGATTTTTGTATGTGTGTGATTAAATAAAAAAATTAACAAGAAGAAAATGATTTCTCCTTGTACAACGGTGTAGTGAAATTTTGTTCATATATAACAAGGGGCTGTTCTAAATCAATTTTTATTTGGTCTATGATAAAATTATTTTGATGATATTTTATATGTTTAATATGAGGTATTAAGCCATAGGATAAAAAAAATTGAATTTGAAAATGTTTTTCATGAAAACTAATTTAATCGAAAAGTTTGATAAATTAGTGTTCTTAATGTGTTCTTGGTGTGTTCATGGTTAGAATGATTTTTTTTATCTTTTAGAACTGATACATATGATGTATTGGTGTTTTTATAACTAATTGGATTAATTAAAATGGGTCTTAAATCAATTTGATTGGATTTAATTCATTAAAGTCACTTAATGGGCTTAATTAAGTCTATGAGCTTGATTTAAATTAGTAAATGACTTAGCAGGCCTAAGGAGCTAATTTAAATTAAAATAAAGGGTTTTTTTTTTCACAAATTCGCACACAAAAGAAAAAAAATCATAATTGTACCCTTATATTTTTTATTTTTCATAAATACTATTTTTTTTAATTTTTCTTTCTTAATTGTCATTTTTTATATTTTAAGTTTCAAAAGTACCCCACTATTTTGATCTCTTTGATTCTTCGTAAATCTAGCTCTTACTTAGTTACTTTTAATTCACAAAATGACCCATTATAACTTTAATAACTGAAGTTGCAGGTGGGCGTATTGTTAGAGAGTATGCCCTAGAGCCCATGTAATAGGGATATTTTTCATATGTATAAAATTTATATTCTTAATAAAAGGGATCATTCATTTATTAATACTATGTTTTAAATACATGAGTTTGTAAATCTTAAAGTAATGAATGAAGTCCTAGATATTATAAACACAGTGCAAAGGTAATCATGAAGGTGTTCATGATGTGAGATGTCTATTGCATGCAAATGTGTTAATATATAAATATCTCTAGTCATAGAATTAACAAGATAGGACATTGTTAATTCGGATAGACTAGCACATGTTATGCTTCTTGAATGGTTCAAGCAGTGGTTCTCATAACTGTGATTATGGAAGATAATCAAAGCTAACATGTGGATGCTTGTTAGAAGAACAAGTTCATTGGAGACCTGCAAAGAGAATCCTCACATGGATATTAAATCTATGTCAGTGAGGAATCTCTTCATAGCAGTTGTGCAAGTATCCTTGGACTTGAGATCACCAAAGTTATCTTAAGTAGCAAGTGGTATACTTTGACTCCATAACTAATTAATTCCAACTGGGAGTGAATATAGTTAAGAGATTGGGTATATCATGACCTACTTGAAGATAGTTGAGTGATTGATAAAGGATTCACCATCCCAGATTTAATAAGGGAAGTTATCTGTCATGATTCTATAATTGCCTTGTTCAGAGAATCTCTGGCCAGAGTAATATGCCAAGATGGATAGAGATCCATAGAGGGCATTTTGGGAACAATGGTTAAATTAATAGAACATACATAATTAGATTTATATGAGTTGACAGAAATCCATACTCAGAATTTAATTGAGATAAGAGTGGTGAAAGGAGTGATTGCACGGTAACTATTTCTATGAAAGGGTATAGTCAAACCACATGACTTTCTTGACATTTGGGTAGTCATGATGCTTAGCTAGAGGCCAATCATGACTTGTATAATGATGTATCAAAAATATCAATAGGGATTGATAAAATGATTTGAAGGAGTTTAAATCATGTGAGTTTTGGATAGAACTCACAATTACATATTATACTGCCAACATGGACATGAACCCAATAGGTCACACACATATAGAGAAAAGGATAAAATGGTAAAATGACAAGGATAATAATATTTAATATTATTATGAGGGTAGAGAAGTGAATAAGATAATAATTAATTAAAAAGTTTAATTAATTATGATCAAGTAAAATTATTCGCGGAACTTTTGAGAAATGTTATGTAAATTGGACCTAATTGAAATAATGTATTTCATGATTAATTATTATTGTCTTATAAGTGTTATAGGACTACTATAAGTGTTATAGGACTAATATAATAATTAATAAGTCCATTGGAGAAGTTATAAAGGGGCAAGAGGAATGGAGCTGGTGTGGATGCCTTTCTGTAGAGGGCCACACGCCAACTCCATACAGAAGGCCTTAATGGCCTATTTCTTGAACCAAATAAATTTATATATGTTATATAAGTGTTATGGAACCTACATATTTAATTTGGTTGGATTTGGAATCCATTTGGGTATTTAAATCCAATTAGTTGCATAAAAGGGCCTAGTTTGTGAGTTTTGTGCATAGTCTTTTATTAAAAGGTTTAATTTGGATTTAATTAAGCCCAAATGATTATAATTAATTCCAGAGGCCCAATTAATAACTCTCCAGCAATTTTAAAGAGCCCAATCTCATTAAGGAGTTGGAATTTTAACCTAACTATAAAAGGCCAACTAATGAGGAATTAGGGTTAAGTGATTAAACACACAAGAAAGTCTTTTATTCTAACTCTCTCTCCCTTTTGCACCAACTCCTAAGCTAGCTCTTGGGAATTTCGGCTAGCCCTAGTTACACACCAATTATTTGGTTCAATTTATCCTTCTCTAGTGTGGATTACTCATTGGAGGTGTTCGATTTTGGACACTGTGGTTTGCGACAACCCGGTGTGAAGTAAAATCAACTGTTCAACAAAAATCAAAGGTGATTTTTCTTATTCTCATATAGTTATATTGTATATTTATGGCAAGATCAGTAATATTGGTTAAAAATTTTTAAATTCCGTTTATGTATGAGATGCATGTAACCGATAAATTCCAACATGGTATCAGAGACAGGTTTTGCCATGGATATACAATTCTATATTTTTCTGCAGAATAAGTTTTGTTTTATTTTGAGTTATTTATTTCATGAACTTTAAAATATCAGATTTAATTGTTCATGAATGAGAAATATTGATTTTTGGTTGTATGTGTGATCAAATAAATTTAACGGAAACAAAAACGAAACTTTTGAAGAAAATTGACAAAAGGTTTTGTGTGAAACCCATTAGGGTTTTGCATGAAACCCATTAAATTTTAAGGGGCTGTTCTAATTTAATTTCTTATGGATCCATTAAAACTTCATTTAGATGATATTATATGTGTTTAATATGTGATATTAAGCCGTAGGATCGAACAAAATTAAAATCGAACAAGTTTTGCATGAAAACTAGTTTAGTCGAAAAGTTCGATAAATTAGTGTTCTTCGTGTGTTCTTGATGTGTTCTTATTTAGAACGATTTTTAATCTTCTAAATCTGATATATATGATATATTAAAGTATTTTAATTAATTGGATTAATTAAAATGGGCCTTAAATTAATTTGATTAATTTTAATTCATTAAAACCACTTAATGGGCTTAATTATGTTTATGGACTTGGTTTAAATTAGTGAATGACTTGGTGGGCCCAAGGAGCTAATTTAAATTAAATATTATAAACATTAATTAAGTTTATTAATGAATTTTAAGGGCTGGAGTGGGCTTGGCTCATTCCAAAAGGCCCAAATGGTCCAAAAGACACAAAACTAGTTTGTGTGAACATATTTAGGGTTTTCTTTTGTGGGTTTCGGCCTACACTTGATTATAAGCCCAAAATTGATTATTTTAATTATTTAATATGATTAATTAATTAAATAATAAATCTATAATTAATTAATAATCAATTGGATTGATTATTAAGGCAAGAACACATGCATGCAAAAAGGTTTCCTAAAATGAAAGTTTCCAAAATGGAAAAAGTTTCCTAATTTGATCACATCATTAAAATAACTCAAAATATTGTTTCAAAGATTGAAACAAAGTTAGTAATCCATTTATTTATACATTAGAAAGGCATATAAGGGTGTATGATTGGCATGATGGATAGTTATGGACAAAGCCTTATGTGATTGAGCATTATACATGTTTTGGCCCAATAAGGACTTTCATGTCCCAGCCACTTATTTTTGGTTTGTATTTCATTTCAAATTGTAATATGTAATTAGATTACTTAGATTAGAATTAGAAATAGAGATGGAGATCATTTTCAAGGAGCAAGATGGGTTGGATGGAGATCCAACAAGCTTGAAGATAATGTAATTATTTTTCTTGTTTGAATCATGCATACTACTTAGGTGTGACCTTTTGATTTCCCTCTTGGCTCGGGGAAATCAATGTAGTAAAGTCCATAACTATACCATATTTGTATGCTTATATTTATGTGATAGATATAGGATGAATACCAATGTATGCCAACCATGTATGATGAGACTTAATTAACTAAAACCCTCAAAACAAATACTAAGGTTTATAATCCTTCCATTAATTTGAGGAGAACCAGAGTTCTTTATAGTGTGGGTTGTTGACCACAGTCAAGCTCACATTATATCGAATATGTTCAAATATAATTAAATGGGTCATCTTAGCTAGCCCATTAGCTTGTTGACCACAGTCAAGGCTAATGGTTTTAGAGGCAAGATTAGGGAATGCATATATGATATGCATGCATCAAGAGTTGATAACCTAATGATCTAATAGTTGTGTAGAGACACAATTGGTATAGAGATACCTACCGTTCAAGGGTATGGAGTTTAACTTGTTGACCACAGTCAAGGTCAAATTACATATCAAGGATTGGATATTGGCCCACTAAGAAAACCATCGGATTTTCTTGGATTATATAGTGAGGGCTATTAATTCGCAATAAAATAGTGGGAGTAAATGGATTAATTAAAGACCTTATTAATGCATACATATATATGAACATACTCTCATATGTTTTCTTTTTTCACATCTATGTCATCATTATGAGCACATCAAACATTAATATACGATTAATCTTGGATAACAAGTTAGTTGGCAACAAGTATTCTTACTTGATCAGGCAAGTGAGAATTATTCTCAGAGCTGAAAAGATCCATTATGTCTTGGATAAAGATCCACCACCACTTCTATCAGATGTTGCCATTGATGAGATCAAGGGCACTTATCGAAAAAACATGGAGGATAGTGAAGCAACAACATGCTTGATGCTGGGTGCTATGTCCTCAAAGCTTCAGAAGCAATATGAGATAATGGATGGTGGGATTTCCAAGAATAAGGTTGCCAAGAAAGAGAATCCCAAAGGAACTTGCTTTTATTGTGGAAAAGATGGTCATTGAAAGCGTAACTGCAAGGCCTATCTATATTCTCTCAAGGAGAAGAAGCATATGCTGATGCTTCTACCTCAGGTATTCATATGATTGAAATTAATACTTATTCTATTGCTTCAAAACAATCTTGGGTATTAGATACCAGATGTGGATCACATTTGTGTAATGATCTACATGGGCTTAGAAGCTTTAGAAGAGTTGGAAACGCAGAGATATGTTTGCAGTCAGCTACTGGACAAAACATTTCTACAACATTTGTGGGGACTTATCATTTGCCTCTTCCAAGTGGATTGGTACTGGAATTAAATAATTGTTATTATGTTCCAACTTTATCTAAAAGTATTATTTCTTTCAGTCGTTTGTTGAACGATTATGATATTTCTTTAAAGGACAAATGTTGTTACATTTTTAAGAACAATATGTTTTATGCAAAAGCTATCATTGAGAATGGTATATTTGTTCTTGATTTAATTAAAGCAGTACATAATGTGAATACCAAGAGAATGAAACATGATAATCTAAATATCTCATACTTATGGCATTGTCGTTTAGGCCATATAAATGAGAAACGCATAACCAAATTGCACAAGTCAGGTGATTTAGGATCATTTGATTATGAATTATTTGATACATGGGAATCTTGTTTATTGGGAAAAATGACAAAAGCTCCCTTTATTGGTAAAGAAGAATGAGCTAAAATGGTTTTGGACTTAATACATTCAGATGTATGTGGTCCAATGACTACACATGCCAGAGGAGGTTACTCCTACTTCATTACTTTCGTAGATGATTATTCCAGGTTTGGATATATCTATCTAATGAAATATAAATCAGAAGCATTTGAAAAGTTCAAAGAATTCAGAAATGAAGTAGAGAAATAACTTGGCAAAAGTATTAAAACACTTAGATCAGATCGAGGTGGAAAATACTTAAGCCAAGAGTTTCAGGATTATCTTAGAGATAATGGGATTTTATCTCAATGAACTCCACCATATACACCACAACACAATGGTGTATCTGAAAGGAGAAATCGAACACTATTAGATATGGTTCGATCAATGATGAGCCGAGCGGACTTGCCTAAGTCCTTTTGGGGATATGCACTAGAAACTGCTGTTTATGTGTTAAACAGAGTTCCAAGTAAATCAGTTGATGTTACTCCATATGAGATGTGGAATAACAAGAAACCCACGTTTTCTCATATGAAAGTATGGGGTTGTCCTGCTTATGTGAAGAGGACAATGTCAGACAAACTGGATGTTAAGTCTGACAAATGTTTGTTTGTGGGATATCCAAAAGAAACGTTTGGATATTATTTTTATCTTCCCTTAGAACAAAAGGTGTTTGTTTCAAGGCATGTTGTCTTCTTGGAAAGAGAATTTCTCCTACGAGAGGACAGTGGGAGTAAAATTGAACTTGGTGAAGTTCAAGACCCACAAATAGAAGATGATCAACCGATTGAACCCAAAACTGGATTTCATAATGATGAGATTATAGTTGAACCTGATTACACACAAAATTCTAGAAGATCTACAAGGATGCGTTCTATCCCTGTGAGATATGGATTTCACATTGATTCGGATAGAGGCATAACTGTAGTTGAGGACAATGAGCCTACAAGCTATCAAGAAGTTTTGAACAGTTTAGAACGTGATTTATGGCTTAAGGCTATGCAGTCTGAAATGAACTCCATGTATGAAAATAAAGTATGGACTTAACTCAACCACCTGAAGGGATAAAACCCATAGGGTGTAAATGGGTCTTCAAAAAGAAGACCGACATGGAAGGTAATATAGTTACCTATAAAGCTCGCTTAGTAGCAAAAGGTTATCGTCAAAAAGAAGGTATTGACTATGATGAAACTTTTTCTCCTGTAGCGATGCATAAGTCTATAAGAATACTTTTAGCCATTGCACCTTATTATGATTATGAGATTTGGCAAATGGATGTGAAGACAGCTTTCCTTAATGGAAATCTTATTGAATATGTGTATATGACACAACCAGAAGGGTTCACATCAGGAAATGGCGAAAAGGTATGCAAGCTTCAAATATCCATTTGGATTGAAGCAAGCCTCTAGGAGTTGGAACATACGATTCAATGAGACAATCAAAGAGTTTGGTTTCTCACAGAATGAAGATGAACCTTGTGTGTATAAAAGGGTCAGTGGGAGTGCAATTGTCTTCCTAGTTCTATATGTGGATGACATATTAATCATGGGAAATGACATTTCTCTTCTCCAATATATTAAAATATGGTTATCCAAGCAATTCTCCATGAAAGACCTTGGAGAAGCATCCTATATTATGGGAATAAGGATCTATAGAGATAGATCCAATAGGTTGCTAGGTCTTTCTCAGAGTACATATATAGATAAAGTATTGAAGAGGTTCAATATGGATCTCTCTAAGAAAGAGTTTATACCCATGGTGCATGGGAAACACCTTTCTAAGTCTATGTGTCCACAGACACTAGAGGATAGAGAGAGCATGAATAGAATACCATATGCATCTACAATTGGTTCTATCATGTATGATATGTTATGTACACATCCAGATGTAGCATTTGCTTTGAGTGTCACAAGCAGATTCCAATCCAATTTTGGAGAGGAACATTAGGCAGTTGTTAAGAATATCCTTAAGTACTTGAGAAGGACTAAAGATATATTCTTGGTATATGGAGAGGGCAATTTGGAAGTAAATGGGCATACAGATGCCAGCTTCTAATCTAAAAAAGATGATTGTAAATCACAGTCTTGTTATGTATTCATAATGGGAGGAGGAGCAGTTAGTTGGAAAAGTTCCAAACAAGAAACAACTGCTGATTCCACGATGGAAGCTGAGTACATTACTGCTTCAGAAGCAGCCAAAGAAGCAGTCTGGATCAAAACGTTCATAACTGAACTAGGAGTGGTGCCTAGCATTGTTGATCCGATTCCTTTATATTGTGACAACAATGGAGCCATTGTGCAAGCAAAGGAACCACGGTCTCATCAGCAATCCAAGCATGTTCTCAGACGCTACCATCTCATAAGGAAAATAGTAGCTACAAATGATGTGAAAATAGAAAGGGTTCCCACAGATGACAATGTGATGGATCCCCTCACTAAAGCACTTTCCCAGATTAAGCATGATCACCATATAAATAGCATGGGTCTGAGACATATGAGTGATTGGCTCTAGTACAAGTGGGAGATTGTTAGAGAGTATGCCCTAGAGCCCATGTAATAGGGATTTTATCATATGTATAAAATTTATATTCTTAATAAAAGGCATCATTCATTTATTAATATTATGTTTAAATACATGAGTTTGTAAATCTTAAATTAATGAATGAAGTCCTAGATATTATAAACACAGTGCAAAGGTAATCATGAAGGTGTTCATGATGTGAGATGTCTATTGCATGCAAATGTGTTAATATCTAAATATTCTGATGGAATATGACATGGTATGAACATGGCAATCAAGCAGCAGAAAAACAACAAAAACGATCATACATGCCAAACAATTCCATGACAAGATTCGAAACATGCAATTTTAGGGTTTTTAAAACTTACAACTTTTGATGCCTTTTAAATCTTGAATTTGGTGATCACCAGCAACTAAGATGACTTTGTCCGCCTTAGATCTTGATCGCCAATGCCAAGGAACAACCTTTTATGTCACTCCCTCTATTCTCACACACACAATTGCACCGTCGGCTTAAAATCGAGATTGCTAGCTCTCTTTTAAGGTATTGTGTAATGGCTATGGTTTGAAGCTACAAAATTTGATTTTGTACTTCTCTTAGGTTGTTATTACTTCCCAAGAACACAAGAGAATGATGAAAAATCCTTTCTCCTTGTGAAACTTGGATCAAAAGAATTTTTGTGAGAGAGAGATGAAGTTCACGCCACACTTAGAGAATCTTAGGGTTTCACGTAAAAACAAACTCCATTTCTCCTAGGGTTTTATTTCTTTATATATCATTATCTTTTTGGCAAGTGTTTTGATCTGAATTTACTACCTCAAGATAATTAATTCAACCTCAATCACTTCCTAAAAATAAATAATATATTTTGAATTAAACTCCTTTGAATTTAAAATTCAAATTTAAAATAAAACATAAGACATTTAATTAAATGAAATCACTTAATATAAATAAGTAGCATGTGCCGAAATTCCTTGATTTCCATCTTGGAATTTCGGCCACTTCATCTATTAATTAAATGATTTAATTTAATTTAAATTCTTTTAGGCTTTGATACTCAATTAACTTAATTAATACAAGATAATTAATTAATTGAAATTAAACCTTGTGGGCTGAATTTCTCTCTCTCATGGACCAATGATTTCACTTGCTATCTTGCTAACCTTGACGTCCCCATGATCAATGATTTCTCTGATTGATCAGTGTCACTGAACTGAGAAGTGTATGGCCATACCGAGATGAAATAATGAGTAATCATTATTTATCTGAGAGTTCAGTGTCACTGAAATATCAAGAAAGGAATTAATAAATATAAGGATGACTAGTTCCATGCCTTATATTAATTCTGATATTTATGGGTAAGGGACTATGCAAAATTGCATTAGGTCACGAAATGCCATATGCATTTTCATTTAATTTGGAATGCTATAATATCTTGCTAGAGAATATATATAGCCTTTGAATTAATTTATTAATTCATTGCCAACATTAAATGGACCTATAGGATAGCACACAAAGCATTGGGCTTAAAATACTTAAATTAAGTATTGGGCATTAATTTGGGCTTTTAATTAAAATCAAATTAATGTATGTAATGGGTTATAAAATTGCTATTGGGCCTTGGTCCATGAGAGAGAGAAATTCAGCCCACAAGGTTTAATTTCAATTAATTAAATGTCATGAATTAATTTAATTAATTGAGTATTAAAGCCTAAAGACATATTTATCTAATTAAATCATCTAAATTGTATTTAATGTGGCCGAAATTCCTAGAGAAATCACAAGGAATTTCGGCGCATGTATAGTATATTATTTAAGTGATTTATTAGATTTAAATGTCTTATCTTTTATCCTAAAAATAAGTGATATTATTTGATTAAATAACTTTTGATTTTATCTTGGATAAATTAAAAAAGTTTTTATCAATAATTATTACTAATTTTAATTAAGTGATAAATGCAAATATTATTTATCTTGAGCTAATATTAATTATCTTAAGGTAGTATATTTGGCATATATCACTTAAAGGAAAAAAGGAGATATAGATATTTTTAGAGGAAGTTGGTGTGAAAAAACCTAATCTTCTATGCAATTGGCGTGAACTTCCTCTCTTCTCTCTCTCAATTTTTTGGCCCAATTTTTCACAAGGAGAAAGGATAGTTCCTCATTCTCTTGTGTTCTTGGGTAGTAATAGCAATCTAAGAGAAGTAAAAAATCAAATTTTGTAGCTTCAAACTATAACCATTACACAATACCGAAAAAGAGAGCTAGCAATCTCGATTTTAAGCCGTCGGTGCAAGTGTGTGTGTGAGAATAGAGGGAGTGGCGCAAAAGGCTGTTCCTTGGCATTGGTGATCAAGAACTAAGGTGGACAAAGTCATCTTAGTTGCTGGCCATCACCGAAATCAATATCTAAAAGGCATCTTAACTTGTAAGTTCTAAAACCTAAAATTGCATGTTTTCGTTCCTAGTTTTGGATATGTATGGTATGTATGATAAAAATTTTTGTTTTTCCGCTGTGCCATCATGATTATCATACCATGTCATATTCCATCAGTGGTATCAGAGCCTAAACATGCTTATTTTAGTGCTTTAGATGCATGAAAAAATTAATTAAAAATCGTCATTATGAAAACATGCAAATCTGAAATTTTCTGTTTTGAGTTTTTTGCATTGTTTTGGTGTAAAAACGATTTTAATTGATTAGATAGGTATTATAATTAATATGACATGTTAATATACTGTCCTAAGATGTTATTAGGGCTGGTAATGGTCTGATTTAATTATTTATACCTGATGGTACATGTTAATTATGAAACTAGGTGCTAGTTGGCATGTAAATTGCTAGTTTAACAACTAGTTTTCAAAATTAAATGTAAAAATGTTTTTGGGATGTTTGTAAGTGATTTTTAAAGATTAAATATCAGGTCTGGACATGCTTTAAATTTGGTTTTAATTCTGGTCCATGACAATTTAATTGATTTATTTTAAAATCACTTAAAACTATGTCTAGTTTGTGTTTGTTACATGTTTAATCAACATTGTTTGTTATGTTTTGATTAAAATGGTAAAAACACATTTAGATTAAAATGGTACAGAATATTAAATCAATGTTTATGGACTTATTTAGATTATTAAATGACTCATAAAATTGATTTAAATGTTTGTGCATTTTATGGCATTACATAAGCATTAAACAACTAGTTTTTGTTGTTTGTTTGTTTTTGCATGAATGCCGTGTACTATATATGTGTTCTTCATGATTTTATTTTTAATTCATGTTAGCACATATTATATGCATTTTTAATGTTTATGGGCTGTATGACATAAAATTAAAAATGGCAAAATTGGAAATTATGCTAGAGTTGATTTATAGCACAAATCTAACTAGTTTGTGTTTTGGGCTTTTAAGAGAACTTATTCAATAAGAGGATTTAGTCCATTGGGCTTCGGCCTAGGCCCATCACGGGGTCATCTCTTAAAGGTTCAAGTACACAATTTCCATTAATGGGCTTGGCTAAATTAATTAAAATTGGACTTTGTTTGATCCATGAATGCTATGTATATTTATTTGCTTGTTTGGTGTGATGAATGGATATGCATGGTGCATTCATGGGCCCTGGGTTTTTGTAATTAAATATGGCCTGCGTGCCATTATATTTTATTGTAAAAGTTTCATTTATTTCTTAGAATAGAATTTATTTGAAGACTTTGTAAATCAAGACGAAGCCCACCGGAGTGGAGAAGCCGAACTCAAAGATTCTTATGTAATAGTATAGAATCTTAGTTGTAGGTTTTTGGGCCCATGTTTGTCACGCTTTACTTTATGCAATTATATATATATGCATGCTATGTATGGATGACAAAGCGTATGCCATATAAGCCGTAATAAAATGAATCCCTAAAAAATAGTAAGTCACAAAGTTGCATTCCTAATTTGAAACATGTCAAGGCATCGATCATCGGTCACGTAGACTAGGAGTCCTAGATGCGCCCGGTTATCTTTGTGAGGCATGGGTTGTGAATGTAGGTTGGACTTATCATGGAAAGGGATGCCCGGACCTAGGCAACTAATAAATGGGTTGTGTTATAACATCCTAAGATGTTAGCCCATTTGATCCAAGAGTCATGTACGAGACATGATTGGAGTTTTCCTACCTAAGTAACTTAACTTGTTAGGTGTACAAGCTCAGCTTGACTAATAAGTTGTTGTGAAAAGTGGATCTTGGCCCACATTAAATCACTAACGCGAATTATTTAAAGGGATATTAATTCGGTTTGTGTGATCATAAATAAGACCTCATTTAATCTTGCTAAATTTTATTGTAGATTGAAAATGGCATCTTCAAACAACAATTTCTCATTGCGATCGGTCCTTGAAAAGGACAAATTGAATGGCACCAATTTCATAGACTGGTCTCGAAACTTAAGAATAGTTCTTAAGCAAGAGAAGAAGTCGTATGTTTTGGATGCACCCTTGCCTGATGAACCAGGAAGGAATGCCTCTACGGTTCAAAAGGAAACTTTTGAGACCAAAAAGAGCGACTCCAATGATGTGACCTGTCTGATGCTGGCCACTATGGTGCCTGAATTGCAAAAGCAATTTATGGACCAAGAGGCCTATGCGATCATGGTGCACCTCAAGGAGATGTTCCAAGAGCAAGCTCGTCACGAGAGGTTCGTGAAAACAAAGGCTTTAATTTCTTGCAAGATGGCTAAGGGTACTCTTGTTAGTACCCATGTACTCAAGATGAAAGGGTATCTTGATACTCTTGAGAAGCTTGAGGTACTAGTGCCAAAGGAATTGGCCACTGACTTGATCTTAGGATCATTGCCTGCTGCTTATGATCCATTTGTGATGAATTATAACATGCATGCAATGAACAAGTCAGTCACTGAGCTTCATGGGATGCTTAAGAATGCTGAAGAAAACATTCGAAAGACCAATCCCGTACTAATGGTTCAAAAGGGAATTAAGAAGGGACCCGCTAAGGGAAAGGGAAAGGGAAAGGGAAAACCCAAGTCAGTTGGGAGTGCACCTCAGGCCCAATCCAAGCCCAAGGCGTCAAAACTCAAAGAGAGTGAGAGCACTTGCTTCCATTGCAACAAGATAGGGCATTGGAGGAAGAATTGCGCTCTCTTTAAGGAAGAACAAAAGAAGAATTGAGCCAAGGCGTCCAGTTCTGGTATTTTTGTTGTTGAAATTAACCTTTCTATTTCTACCACTTGGGTATTGGATACCGGTTGTGGTTCTCACATTTGTTCAAATGTGCAGGGGTTAAGAAATAGGCGGTTAATTGGGAAGAATGAAGTGGACCTCCGTGTGGGGAATGGAGCACGAGTTGCTGCCATGGAGATAGGCGACTATCACCTCACTTTACCTTCCGAACTTTGTATTGTTTCGAATAATTGTTATTATGTGCCTGCTATGAGCAGAAACATTATTTCAGTTTCATGTTTGGATAATGATGAATTTGATTTTGTTATTAAAAATGGCAATGCTCATATTCGTCGCCAAGGCATTTCTTATGGCAATGCCATGTTGCAAAATGGCCTTTATATCCTTGATTTACAAAACAAAGAGTCCATATACAACATTAATACAAAGAGGGTTAAATCAAACGAATTAAACCCTACTTACTTCTGGCATTGTCGCTTAGGACATGCAAACGAAAAATGCATTTCAAGACTCCACAAAACTGGAGTGCTTGGGTCATTCGACTTAGAGTCTTATGATACATGCGAGTCATGTTTGCATGGAAAAATGACAAAGAGTCCTTTTAATAAAAAAGGCGAGAGGACTAATGGCTTATTGGAACTAATACATACCGATGTATGTGGACCTTTAAGTACACATGCTAGAGGTAGTTTTAGCTACTTCGTGACATTCACAGATAACTTCAGTAGATATGGCTATGTCTATCTAATGAAGTACAAGTCTGAAACTTTTGAGAAATTCAAAGAGTTTAAGAATGAAGTAGAAAACCAACGTGGCAAAAGTATAAAAGCCATTCGATCAGATCGAGGTGGCGAATATTTAAGCCAAGAGTTTGACAGTCATCTAAAGGAGTGTGGTATTATTTCACAGCTCATTCCTCCTGGAACACCTCAATGGAATGGTGTGTCCGAAAGGAGAAATCGAACTCTGTTGGACATGGTTCGATCTATGATGAGTCAAACTAATCTTCCTATCTCTTTTTGGGGTTATGCATTAGAAACTACTGCATTTCTATTGAACCGTACTCCAACTAAAGCAGTTGAGAAGACACCATACGAGGTATGGACTGGGAAAGAACCCAATATGCCTTTTCTCAGGATTTGGGGCTGTGAAGCACATGTTAAGAAATTAACATCTGACAAACTAGAGTCCAAATCCACTGTCTGCTTGTTTGTGGGTTATCCCAAAGAAACAAAGGGATACTACTTTTACTCACAAGCCGAGAACAAAGTATTTGTTGCTCGCAAGGCTGTTTTCTTGGAAAAGGAGTTCCTTCTCAAGAAAGACAGTGGGAGTAAAGTAGAACTTGGAGAAATTCAAGCACCACAAACTCCTATAGAGGATGGTTTGGAAATGGGATCAAGTTCACAACCAGTTGTGGAACAAGAACCCATTACACAAGAACCTAGAAGGTCCGGTAGGGTACGTCAGGAGATTGAGAGATATGGATTTCCAATCACTGACAGTGACACTATTGAGTTAGTAGATCGTGAGGATCCTACTACCTACCGAGAAGCTATTGAGAGCCCAGACTCGAAAAATTGGCTTGAAGCCATGAAATCCAAGATGCAATCAATGTACGATAACCAGGTTTGGACCTTGGTTGATCCACCGGAAGGTGCTAAGGTAATTGAATGCAAGTGGCTATTCAAACTCAAAGCTGATAAGACCTACAAAGGTAGACTAGTAGCAAAAGGTTTTCGACAAACTCATGGTGTAGACTATGACGAGACCTTTTCGCCTGTAGTCATGCTCAAGTCCATTAGGATCTTGCTTGCCATAGCTGCATATCATGATTATGAGATATGGCAAATGGATGTCAAAACTGCTTTCCTCAACAGAAATTTACTTGAGGATGTGTATATGACACAGCCTGAAGGTTTTGTCAATCCCAAGCATCCTAAAAAGGTTTGCAAGCTTCAAAAATCCATTTATGGATTAAAGCAAGCATCCCGAAGTTGGAATCTTCGTTTTGATGAGGCAGTAAAAGAATTTGACTTCATCAAGAATGAAGATGAGCCTTGTGTGTACAAGAAGGTTAGTGGGAGCATAGTAGTATTTCTAGTCCTATATGTGGATGACATCCTTCTCATTGGGAATGACATTCCAACATTGCAAAAGGTTAAGCAATGGTTGGGAAAATGTTTCTCAATGAAAGACTTAGGTGAAGCCGAGACAATACTTGGTATTCGAATCTATAGAGATAGATCGAATCGGCTTTTGGGACTAAGTCAAGAAAAGTACATAGACAAAGTACTAAAGCGTTTTAGTATGGGAGACTCAAAGAAAGGGTACATACCTTTGTCTTTGGGAGTTCCTTTGACTAAAGAACAGTGCCCTAAAACCAAAGAGGAAAGGGACAACATGAGTAGAATTCCATATGCATCTGCTATTGGATCTATCATGTACGCTATGTTATGTACTAGGTTGGATGTTGCTCATGCACTGAGTATAACCAGTAGGTTTCAGCAAGACCCTGGTGAGAAGCACTGGTCTGCTGTAAAAGGGATTCTGAAGTACCTACGAAGGACTAAGGATCACTTCTTGGTGTATGGTGGTCAAGAAGAGCTCGTCATACATGGTTATGCCGATGCTGCTTTTCAGACCAGCACTCAGGATTCTAGATCGCAATCTGGGTTTGTTTTTGTTTTGAACGGTGGTGCTGTCAGCTGGAGAAGCTCGAAGCAAGAAACCGTTGTCGACTCAACTACAGAATCTGAGTATATTGCAGCAAGTGAGGCTGCAAAAGAGGCTGTTTGGATTAAAAATTTCATTACTGGATTAGGAGTGGTCCCAAGCATCCTAGATCCTTTAGAAATTTTATGTGACAATAACGGGGCCATTGCACAGGCCAAGGAGCCCCGGTCACACCAGAAATCCAAACACATACTCAGGAGGTACCACTTGATCAGAGAAATCATTGATCGTGGGGACGTCAAGGTTAGCAAGATAGCAAGTGAAGATAATGTAGCAGATCCTTTGACGAAACAGTTACGTCCAAATCTGCACGAAGCTCATTTGAGAGCGTTCGGTCTTAGGGCTATGCCCAATTGGGACTAGTGCTAGTGGGAGATTGTTAGTGTAAGCCCTAGCCCCAATGCATTGTAACGAAACACTTGAAATTAATAAAATGAGGCATTAGTTTTATCTTTTGTATTCCTGTGCATATCAATTGATAAAACTGTCCAATAATGTCGTTTCGATTTAAGTTATCATGTGTGAGGCACATGGATTGTAAGACCTTGAAACAAATGGGACTTCATTCTAAATATCCCTAGTCAGTCATTGTTATGGGAATAACAAATGAATTAAGACTAGTATGCTCTCTCTGATATTATGAGTTCTATCTTACGGATCATTAGGACAAGAGTGTCAATCAGAGATCATAGATACATGTTAAAGAACATGGTATCTGGATTCGATCCGCTCATGAGAACACTACATGGTACAAGTCATAAGTGTTTCTCATATGCAAGTTTTGTATCGGAGTTCTTAGACCTGAAATCTCTATGAAACTCTTTATGAATTACTGTATACTTTGACATACACCTAACGTGCTCGTAACAGAGTGACAAGTACGGGTATGATTGGGTATGCATTAATTCATGTTAGAGAGCATGAGAGAAGTGAAGGGATTACCCCTCTCAATAAGAGAGAAAATATCATCGGCCACTTGATCAGTGAACTGAGAAGTGTATGGCCATACCGAGATGAAATAATGAGTAATCATTATTTATCTGAGAGTTCAGTGTCACTGGAATATCAAGAAAGGAATTAATAAATATAAGGATGACTAGTTCCATGCCTTATATTAATTCTGATATTTATGGGTAAGGGACTATGCAAAATTGCATTAGGTCACTAAATGCCATATGCATTTTCATTTAATTTGGAATGCTATAATATCTTGATAGAGAATATATATAGCCTTTGAATTAATTTATTAATTCATTGCAAACATTAAATGGACCTATAGGATAGCACACAAAGAATTGGGCTTAAAATACTTAAATTAAGTATTGGGCATTAATTTGGGCTTTTAATTAAAGTCAAATTAATGTATGTAATGGGTTATAAAATTGCTATTGGGCCTTGGTCCATGAGAGAGAGAAATTCAGCCCACAAGGTTTAATTTCAATTAATTAAATGTCATGAATTAATTTAATTAATTGAGTATTAAAGCCTAAAGACATATTTATCTAATTAAATCATCTAAATTGTATTTAATGTGGCCGAAATTCCTAGAGAAATCACAAGGAATTTCGGCACATGTATAATATATTATTTAAGTGATTTATTAGATTTAAATGTCTTATCTTTTATCCTAAAAATAAGTGATATTATTTGATTAAATAACTTTTGATTTTATCTTGGATAAATTAAAAAAGTTTTTATCAATAATTATTACTAATTTTAATTAAGTGATAAATGCAAATATTATTTATCTTGAGCTAATATTAATTATCTTAAGGTAGTATATTTGGCATATATCACTTAAAGGAAAAAAGGAGATATAGATATTTTTAGAGGAAGTTGGTGTGAAAAAACCTAATCTTCTATGCAATTGGCGTGAACTTCCTCTCTTCTCTCTCTCAATTTTTTGGCCCAATTTTTCACAAGGAGAAAGGATAGTTCCTCATTCTCTTGTGTTCTTGGGTAGTAATAGCAACCTAAGAGAAGTACAAAATCAAATTTTGTAGCTTCAAACTATAACCATTACACAATACCGAAAAAGAGAGCTAGCAATCTCGATTTTAAGCCGTCGGTGCAAGTGTGTGTGTGAGAATAGAGGGAGTGGCGCAAAAGGCTGTTCCTTGGCATTGGTGATCGAGAACTAAGGCGGACAAAGTCATCTTAGTTGCTGGCCATCACCGAAATCAATATCTAAAAGGCATCTTAACTTGTAAGTTCTACAACCTAAAATTGCATGTTTTCGTTCCTAGTTTTGGATATGTATGGTATGTATGATAAAAATTTTTGTTTTTCCGCTGTGCCATCATGATTATCATACCATATCATATTCCATCAGTTGTGACCTTGATCCCATTTCCAACTCATCCTCTATAGGATTTTGTGGCACTTGAATTTCTCCAAGTTCTACTTTACTCCCACTGTCTTTCTTGAGAAGGAACTCCTTTTCCAAGAAAACAGCCTTGCGAGCAACAAATACTTTGTTCTCGGCTTGTGAGTAAAAGTAGTATCCCTTTGTTTCTTTAGGATAACCCACAAACAAGCAGACACTGGATTTGGACTCTAGTTTGTCAGATGTTAATTTCTTAACCTGTGCTTCACAGCCCCAAATCCTGAGAAAAGACATATTGGGTTCTTTCCCAGTCCATACCTCGTATGGTGTCTTCTCAACTTCTTTAGTTAGAGTACGATTCAATAGAAACGCAGCAGTTTCTAATGCATAACCCCAAAAAGAGATAGGAAGATTAGCTTGACTCATCATAGATCGAGCCATGTCCAACAGAGTTTGATTTCTCCTTTCGGACACACCATTCCTTTGAGGTGTTCCAGGAGGAGTGAGCTGTGAAATAATACCACACTCCTTTAGATGACTGTCAAACTCTTAGCTTAAGTATTTACCGCCTCGATCTGATCGAATGGCTTTTATACTTTTGCTAAGTTGGTTTTCTACTTCGTTCTTAAACCCTTTGAATTTCTCAAAAGTTTCAGACTTGTACTTCATTAGATAGACATAGTCATATCTTCTGAAGTCGTATATGAATGTCACGAAATAGCTAAAACCACCTCTAGCATGTGTATTTAAAGGTCCACATACATCGGTATGTATTAGTTCCAATAAGTCATTAGTCCTCTCACCTTTTTTATTAAAAGGACTCTTTGTCATTTTTCCATGCAAACATGGCTCGCATGTGTCATAAGACTCTAAGTCGAATGACCCAAGCACTCCAGTTTTGTGGAGTCTTGAAATGCATTTTTCGTTTGCATGTCCTAAACGACAATGCCAGAAGTAAGTAGGGTTCAATTCATTTGACTTAACCCTCTTCGAATTAATGTTGTATATGGACTCTTTGTTTTGTAGATCAAGGATATAAAGGCCATTTTGCAACATGGCATTGCCATAAGAAATGCCTTGGCGACGAATATGAGCATTACCATTTTTAATAAGAAAATCAAATTCATCATTATCCAAACATGAAACTGAAATAATGTTTCTGCTCATAGCAGGCACATAATAACAATTATTCAAAACAATACAAAGTCTGGAAGGTAAAGTGAGGTGATAGTCGCCTATCTCCATGGCAGCAACTCGTGCTCCATTCCCCACACGGAGGTCCAATTCATTCTTCCCAAGTAACCGCCTATTTCTTAGCCCCTGCACATTTGAACAAATGTGAGAACCACAACCGGTATCCAATACCCAAGTGGTAGAAATAGAAAGGTTAATTTCAACAACAAAAATACCAGAACTGGACGCCTTGGCTCCATTCTTCTTTTGTTCTTCCTTGAAGAGAGCGCAATTCTTCCTCCAATGCCCTATCTTGTTGCAATGGAAGCAAGTGCTCTCACTCTCTTTGAGCTTCTGCGCCTTGGGCTTGGATTGGGCCTGAGGTGCACTCCCACTTGACTTGAATCGAGTCAGGTCATTTTTGGGTTTTGCCTTTCCCTTTCCCTTTCCCTTAGTGGGTCCCTTTTTAATGCCCCCTTGAACCATCAATACGGGATTGGTCTTTTGAATGTTCTCTTCAGCATTCTTAAGCATCCCATGGAGCTCAGTGACTGACTTGTTCATTGCATGCATGTTATAATTCATCACGAATGGATCATAATCATCAGTCAATGATCCTAAGATCAAGTCAATGGCCAATTCCTTTGGCACTTGTACCTCAAGCTTCTCAAGAGTATCAAGATACCATTTCATCTTGAGTACATGGGTACTTACAGGAGTACCCGCAGCCATCTTACAAGAAATCAAGGCCTTTGTTGTCACGAACCTCTCGTGATGAGCTTGCTCTTGGAACATCTTCTTAAGGTGCACCATGATCGCATAAGCCTCTTGGTCCATGAATTGCTTTTGCAAGTCAGGCATCATAGTGGCAAGCATCAGACAGGTCACATCATTGGAGTCGCTCTTCTTGGTCTCAAAAGTTTCCTTTTGAACCGCAGAGGCATTCCTAGCAGGTTCTTCAGGCAAGGGTGCATCCAAAACATACGACTTTTTCTCTTGCTTAAGAACTATTCTTAAGTTTCGAGACCAGTCTATGAAATTGGTGCCATTCAATTTGTCCTTTTCAAGGACCGATCGCAATGAGAAATTGTTGTTTGAAGATGCCATTTTCAATCTACAATAAAATTTAGCAAGATTAAATGAGGTCTTATTTATGATCCCACAAACCGAATTAATATCCCTTTAAATAATTCACGTTAGTGATTCAATGTGGGCCAAGATCCACTTTTCACAACAACTTATTAGTCAAGCTGATCTTGTACACCTAACAAGTTAAGTTACTTAGGTAGGAAAACTCCAATCATGCCTCGTACATGACTCTTAGATCAAATGGGCTAACATCTTAAGATGTTATAGCACAAACCCATTTATTAGTTGCCTAGGTCTGGGCATCCCTTTCCATGTTAAGTCCAACCTACATCCACAACCCATGCCTCACAAAGATAATCGGGCGCATCTAGGACTCCTAGTCTACGTGACCGATGATTGATGCCTTGACATGTTTCGAATTAGGAAGGTAACTTTGTGACTTACTATTTTAGGGATTCATTTTATTACGGCTTACATGGCATACACTTTGTCATCCATACATAGCATGCATATATAAATAATTGCATAAAGTAAAGCGTGACAAACATGGGCCCAAAAACCTACAACTAAGATTCTATACTATTACATAAGAATCTTCGAGTTTGGCTTCTCTACTCCGATGGGCTTCGTCTTGATTTACAAAGTCTTCAAGTATATTCTATTCTAAGAAATAAATGAAACTTTTACAATAAAATATAATGGCTCGCAGGCCATATTTAATTACAAAAACCCAGGGCCCATGAATGCACCATGCATATCCATTCATCACACCAAACTAGTAAATAAATATACATAGCATTCATGGATCAAACAAAGTCCGATTTTAATTAATTTAGCCAAGCCCATTAATGAAAATTGTATACTTCAACCTTTAAGAGATGACCCCGTGATGGGCCTGGGCCGAAGCCCAATGGACTAAATCCTCTTATTGAATAAGTTCTCTTAACAGCCCAAAACACAAACTAGTTAGATTTGTGCCATAAATCAACTCTAGTATAATTTCCAATTTTTCCATTTTTAATTTTATGTCATCAAGCCCATAAATATTAAAAATACATATAATATGTACCAACATGAATTAAAACACAAAATCATGAAGAACATATATATATGGTACACGGCATGCATATAAAACAAACAAACAACAAAACTAGTTGTTTAATGCTTATGTGATGCCACAAAAATGCACAAATACTTAAAACAATTTTATGAGTCATTTAATAAATTAAATAAGGTCATAAATATTGATTTAATATTCTGTACCATTTTAATCTAAATGTGTTTTTACCATTTTAATCAAAACAAAACAAACAATGTTGATTAAACATGTAACAAACACAAACTAGACATAGTTTTAAGTGATTTTAAAATTAATCAATTAAATTGTCATGGACCAGAATTAAAACCAAATTTAAAATATGTCCAGACCTGATATTTAATCTTTAAAAATCACTTACAAACATTCCAAAATCGTTTTTACATATAATATTTAAAACTAGTTGTTAAACTTACAATTAACATGCCAAAATGCACATAGTTTTAATATTAACATGTACCATCAGGTATTAGCAATTAAATCTGACCATTAATAGCTCCTATAACATCTTAGGAAAGTATATTAACATGTCATATTAATTATAATACCTATCTAATCAATTAAAATCGTTTTTACACAAAAACAATGCAAAAAACTCAAAACAGAAAATTTCAGATTTACATGTTTTCATAATGACGATTTTTAATTAATTTTTTCATGCATTTAAAGCACTAAAATAAGCATGTTTAGGCTCTGATACCACTGATGGAATATGACATGGTATGAACATGGCAATCACGCAGCGGAAAAACGACAAAAACGATCATACATGCCAAACAATTCCATGACAAGATTCAAAACATGCAATTTTAGGGTTTTTGAAACTTACAAATTTTGATGCCTTTTAAATCTTGAATTTGGTGATGAACAGCAACTAAGAAGACTTTGTCTGCCTTAGATCTTGATTGCCAATGCCAAGGAACAACCTTTTATGCCACTCCCTCTATTCTCACACACACAATTGCACCGTCGGCTTAAAATCGAGATTGCTAGCTCTCTTTTAAGGTATTGTGTAATGGCTATGGTTTGAAGCTACAAAATTTGATTTTGTACTTCTCTTAGGTTGCTATTACTACCCAAGAACACAAGAGAATGAGGAACAATCCTTTCTCCTTGTGAAACTTGGATCAAAAGAATTTTTGTGAGAGAGAGATGAAGTTCATGCCACACTTAGAGAATCTTAGGGTTTCACGCAAAAACCAACTCCATTTCTCCTAGGGTTTTATTTCTTTATATATCATTATCTTTTTGGCAAGTGTTTTGATATGAATTTACTACCTCAAGATAATTAATTCAACCTCAATCACTTCCTAAAAATAAGTAATATATTTTGAATTAAACTCCTTTGAATTTAAAATTCAAATTTGAAATAAAACATAAGACATTTAATTAAATGAAATCACTTAATATAAATAAATAACATGTGCCGAAATTCCTTGATTTCCATCTTGGAATTTCGGCCACTTCATCTATTAATTAAATGATTTAATTTAATTTAAATTCTTTTAGGCTTTAATACTCAATTAACTTAATTAATACAAGATAATTAATTAATTGAAATTAAACCTTGTGGGCTGAATTTCTCTCTCTCATGGACCAAGGTCCAATAGCAATATTTATAATCCATTACACACATTAATTTGACTTTAATTAAAAGCCCAAATTAATGCCCAATACATTATTTAAATATTTTAAGCCCAATGCTTTGTGTGCGATCCTATAGGTCCATTTAATATTAGCAATGAATTAATAAATTAATTCAAAGGCTATATATATTCTCTAGCAAGATATTATAGCATTCCAAATTAAATGAAAATGCATATGGCATTTAGTGACCTAATGCAATTTTGCATAGTCCCTTACCCATAAATATCAGAATTAATATAAGGCATGGAACTAGTCATCCTTATATATATTAATTCCTTTCTTGATATTCCAGTAACACTGAACTCTCAGATAAATAATGATTACTCATTATTTCATCTCGGTATGGCCATACACTTCTCAGTTCATTGATCAAGTGGCCGATGATATTTTCTCTCTTATTGAGAGGGGTAATCCCTTCACTTCTCTCATGCTCTCTAACATGAATCAATGCATACCCAATCATACCCGTACTTGTCACTCTGTTACGAGAACGTTAGGTGTATGTCAAAGTACACAGTAATTCATAAAGAGTTTCATAGAGATTTCAGGTCTAAGAACTCCGATACAAAACTTGCATATGAGAAACACTTATGACTTGTACCATGTAGTGTTCTCATGAGAGGATCGTATCCAGATACCATGTTCTTTAACATGTATCTATGATCTCTGATTGACACTCTTGTCCTAATGATCCGTAAGACAGAACTCATAATATCAGAGAGAGCATACTAGTCTTAATTCATTGTTATTCCCATAACAATGACTGACTAGGGATATTTAGAATGAAGTCTCATTTGTTTCAAGGTCTTA